>JAWNNH010000497.1:1200000-1794737 GCA_035043045.1 Hirtodrosophila alboralis | reverse complement strand
TATTTTAAACAAATGAATTTGCAATTTAATAAGCCATAACTATAAGCGTATAGTTAGACAATAAAATGTCTTTTTTTTAGGCTCAAGTTTTAGCTTATGGCAACTGTAAACGAACAAGCTCTCAACACATAAAAGTTATATTATAAAATTCTGCAAAATAGTGATGAACAAGGTAAATTTTATCTTGGGTGTTTTTACTAATTGCTGCATAACTATCACATTTACTGACCGATTTGGACAAATGTATACTTTAATTATTCGGAACAGAATTGTCTAACATTATAAATTTTAAAAAGTATTTAAAAGAATTTTTTAAATTTTTAAAAGTTCAATTAAAATTCAAAAATTTTTCAAAAAATGCAGAAAAAAGGGTCACATTTTTCAACTTTGAGGGTTTATAATGGCTTTGTTTCTTATTCGATTCGCATAAACGGCATACCGTTAGAAAGAGGATACAATTATCTATTGAATTGTGTAACATTATTTAAGATCAAATAAGATCTCATGTAGATATGAACAAATAAGTCGACAGACTGCCAAAAAACTAGCTATTTGCGGTTTTCTCGAAAACCATTCTTTGAAAAAAAAAAAATGGTTTCGATTTTTGAAATCAGCCCTCGAAAATACATCAAGAGTAGTCTATGAGAGCCCAGCTCCATTTTTACTGTAAACTAGTGTTATAGAATACTGCAAAAAACACTTGAAAAATATTTTTTTTATTTTTTTTTTAGCCCTCATATTAGACTATGACAAGACAGTTGACTTAATATATAAATAATAACCACGCTTCATCTAAGCACAGAGCTGTTTAATTACATTTTATCAATAGTTTTTATTGTAACAAGCAAATTGCAATCAAATCAACACATCTTAAATAAGCTAAATCATCAGAAATTTCATTTATTTTCTGAAAAAAACATTTTCTACTTAATCCTCACGATAACACCTTCTAAAACCTTCTCAACTAAATCCCTCATATTTATTTTATACAAATTTTAAATCCATTTCTAACTTTCCCCCTCTCCTAATTAGCTGCACAAAACTCAAAGTCAAGCAATATTTAGGTAAATTCTAAAATCAAAACGTAAAACTTATAAAACCAAGCAAAATTCTAGTCAAAAACTTTGCCCATCGATGAATTCCTTTGCTAAGTAAATAATATATAAATAAAGCGAGAGAGAGAGAAATGCAATTTACATTTTAGTTAACAAATAATATTGCAATCTTATCACAAAATATAGTGCAGCAAAACTTTAAATTATGTTGGATAAATCATAATATGTACGTGATAGTAGTCTGTGATAGCATTGTTGTTGTTAACTGAGCCAAAAATGTGTACGGCGCCACACGGCGTATACGTATTGTAATCATGTTGCTGTGGCACTGGGGCAATGTGCATATTTCATAACATTAAGTGGCAAAACAACGCATAATCAACTTGTGTTTTGGTCCTGTTTTTGACACTATATACACTGCGTGGGCGTGGCATCTAATCCCAATCCCAGAGAGGGGTTTTGGGCCAAAGGCTGCTGCAGACTGAGGAAATAAACGCTACAAATTGGGAAAATTTTGTTGCTTTTCATCAATAGTATGGCGCCTTCTATATTTTAAATCTATTTTCCGCACAATTGTTTCACGCTGCGTGCACTAATTGTATAGCCAACAACTAAGTATGCTTTAAGCGAGTGTTTTGGACTAAAAGATACCCTGTAGGGAAGGTAATAGATCCTTAAACAGAGCTACGACTTAAATAAAGCAGAATGTGCACTTCTTGTACCTGAAGCAGTTCAGTTTCCATACAAGCAAGCAGTGCATTTTTAGTGGCCCTATAATTATATGGAAAAGAATATTTATAATAAATGTAATTTTTAAAGCAGTTTAGAATCCATACAAGCAGACAAGCAGTGCATTTTGAATATTTCTCTTATTATATGGAAAGGAGCTTATTAAATAAATTGAATTTTTATTGTCTATTATAATTGTTTAATAGAATTGACATAAGTAATGCAGGCTGTGCACTTCTTGCACTTCTTGAAGCAGTTCAGTTTCCATGCAAGCAAGCAGTGCATTTTGAATAACTCTATAGTTATAATGAAAGGAATTTATTTAATAATTTAAATTTTTATTATCTATCAGAAATGTTTAGTAGATTTGTATTAAACAAAGCAGTCTGTGCAGTTTCTGAATTTGAAGCAGTTTAGAATCCATACAAGCAGTGCCTTTTGAATAGTTCTCTAATTATATGAAAAGTAGTTTATTTAATAATTTCAATTTGTATTATCTATTATAATTGCTTAATAGATTTGACTTAAATAAAGCAGGCTGTGCACTTCTTGCACTTGAAGCAGTTCAGACACCAAGCAAACAGTGCATTTTGAATAGCTCTTTACTTATATGGAAAATAATTTATTAAATAATTTCAATTTTTGCCAAATTTATGAAGCAAAATATCGGAAATTTAAAATAATTTTTATTTGCGTATAATATACAAATTAGAATTTAAAATATTTATTTCTTATAGTCTCATATACGTTCAACTGATTATAAATCTGTGAAAAAAAGTAATCGAAAATTATAAATTTAAAAAGTCTAATATCAAATGTGGTATATCTATTTCTTATAGTCTCAGATATCTGTGCATAGAATGAAATTTTCAACATAATATAGAATAAAAGAATATCTGCACTTTATATGCTCGAAAATGTCTTCTGCTGCAAATTATATACATTTTTACCCTACCCCACTTACCATTAATTTTCAAAAGATTACAGGGTATTACAATTTGTGCATTTTCAATGGCTGTTTATACAATTCAGCAGATACTTTCAGCATTGTGGGCTACAAATTAGTTGCGTAAACATTTGTGGAAGGCATCTTGCCTCTGCGCCCGGGTTGCATTTGCATTTTCCGGCGGAGTTAGCTCAGCATTTTGGCATCTCGGCAATTGATTTATGTTCGAGTAATGCAAGGTATAGGAATATGAGGATTTGCTTGGATACAATACTTGTTATAGGGTTCTGCACTGTTAATGCTGATGCCATAAATTCTGATGCCTTGATGATTTTATTGAACTCAACGCTCAGGTTGTTGTTTGAACTGTGAATTTATTTTTGCAATATATAAACTGTGAATTACACAGCAGGTCGTCGAAAAAAAAATATAAACAAATTGTTTGCTGAAATATTTGCAGTATTTAGATATTTGAATATGCAGCAAAAGAAAATGTTCAATCTAAATAAATTTGTGTAGAAAATTCACAGCGGATGTTAGAATGAAGGTTATAAAGAAATTTTTTGAATATATACACAATATTTTTATATTATTTAAAAAATTAAAAAAGCTTAAAATCTGCACTTTGTTTTGCTTAAAATGTGGTAACATATTTGGGCAAAAATATTTGGCAAAGCTAAAAAGTTTGTTGAAATATAAAATGTATAAAAAAAACTTTTTTTCTTTATTGAATCAAATATATTTTTTTGATAAATATATATTTAAAAGTTCTTGGTATAATATAATTATGATTACATCATATTTAATATATTTTTTATTATTTAAAAAACTACGAAAGTTTAAAATTTGCAATATATTTTGCTTTAAATGTGGTAAAATATTTTGGCAAATTATTTTAAAGCTAAAAAGTTTGTTGTATAAAATATAAAATGTATAAAAAAAACTTTTTTTCTTTGAAAAACTTTAATAAATCAAAAAATTTTTATATATATTTAAAAATTCATTGTATAATATAATTATACAAAGAATTACATCATGACATTAGTCAATTAGTCAAAACATGAATTTCTGTATAAATTTTATATATACAACTAATCAGACAATTCTTGGTATTGTGATAATATAGAATATATAATAATAATAAAAATATGCATAAATTTATTAAAGCGGAAATTTAAGCAGAATTTTTGTTTTATATAATTATTTGACTATATGCAAAATAAATATTTTTTTTATTTTAAAAAAAAACACATTCACGCAAATGAAAATATTGTTTTTATTATTTAAAAAAAAAATGAAAATATTATTTCTATAATTATTTAAAAAATGAATGAAAATATTGTTTCTATATTTATTTAAAAAATTAATGAAAATATTGTTTCTATAATTATTTAAAAATATTAATAATAATATTGCAATCAATTTTAAAGCAATATACATGCGAATTTTATTTAACTTGTTGCGTATTTGTACAATTAAATTTATTCATAAATGTATTCGAAATTCAAACATTTTTTAAACACAATTTTGACAGGTATTCACTTAAGCTATATGAAAGGTTTTTTAATCTTTGGAATGCCAGTTTTAATCATACTTTCTTCTGGTCTTACTTACATTCGCATTGCTTTTATCTTTATTTGTGGCTAGCCAGGCTTTCTTTTTGTTGGCCATGTTTTCCAACTGCATACTTTTCTCATTTCTGTGTGTGAAACAAAACCCCCTTCAGATTAGCACATACCATAAATTCATTTAAGTCCTTTCTAATCCTGGATCACACGTTCAACACACACACATTCAAATATTAGTTTTTGGCCCAAAGGAAAGCCGAGAAAGTGTATTTGCCTTTAAATTTGCAATGCAATGCAATGTTGTAAATTTATTTATGAGGTTTTTTTGGCAAAAGTTTTCCATAAACTGTAAAACTGAATTTTCCAAAAATGTTTGGCATTGTCTTTTGGCAATTTGACTTGTTTCTTATGCATATTTAAAGCTTTTTTTTAAATAGAGGTGAAAAACTTCTTTATAATCCTTGCAATCACATTAGACAACAATAAAAGGACATGTATTAAGAATTTAAAGTGTCGAAGTTAAATATATAGTTAAATATTGAAGGACACAAAGTTTGCACAGCAAATTTTATATAGTTTATAATGTTAAAAAAAAAAAAAAAAAAAATAAAAAAACAAAATAAATTTAAACAACTCAAAAAAATTTAAAATAAACCAAAAAAAAAAATACAGAAAAATATTTATATATATTTTTTTTAATGATTTTTTTAAATTTAGTAAGCGCGTGCTGAGATTTTTGACAACTGTTTAAGAATTAATTAAAAAGTTGTCAAAATTAAATTAAATTTAAAAAACAATTAAAAAAAAAGTTCTAATTAACATTTAAGTATATTTGGCAAGATTTCGTAGAACTTATATCTACCATATGTCGTTTGCCACGTGTGTGGCATATATTTGAATCTGACGCACTTGCCATATTTTTTCGACACTTTGAACATTTTGAATTTCTAAATTCGCAAACTGCCAAATCAAATGTGTTGTTGTGTTTTTTTCTGTGTTTACAAAAGCTAAAGAAGATAAATTTTCGTGATGCGATAATTAACGTATTAAATGATTGCTATTTTTGGCATGAAATTTTAAAGCAAACAAATAGCTAAACATTTCAAATAGAAATTTAAAATCGAAGAAAAAATCCCCAAACATTTCAATTGCAGCATCTTTTAATGTGTTTATAAATCAATTAATGAAATATTTATGTTCATAATTATAGTATACGACTGATATCAAAGAAAATGCAAGCATACATAAAAATTAATGCATAGTATTTAAATTTAATTTGAGTTTTTATTATGGTTTAAACTGTAAAAAGTATATATAGTACTTATATATTTAAATTTATATATAAATACAATTTTATTCGCTTTGTCGCCTAAATTGGGCACCGGGCACTGTGCGTTGTCATTGTGTCAAGAGATAACATTGAAATTTAAAAAAAAAAAAAGGGAAAGTAATGCGCTCTCCCGTTCAGACTCGCTCTCTCGTCTACGCTCGCTCTCTCAAGAACAACATTGCAATCGAAATACAATGCTGTGCATATGAATAGCGATAGGTTGTATAAAATATGAATAAAATTAATGAAATAACAATTATTTAATTTTGTTAGATGTCAATAAACTTTTTAGAACTCTATGTGACTCTTATTCAAACTCTTTCTACACATTTCAGTAATAAATTTTGATAAATTTTTAACAATATTAATTTATATATAAAATAGTATTATTATACAGATATGGCCAAACAATATAAAGATAAGAAATTGTTGGTCATAATTGAATAATTAATAGTTTATTAGGCAACAATTTGAAGTGCTTACTCAAAGAAATTTAATTAGACTGAATAAATGTACCTTGTCCCTATTTAAATGCGTAGCGCTGTCTTTACCTTTTGTGTCTTTTGCACAGCGACGCACCTTGCATATAAAGAGCGGCATTACAGCTATTCTAAAATTTGAAGCTTCTTATATCACATTTGATAAAAACAACAACATTGTGTTTACTTTACCGCTTCTTTGGGCATGTTCATTCCTGCATTACGCGATGAAGAGTGTATGAAAGGGGAATAAGAATCGGAAACACAATCGAAATGGAAATCGTATTCCAGTTTTAGGTTGGCTCGTTGAATTGTCGGCATTTAGTGATCAGTCAATGGGACGCGTGTTTAGCGTGCAGATCGCGTTCGAGAAGTCCCTTAAGAGAATTTCGCTTGCTAAAATTTAAAACGCTCGGGAACAAAGTGGTAAAATAATAGTGAATAAACACAATTAATTCAATTTTAATAACATTAAAGTGTGCATTTAAGAGGCTTAACAGCCATTAAAAAAAAAGATTGCCTTAACTGAATTACTAAATAATGCATAAAACACATAAAATGAAAAAGTTGCATTAGTCAAATGAATTTTTTACAATTATGATATTAAATGCATTTTTTATTGTTGATATTTGATACTTGTGTAGTTGCCTGCTCAGCTAAATATATAAAACGTATATTAAACCACTTAAATTTAACATAAAAAACGATACAACAAAACATTTAATAAAAATAAAAATAAAGAGAAGTGCGCATTCAAATTAAAAGCCAATTTGTTATCCAGCTAAGTATTTTTGATATTCTTTGTCAATTGAACTACTTTGTGGTGCAAAAAATTTACAGTTTTTATTTTTTCTTTTTCTACTTATTTTAGTAGTATAACGGTTGATGCGTCGTAAAATCAGCTGTTTTGTCTTTTTATTTGTGTTTGCGTTTGCTTTTGATTGTGCTTTTGCTTTTGACTTTGCTTTCGATTTGATTGGTTGCAGTTCATTAGCCCACAATTGATGCTCAATTCTATGCTTATACTTGACTCTTATACTCCTTATTATGTTGCTTATACTTGACTCTTATACTCCATATTATGTTTTATACTGTATGTGAAAATGTATGCGAGCTGCGTTTTGTTACTTGCTCTCTTGTTTTCATTTCTTCTTCTACCCTTTGCCTTGTCATCTTTTTGTGTTTGCTTATCAAACGATAACTAAATAAGACTTCCCGGCTTTTGTAATACTCTCTTTTAAAGATTTATGTTATTAGTAGGCCTCATAGCAAATTTTAGAGTATTTTAAAGTTTTTGATAGATATAGATTTTATTCACTTATGTAGTCAAGTGGGAGTGTGTTAAAAATTATTTTTAATGATATTTTTTATTAATCGTTAAATTTTTTTTTTAATTTTTAATTTTTCTTGATTTAATAAATCGATTTAAAGTGTTTAAAAACGCCTTTGTGCTTTTTATCAGCACACAAAAACTCTATAAAAAATTAATTTAAAATAATCATCAAGTGGCGATAAAAGGGCAATTAATTTTATTGCGCATTTTCTAAAACGGTTTTTGATAATTTTGCTGCATGATACAAACTAAATATATAAAAATATAAATATTCAAGTATATTATATTTGATTTTCTATACACATTATTAAGCAAAACAAAAAACAAAAATATATATATTTCATGTAGAAAGACGCAATACCCTAACTTGCTATTATTTTCCCACAAATGACTAGTTAAAATAATTATTAAATTAAATCATTAATAAAAGTTAAACAAACAAAACACATTTATCAACATTTTGCCAACATTAACTTATTAAATAACAGAAATATACTATATGAACTCTTATACAACAATGAAATAAACTGTTTTCAAGTGAGTTCAATAAATTGATAAGAAACAATAAAAGTTCTTTAAATATATATAAACAATAATCGTTTCGTATGAATCAATCGATTGATTCAGTTTATATTTATACATATTCATGTATATATTTATTGTAAGCGACTTGAACTTTTATATTTGGATTTTAAACAAAATTTTAAATAAATAAATATTTACTCGGGTGTAGTAACTGCATTGTAGATCTTCATTTTAATAGGCAAACCAAAGAAATTCGATTCATGTGATGACAAATCCATTGTAAAGCCCTCAAACTGTTAGATCAATATATTATGAGATTACTTTACCTGGTAAGAAAATAAATAAAAATACTGACCAAATTTGTCTTGGGCATCTGTTGACTATCATTTTCAGCTTTTAAATAGGCTAATATACCATCATTAACTTCACTGTTATTTTTCGAACTGAAATGTCGATCTATATCTGGTTCTAGTCTAGTTTTATCTAGTCCTTTGTCCACATCCTTGCCACTTTGGCGCTTATGATTATTTTTCCTGTTTTTCGGATCTTCCTCTTTAAACTTGATACGATCATCCCTGGATTTGTTTGAACGATTTCCTTTGAATATTGGCTTAGGACATTTCTTTTTAATTTCCGCTCTTTCGTAATCAATACGCAATTGTACAGCTTCCACCATGCTAATGGGATCAATGGGATAGGGTTTATCCGGTAATTTGCCCCCAAATGCTATATCAAAAGCCAAATCGTTGAAATTCTGGCGACCCAACAGAGAGTTCTGTATGGCGCCCGGGCAACAATCATCCAGTACCAATTTATTAAATAAATTATCCTTAATACGCTCTGCAAACAGTTCCTCGCCTGTAAATTAAATAGTATTGTAGAGATCAATATATTTTCTCGATTATTTAACTTACGAGTTTGATTAAAGTTAAATAAATTGGGATTGCTTCGATTCAAGGTCGTAGTACTTGTACTTGTTGTACCCAGATTCTGGCTATTTTTATCCATATTCGTCTGATTTATGGTACCAGTTGTCGTTCCTAAAACAGGAGGTATTATCAGAGGTCTGCTTGAATTCGACTGGCCAGACAGGCTTTGTTCCGTGCCAGGACGATAATAACGTTGAGCAAGTAGTGTTTCGAAGGACGGTGTTTTCCGAAAGGTAACCTTTGTGAAGATTGTTTTTAAAGATGATTGGGATACAGATGCAGTTTCTTTATACTTATACTAACAGCAGTTTGATCAGCCTGTCTTGGATACTGGGGAATCTGTGTACTTTGTGGTTGACTCGTCATATAGCTCGTATCATTGAAATCATTTGGAAGCTGTAAAGTTTATTAAAAAATTGAAAAAAATATTAATTTTACTTAACTTACCGGTGCTTGACGCGGCATCTCAGGAGCTCGTGAACATCTTTGCACATTAGAGTATTGAGATGAATTCTTTGAGAGAGACTAAATAAAAGTTGGTTGATCAAATAAAATTATGTAAAATTAAATATTGCATACTACCTGGTTCATGCAATTTGCTGGTAGTCGACAGGGACCTACAGCAGATTGATTTTCCTGTTGTCGTGGAGACTAAATAAAAGTTGGATGATAAAAAAAAATATAAAAAAAAAATAGTAAAATAAAATGAAATAAAATGATGTACAAATAATAATAATAATATAAATAAATACTACCTGGTTCATACAACATGCAGGCGGTACTCGATAGGGTTCTACAGTAGATTGATTTTCCTGTCCTCGTGGAGACTAAATAAAAGTTGAATGATAAAAAATAAATAAAAAATAATAAATAAAATAAAATGAAATAAAATAATATAAAAGTTATAATTATAATATAAATAAATACTACCTGGTTCATGCAACAGGCAGGTGGTACTCTATAGGGTTCTACATTAGATTGATTTTCCTGTTGTCGTGGCCGACTACAAATTGCTCTCTGCTCTACCATGGTGCTATTTACAAGAGGTTCCTGATCAAGGGTTATATTAAATAGCTGAAGCTTTCTTTTTAATATATATACCATAACTTAACTTACAAAACTTTCATAGGAACCTCTTTCCTGTGGCCGTTGTTGCTGTTGCCAATGTTGCATTTGTTGCTGCTGTTGCAGCTGTTGCAATTGCTGCTGTTTTTGCAATTGTTTTTGTTGCAGTATTTGCTGCTGTTGTTGCGTTTGTTGATGCTGTTGTTGTTGCTGCTGCTGCAGTTTTACCCATTTCAAATAATTTCTAACCAAATCGCAGCTATCATCCACCTGACTTGATGAATTTGGTTGCATGGGCTGAAAGGAAGTTTGGCAGTTCCGACTTCCGCAGCACTAAAAAGATACATAAATCGGAATTACTATATTTTAAAATATATATTTTTCAGTAGGCAAACAAAATGAAATGCATTAAGTACATTTTATATCAATATTTTAGGAATAAGATTGGTACTTTGGATGCTATTGTATATATAGTATATTTTTGATTACTATGATTTTATGACTCGTTTTGGAGTAGATCTATAATAAAGTTTTTAGATATTCTAGTATAGAAATTCTAGATATTCTAGTACTTATAATACTCACTCTTTTAGCATCTGGCTCATCCGCTCCCAATTCCACTTGCTGTACCAATGAATTCTGCAAAAAAAAATAATTAAATACATAATTATTCGATATGGAAATACTTTTAGATAAATTCATTGAAGCAGATCGTAAACCAATTTTTTCTACAGTTTTTGACAATGTAAAAAATATTTAAATTAACTAAATTAATAAAGCAATATATTCTATTAAGTTTACTTACAAACTGAACACCTCTTTGAAGATCTCGAGTTAGTTCTGTGCGTGTTGGCGGCGCACTCAGCGAACGTTGTGAATTAGTACACGATTGAACGCGAGGCATTGACAACCCTGAAGTTCCGGGTTGCTGCTGATTTGACAACGGCTGAAGCAAACAGTAGAAGTAAATTAATTAATACATTAATTGATTTAAATTCAATGCAGCAGATGAGTTAATCAAATATCAAATTATCCCTTCAAATTGTTGTTACCTGTGGATTGCTCCCTGAACATCCACATCCATTTGGATTCTTCGTTGATGGACTGTCATTTTGACGCATTATAGATGGAAATTCACACAGCGATATAAGTTCTATACTTTCGGTGTCCACGTCCTCATCGGTTTCATAAATTCCACAGGATTTAAACGCTTTCGAATCCTGTTGGTAACTCAAATATCGCCCTAGCGCTGTAATAAGCTCATTGGTCAGCAGAAATGAATTTCTAAAAATATTGAATTTTATTAATTGATATATTTATGTATGAATATATATTCATAGGATTACTATATATAGGATTACTTACGGTCGATCTATTTTAGCAGTTTATTGCCCACAATTCTATAAACTACAAAGTTCTATTGCGACTCTTGAATTGTTCAGGTTGAATGCAAAATTTTGTTTGCCTCACCCTTGTATAGTTTTATTAACATTATATCCAAAACAAAAAAAAATAAATAAAACAAAATGGATTTTGATTTTTTAAAGAATTAAAGAATTAATAACATGCACCTATATAAAAGAAACAAATATCAAAGCTAACTATATGCTAGTAAATGTAAATATAACTGAGTTTAAATTGGAAATGATTACAATTGTAAAACTAACTTCTGAGAATTATAAATTAATAGATTAAACTATTGATTAGCTTGTCTGTCGTTTAATAATGAAAACTAAATTAATTTTATTAACTTAAAAACCTCTTATAAAGTATCTACAGTTAGCATAGGGAAAAAGTCAATTACATTCTACAGATGGGTTTGAAAAAATGTAATTAATATTTGTGGAAAGATATTAAATCTTGAATAGCTGAAGACAATTGTTTTTTTGTCACTTTCTTGAAATAAAATTATTTTTTATTAAACTACAATATAACATTTAAACTATTATAAAAGCAATTAATTGATGAATTTTTTTTAATATTTATTTTTTATTTGTTTATTAGCAGAGGACTATTGTTCTGCCATTTCCTTGAAATGAAAATATTTTTTTTTAAGTTACAATTTACCCTTTAATCTATTATAAATGCAATTAATTGATGAATTTTCTTTTATATTTATTTATTATTTGTTTATTTACTAAATAGGATAAATATTTTTTGGAGTATTATTATTCTCTCTCTTTTTATTATTTATTTCTTAATCTAATTTTGACTTTTATCTATGACACTTGGTTAATAATCTTTGATTAGAATCTTATCAAGAAACCACCTTTCCATTAGCCAATTGTTTCAATTCCAACTCCACGAAGGCTAAATCGTTTCTAATGCCATCATTATACATTTTCTCATTTGACATTGTGGCCGGCCTGGGGCATGCATCATGCCAGACCGCCAGCTGGTGAGGATTATTCATGGATTGGCTGCCACTAAGCAACAAATGCTCGGTGAGCTGTGCCACAAATGTTGGTGTGGCATGCACATTACGCGTTAAATCCAATTCATGCAAACTTGCCGCCTGGTGAGTGACAATGAAATGGAGAATAACCCGCGACACTTGCGGCTGCTGTGGCAGCCACTTGATGCTGCCATCCCTAGCATCATAATGCACCATCAACTGTGAGTGCCAGGCGAACCGTTGCAGCCGTAGCACGCTCAAGTAGCCTTGCAACAAACGGGGCAGACTGGCATCTAGTTGACATTGCAAATGCATTGCCACAATTTGACAGGCAACGTCGTCATCATCCTCATCGCTCAGCGCCTTTAGGCAGGCGGATATGGTGGCTGTGGCCACAGTGGCACCACCACCACCGCCACCACCAGTTGCCACGTTCTCTTTGTCCTCGTTGTTGCTGCAGCAGCAAAGGAAGCCCCGCAATTGACGCAGCTGTGGCAAGCGTGCAATTTTCGTGGCAGTTGCACGCAACGCACACGCCGGCAATGCCACAATCTCCAATGTTTGCCCATACTCAATGTCCACCTCCGCCTGCTCAATGCCACAGAGGCAGCCCGAGTTGCTGCTACGCCCGCCTGGGAGTAGCTCAAACATACGCAACTGAGGCAGCTGGCCAAAGAGTGCGCTCAAATCCGCGGGCTTTATATCCAAACAGGCGCCCAGTTGCAGCTGCACAATGTTGCAACAAATTGTAGGCAGTTGCCGCACCAATGCCGCACTACAAGCCGTAAAGCTTAATCTCTGCATATGGGGCAGGCGTTGCCGTTGCGACCAGGTCAAAACTTCATCGCTTCCGTTCAGATTAAGCAGCGCCCTTGTCAATTGTGCCACATGCCCAAGCAGTTGCATCCTCTCATTGGCGCTTAGCAACTTTAATTGTGCCTCGGATTGTACATCGAATTCTGTGGCATATTTGCGTTGCCAAATTTGCAGCACCAATTGTTCAAAGCGCTCATCCAACTGCAACAGCACAAATTGATCCCGAATCGAGAGCTGCAGGCATATGAGCCGGAGGCAATCATCGTTGAGCATTGTCAGCAGCGTTGCAGTAACTGCAGAATCAAAGATTAGTGTCAACTATTGGGTATATTTTGGTGCATTACCAGGTCGCCTTAGTTGCATTGCTCCGTCTGCCTGGGTGTGTATCCTCGATAAGTCAGCTATATCAACTGACGAGCTCTTCGTTTTTCTTCCTTTTTTTTTGTGCTATGCCCAATTTGCACCCTTGTTTTGGGAATCACAGTATCCCAGTCAGCTGCTGGCTCAGTCTCTGGCTTCCATACAACAGCCACAATTACAGCTCAAGCTAGTTGTGGGCCCAGCTGTTTGGCATACGTTGCGACATCGACACCACCGACAAAACACACACACACACACACACACAGCGTTTGTTGCAAGTTGTTGGCACAGTGTGCTGTGTTTTAAAAATTTCATAAAATTTCTATAAAAACTTTTAGTAAAATTCTAAAAATATTTTTCTGCATAACAACCGCAATTTGTTTTGTTTTTAGTAAATTATTTATAATGAATTACATTTAATAGGCAGAAAACAACCATTTATATTGATTTTATGTAATTTTAAAAATTGAAATAAAATTAATATCTCGTGAATAAATAATTTCCTTATAGAGATATTTATTTTATTTAAATTTTAAAAATTGTATAAAAACAATAAAAATTGTTTTTTTTTTGTTAAATATTTATATATTTAAAAATATAAAAAATGTAAATATTTATTTATAGCAACCATGAACCGCGTTTATTAAAATATAAATGTTATCGGCAAAATATATTATATTATTAATATACCTGAGGCATAGCCTATAAAAATCTTAATAATTATAAAAAAAAAAAAGAAATTAAATATCAACAATCATTCATGGTTGTTAATATTAAAAATATTTCATATAAATTCCCAAAGATTAATTACTTCTCATTAAAATTGTCAGCAGTATTTAAAATGTAATTTTCCTAAGTAAAACTTTAAAAAATAGTAAAAAAAAATATATTTTCATGGAGTAATAAAATAAAAATCAATTATTATTAGCTAGATTAGATGCTAAATGATGAATAATATTCCAAAAATTAAAATCATGATTTTTATATAATTTTGAGTTGAATAATTCATTTAAATCACTATTTTAAAACAAATTACCTTAATCGGATTAATTTAAAGCTGTAATTCACATCAATATTTAAAATCTAATTTTCCTAAGTAAAACATTAAAAATAGGGAAAAAAAATTAATTTCCTTGAGTAATAATATAAAAATCAATTATTATTAGATATATTAGATGCTAAATAATGAAATAATATTTAAAAAATTAAAATCAATATTATTATGTGATTTTTCATTGAATAATTAATTTAAATCGCTATTTTAAAACAAATTACCTTAATCGGATTATTTTAGAGTTGTGGGTCACAATAATAACATTTATAAAGCTAAACAATTTTTAACCACAAAACTAACACACTCACACCACTGTGTCGCTGTTGGTGGTTGCGGTGCACAGTGTGGTGCTGCTGGTTGCCTTATATAAAAATAAATGCAACCCCCGGGCAGGGCAAATAAAACGCCCGCTCAAAGTACGTTCCATGTGCATTCTCAGAGCGGTACATGGAACATACTATATATATATATAAAGTATATATTATATATTATAGAATATATTCCATCCGAGTTTTCTGTATTCCATGACAGGCAATCGCATTGCGATTGTCTTTTATCGCTGACAGTGCAGAGTACTTGGTTATTTTTAAAAACCTCATGATAAATACATGTGGCAACCATGACGATGACGAGGGCGAAGGCTAAAGAGTGGGAGTTTCAAGTATGCGTATGTTTTCCGTATAACAGTTTTATGAATATTATAAATAGAGTCATAGTAAAACCGATTAAACATTCAACTGTGCTTTTACAATCAGCAGCTTGTGATTTATGAAATTCTGTGTCAGTCATGATATGAAATACAGACAAAATTTTAAAAACAAATATTTGGTAAATCAAAATTATTTTATTTTATTTTTAATGGCTACCTACAGTGAAAAAAGGCAGTTGAATGATCGTCTGCACAATCTTACCCATATACATGTGCCGGCACATCCTTTGTCCAGCGAGGATGTGCAAAGGGAAAGAGATCGAGCCATTAAATACGGCAATCTATGTTGGCATATGAGTCTAGTGGTGCTTATTTGCACAATGATCATCGCATTGGGTTGGACCGTGGCACTCGGCTTGGATTACTATTCCTGCACACCGGAACAGAGGTTTGCCCGACTACGGCTGGACTTTGTGACAAGAGAGAACCGACGGAGCGTGGGCGGCAGATTGAAGTTGAATCCCATTGAAGAATTTGCCAATCAACGGCTGTTGGACATTAAAGAGGTGGATGAGCAATTGTATAACATTTGGAATGAATATCAACCTCGTCCTCATTTTCTAAACAAATACAAATTGAACGAAACTGATCTTTATAATGTCCTGCGTAGCATGCCCAAGGGAGGATTACTTCATGTGCATGATGCTGGCATGTATAAGACAGATCTGCTCATTGAGCTCACCAACTATTCGGATCTGTGGACCTGTGTTGCTAGCGATGGTTCCTTTGAAGACTTTCGCTTCTCAAAGAATTATCCACAAATTATGCCTCATGGGGATTACCAATGCGTCTGGATGTTAATGAGCCACTTTAGGATGCATGAAAAATCCACTTATAGGAGCAAACTACGTAGAAGTCTCTCCATCAATTCAGATGGCTTTATGAATGCCACCGATTTGGCCAATCATATGAAACGTGCACATCGTTTAATCTATGGATTAATCACATTTAGACCCATATGGCCCACATATTTAAGTTCTATGCTCGAGGACTTTTATGCTGATGGTGTTACCTATGTAGAACTTCGCTCCTCGCTGCCACTTGTGAGTAACGACTGTGAAAAGTGTCTTATAGAATAGAAATAAAGGTCCTATCCTGCTTACCTAGCTGTACGATTTGGAAGGCACAAATTATACCATCTGGGATACGGCATATTCAATGCTAACCATCTCAAATGTATTTCGTTCTGTTCATGAGGATTTTATTGGTCTCAAATTGATCTATGCGCCGGTGCGAGATTACAAGGACAGCCAATTGGATAGCTATATAGCCAATGCACGGCTTTTGAAGGTAGTATTAACCAGGTTTAAATTGTAGAAATGGTAGAACTTGTAGTTTGTGACGCCGATCAGTGATCATTTAGGGGTTTTACTGTTTTAAAATGTTCCTTGTGATTGCCTTACTTGCGGTTTTACTAAAGTCCTTGGGAAGTAGTGTCAAATAGGGTGCTAAATATCATTAAACCGATTTTTAGTATTTAAAAGTCTTTAACCCCATTAATCTCGTTTTTAGGCGCAATTTCCCAGCTTCTTTGTTGGCCTTGATTTGATCAATTTTCTATTTTCTTGCTATTTTAAACATCTTTCGTGATGTCTTCTAATTTTTTAATATTTATAACACTCTTCAGTTACCTAAGACTCTGCTTCATCATAACTTTCCTCCCATTTAAACATCCTTTATCTCTGTCTAAAGCATTCTAATATATATTCGTTTTTAGGCTCAATTTCCCAGCTTCTTTATTGGCCTTGATTTGATCAATTTTCTATTTTCTGGCCATTTTAAACATCTTTCGTGGTATCTTCTAAGGTTCTAATATTTATGACATTGTTTAGTTACCTAAGACTCTGCTTCCTTATAACTTTCTTCCCATTTAAACAACTTTAATCTCTGTCTAAAGCATTCTAATATATATTCGTTTCGTAGGCGCAATTTCCCAGCTTCTTTATTGGCCTTGATTTGATCAATTTTGGCGATGAGTGTCAACTTGCACCTCTTGGTGAAGCAGTGCAACTGCTTCATATTACTAAGCAAATCGACTTTTATTTTCATGCTGGAGAATCACTTTGTTTAAATGCAACAAGCAACATGCCACATGCAAATGTCATTGATGCATTGCTGCTGGGTACGAAGCGAATTGGCAATCCCATCAATTTGCCGCTTCATCCGGAAATCCTAAGAGCGATGAAGCTGTTGAAGATTGCTGCGGAAGTTTGTCCACTGTCCAATCATTATCTACAATATGTGAACGATTTCGGGCAACATCCGGCGGCGTACTTAATTGCAGCTGGTTATCCCATAGTTGTGGGCTCAGATTATCCGTATTTCTGGAATGCTGCACCTCTCACCGATGATTTCTATGTGGCTTTTGTGGGCATTGCCAATGGACAGGCAAATCTGCGATTGTTGAAGCAGCTGGCCATGAATTCCCTTCTGTACAGTGCATTGAACGAGGATGAGAAACGTAAAGCGATGCAAAAGTGGCAAGATAATTGGAATCAATGGATTGACAATTTTGTGGGCCAATATTAAGCATTTTTGCTAATCGAAATTATTATATTTGGCATTTGAATTGTTTTGAAAACATTTATGTACTATAAGGAAGCTATAAAAATCATCAAATTCTCCGAATCAATGCATTTATTCTTCCAATTAATCTAACACACAATTTTAATTTCAACAAATTTGGCAAAAGGGTTATCAGAATAGTTTTATTTTTTTTTAAATTTATTTTAATCTAATCTTTGTGCTTTTCATAAATCAAAATTCTTGGCTGATTAGCCATGTTTTTAACGCGTTGCCAGCCGTACTTTGGCTGAGAGATCTAATATATATTTTCAATCAAATCGTCAAATACGTGGAAACACGTGTTAAATCAAAGATAATGTCAATTGTTTTTTTTTTTTACTATTTCAGATAAGAGCACTCGACTGGGCAACAAAATTTGACACTACCCGGTGCCAGAGTCTCAGTCTATCCACGGACATTGAGGTGGACACTACAACTAAAAAAAATCTGAGAAAATGCTGAACATTTATAATCTAATCGGGCTGCTGAGCCTCTGCCTCTGTCTTGGCCTGTCTGAGTCACGCACGCGACCCAATGATTTGTCCATAACAAAGTTTGTTCCACTCCATGGCAGTTCATCGCATGTGGAATCTTTGCTGGGCAACAGTCGACCCAGTTTGGAGACATATAACACCGTGCGGAATGCATTCTTTCACTATGAGGAATCCCGATCGCTGGGCTACGATCTGGAGTTGAATACACGTGAACTGCAAGTTAATGAAACCATAATGAAGGTTAAGATCGCAGAGTTTGAACAGGGTGAAACTACACCGCATCTTTTCAAGCCATCGCAGCACTTTTTCAAAGTCTTGGAAAACATTGAGAAAACGGAACTCTTCCATATGCTTAAGCGTATGCCCAAGGGTGCCATATTGCATGCCCATGATACGGCGCTCTGCAGCACCGATGCCATTATCCAGATGACGTATCGTGATAATCTTTGGGTTTGCCAGAAGTTTGGTGACATGAGCGCCGAAGCGTTGCGCTTCTCCAAGGATAAACCTGCATTTTTGCCAGAATTCAATTGCGATTGGACTCTGTTGTCGGAGGTGCGCAAGAAGTATGGCGACTTGAATGTGGATAGATATTTGGGCGAACGTTTGACTCTGTATCCTGAGACAGACTTTAAGGATGTCAAGGCAGCTTGGACAACGTTTATGGAAATATTTGGACTCTTGGATGGTTTGGTAATGTACGCACCCGTCTGGGCCGATTACTACTACAAGGCATTGGAGGAGATGCTGGCTGATGGTGTACAATATCTGGAATTCCGTACAACGCTGCCCACGGTACGTAATCAAAGGAATAATAAATTCAAGATCATAATCCTAATAATCCTTTTCTTATTTAAAGCTCTACGATTTGGAGGGCACCAAATATACACAGCTGGACACTGTGCGCATCTATGTGGAAACGCTGAAGAAATTCATGGATGAGCATAAGGATTTCATAGGTTCAAGAATGATCTATGCACCGCTACGCAACACGGATAAAGAGGGCATGGCGGGTTATATTGAAACCCTGAAGCAGATAAAGGTTAGTGCTGACATTTTCTAGTTCAATCCTAGCAAGGATTTTATTTTATGCTGGCTTTATAGGAGAAATATCCAGATTTCTTGGCTGGCTTCGATTTGGTAGGTCAGGAGGAATTAGGACGTCCATATATAGATTTTGTTGATCAGCTGCTGCAAATACCCGAGGACATTGATTTTTACTTCCATGCCGGAGAAACGAACTGGTATGGTTCCACTGTCGATGAGAATCTAATCGATGCCCTTTTGCTGGGCACCAAGCGCATTGGCCACGGCTTTGGCTTGGTCAAGCATCCTGTTGTACTGGACATGGTTAAGAAGCTGAATGTTGCCATCGAGGTGAATCCCGTGTCGAATCAGGTGTTGACGCTGGTTAGCGATTTTCGCAATCATCCCTGTTCTCATTACTTTGCCGATGGTTATCCCGTTGTCATCTCATCCGATGATCCATCCTTCTGGAAGGCCAGCCCGCTGACGCACGACTATTATATTGCCTTCCTGGGCATTGCCTCGCAGCATGCGGATCTTCGTCTGCTAAAGCAACTGGCACTCAACTCCATTCAATACAGCTCTCTCAGTGCTGACCAGAAATTCGATGCACTCACCAAGTGGCAGGCCAAGTGGGATGCCTACCTGGACTTTATGAATAATATACCACAAAGCAGTGCACCGGGCGCTTTACACCTCGATTGACTAGCACGGGTGGTGGCAGCCCTTATGGTCGCGTTCTCCCTCCTGAATGCCGGCCTTTGGCGCTAGTCAGGACTCCTGCCAATTAGGCAACCCCCCATCTGTCATATCGACATATCGTTTATACTCAGTCTTAACAAGCTAATAACACCAAACACACACATGTTCATCCATTCAGTATATCCATATCCGCATTGCTATTTTATTCTAAGCTAATTAATATTGATTAGTGTTTAGGTATAGTGTTAATTCGCACTCGACTTTTACGATTATCCATATGCCAAGTACATAAGAGCTTTTGCACTTTAAAATAGTTAATCACTAATGAACAGAACTTTGTGCTAAAATATTTAAATAAAGCGCACGGATTACCTGGGTTACCTTTGCTCGGGTCGTCCGCTAAAAAGGAAGCTCCGTATAATGTTAATGACTAATGCAATGGGGCTTGAACATTAGGTGGTTTTTAGAGATGGAAGCGTGACAATAATTGTTAGCTAAAAAAATGTTAATTTGTAATAGTTTTAGCGGGAGAAAGCACTCTACTAGCTACTTCTTTTTTTTATTCCCTTCCAATGCAGTGAAATAATTTAAAAAAAAAAACATAATTGCAGTGTATTTCCTTTTAGAAAACGAAGATTTTTAAACCATTTTAATTTATTTTTCTAATTTTTTTATAAACAACTTAATTTAATATCCAAATAATCATTGAATAATCTAGCATTATAGCATTTATAATTTCTTGAAAGTTTTTTTTGGAATGGAATGGAATCGTTTATTAGAATTATAACATTTATGCCATGAAATTCTGGATATTATCGAAAAAAAAAGCCAAACCACTAACGCTAATTTTTTTATAAAGAATTTAATTAAATATCCAAATAAGCATTGAAGGTTTTTTTTTTTTGGATGGAATCGTTTATTTCCATTCCAATGCAATTAAATATATTTTTCAAAAAATGCATAATTGCGGAAAATGATATTTCCTATTAGAAAACGAAGGATTTTAAACAATTTTTATTTTTTTTTAATTTCTTCTTGTAATTTTTTTATAAACACTTTAATTTAATATCCCAATAAGCATTGAATAATCAAGCATTATTGCTTTATTGGAGGTTTTTTTTGAATGGAATTGATTATTATAATTAAAACATTTATGCCATGAAATTCTGGATATTATCAAAAAAAAAAGCCAAACCAATCACGCCAATTTTTATTATAAAGAATTAAATTTAATATTCAAATAAGCATTGAAGGTTTTTTTTTAGAATGGAATCAATTATTAGAATTATAACATTTATGCCAAGAAATTCTGAATATCATCGAAAAAAAACTAAATTTTTTGAGTTTTATTTTAAAATCCTTTTCAACAAATGATCATATATTAAAAAACGTGATAATAGTCAACTCTTTGCATCTCTAACTAAAATCACATTGCATTGCATTTGGCAGTTTGGCAGTTGGAAGGCTGGCAGACATACGAACTGGGCATAAATCTCTTAGCCTCGTTGCCGCGCTGAGTGCACAGAAAAGTGGTCGATGTTTAATGAATATGTGTGTTAGAGGGTTAGGTTGTGTGTGTGTGTGTGTATGTGTGTGCTGCTCCCCCTCTTCACATCCTATCGATGAGCGCTTTGAGGACTGCTCCAAATGTATCAATTTAACGTGCTTGTGCCTTGGTGTGGTAGCAGAGCTATAGATTCTGTGGCCATGGTTCGATTTTGATTTGGCGCGCGTAATGAGCAGAGTTTTATGGGCCATCACAAAATGCATTCTGGGCCGGGACAGCAGCAGGAGCAGGAGCTGTAGCAGGAGCAGGAGCTGGAGCAGCAGCAGGAGCTTACGCCTGGTCGAATATGTATGAGCCCATAAAATTGATGGGTATGTGTGTGTGTAAAGGGCGCAAAATGGCAGCACAGCCGTTGGCAGGATCATCAATTTGATGTTGGGCACAGGCACTACACACACACACACACACACATTTAATGTGGTGTTGAGGGCACAAATAAAAGAAGAATATCCAATGCTATTCACATAAATAACTAACAAAGCATGCGTTGTATAGTTGACGGATGTTTGACCAAATGAACATATGTAAAAACGTTAGATAGATTTTACAACTTAACATAAAAATATCTCAATATTTTTATAATGTTTGGACTAATTTTCAAAATTGTTACTAATAAACGGACTATTAGTAAAGCGTGTAAGCTGCAAGTACAGGCCATGCGCTATATGTCCGATTTGTTAGAGGAGTGTGAAGAGAAGAAATATCATTCAATATCGATTACGCGTCGGCTCAGGGATACCACACCCGAGGCATATCGCACATTGCGTCAAATTGTTGTTAACTTGGAACGTGGATTCAGTTTGGGACATAAAGTAAAGCTGTCGGATAAGGAGAAGGCCGCTAATGAGGTTATTATGTATGAGAAGACCAGAGAGTTTAAAAAGGGATTGATAAATCCGCGTAACTATGCGCCCGGTCAACATGTATTCCAAGTGCTTAAAAAAGTTCAGGCAACTCGATTATTTCAATATCTGAAGACAATGCCAAAGGGAGGCATCCTGCATGCTCACGATACTGCACTCTGTAGCACTGAATTTCTAATTAAACTTACATATCGGGAGAATCTTTGGATTTGTACTGCAGATAATGGCTGTAGAGCGGTTGCTTTTCGCTTTTCAAAGGACAAGCCCACTCTAAAAGCTATGGAGGAATGTAATTGGGAGCCCATGTGCGAGTTTCGTGAACGTCTGGGAGATGAAAATTTAAAGAAATATCTATATACACGCTTTAGTATGTATCCATACCATAGTTTTGCCACCAACAATGAGGCTTGGAATCATTTTATGGGCATTTTCATATTGCTCGATGGACTGCTGTTATATGCACCTGTCTGGGCCGATTATTACTATAATGCCTTGACTGAATTATATGCAGATGGTGTTCAGTATTTGGAATTAAGATCATTATTGCCAGATCTTTACTGCTTAAATGGCGAACAGCTGAATGCTGCCGATACAGTGTCTATATATCAACGGGAAACGGATCGTTTTATAGCCAACAATCCGGGTTTTATTGGCGCCAAGTTAATATATGCGCCACTTCGCGGAGTGGAACCAAAAGTCGTTGAGGAATATATTCAAAAGTGTGTAGGCTTAAAAGTAAGTAGTAAAATTTCAATTTAAATTAAACTATTTATAACTAAATCAATTTACATTGCAGAAACAGTTTCCCACATTTCTGGCTGGTTTCGATTTGGTTGGCCAAGAAGAACTTGGTCGTCCCCTCAAGGATTTTGTGGAGCCGCTGCTTAAAATGCCCGAGGATATTAAATTCTTTTTTCACGCTGGCGAAACGAACTGGTACGGCACGAACATTGATGAGAATCTCATTGATGCCATTCTATTTGGCACAAAGCGCATTGGCCATGGTTATGCCATAGTGAAGCATCCATTGGCCATAGAGCTGGTAAAGAAGTTGGATATTGCCATTGAGGTGTGTCCTGTATCGAATCAAGTATTGCAGTTGGGTCAGGACTATCGTAATCATCCTGCTGCGATGTTGATAGCCCATCAAGTACCCATTGTTATTGCATCCGATGATCCATCATTTTGGCGTGTCTCCCCCTTGACCCACGATTTCTACTTTGCCTTTCTGGGCATAGCTCCATTCAATGCGGATCTGAAGCTATTGAAATATCTGGTCACAAACTCCATTCGGTATAGTTCACTTTGCAAAGAGGAAAAGGTTTTGGCTTTCAAGAAATGGCAAACACAGTGGGATCTATGGATTGACGATTTAGCCCAGAAAGTTGGAACATTAAAGAAAAATGCAGCTTGATTAAATTTTTGTAGTATTTCGTTATTAATCATATTAAAATATGCTTGTAATTCCCTATAATAAGATGTTAGTTTATATTTCTTTTTTTTTTCGTATTTTTATACACGTGCAAAAGGGTATTATAATTTTGTTCCGAAATGTGTAATGCATAGAAGAAGACGTTTTTGATTCCATTAATATATATTCTTGATCAGGACGACGATGAGTCGATATAGTCATGTCGGAATGTCCGCTTGCCCGTTTGCCTGTCTGTTTTATTTATAAAAGTCGGTCGAAAACTGCTTGTATGAGAAACATTTTTGTTTTTCAAGATATCGATGTCAAACTCAATAGTTTAATGCATAATTATGATTTGTACAATCTGAACAAGTTTTATCAAAATCGGAACATTATATCGGTCGCGTATTCAATATTTTCTTGTTTTTTTTTCAAATCAATGTTCTGTTAATAATATAGCGCATAATTCAAGATATTTCTTGGAATATGTCTTAAAGCTTCTTGGCTTGGTCTATTAATAGACTCGGGATATGTTGTGTGTGTGTGTGTGTGTTTTTTTTAACAGAGTCTCAAACTACACCTTAACCAAAAATGATATCAAAATTTTTTTATTATATTTAAAAAACTTATAATCCAATATCGATTACACGTCGGCTCAGGGATACCACACCCGAGCCATATCGCATAATGCGTCAAATTGCTGTTAACTTGGAACGAGGATTCAGTTTGGGACATAAAGTAAAGCTGTCGGATAAGGAGAAGGCGGCTAATGAGGTTATTATGTACGAGAAGACCAGAGAGTTTAAGAAGGGGTTGATAAATCCGGATAACTTTTGGCAACCTTTATGGGATCTATGGATTGACGACTTAGCATTAGATTTTTTTTTTTTTTTTTTTTTTTTTTTAGCCTTAGAAAGTAGGACAATTAAAACTGCAGTTTAATTAAATTTTTGTAATATTTTAATTATTAATACATATATTATATTACCGCTTGTAATTCCCTCAGATAAGATGTTTTTATTTCTTGTAAGTAACTTACATTGATACAATTGATATAGGTTGGAGTTTCTTCTTTTTTTTCCAATTTATTAATATTCTGTAAACTATATAGCACATGATTCGAAATATGTTTAAGGGATATGTCTTTAAACTTTATGGTTTGGCCTATTAATCAACTCGGGATATGTTCATATATAATTTCAATTGATATTGTATCTTGTGTGTTTTGCAACTGTTTAAGAATACATTTAACTTATGTGTGTTTTTTTCAAGCAGAGTCTTTAATACACTTAGTACATAAGCATGTGAATATAAGCGAGTATATAGCACAATTATATATATTTTGAACATACATACATTTTAACTCTTTGATTGAGAGACTGTTTTAGATCAAGTTACGCTTTGAATACTCCATAAGCCTTATAGCGCAAGCCATTTAATATACATCTAAATATTAAAATTACAATAAATATATATATAGGGGCAGATTTTCACTTAATTAATTTCGTTTTATTATTTTTTGCCAACTTTATTGTTAATTGAAATTTTTATGCAAATATTTATTGTAAGCATTTTGCTGTATATGTGCTCGCAAAAATATTAATACATTATTTTTTAAATATGGCTTTTTTCATCTTTATTTTTGAGTTTTAAAGAAAGCTTACAAAATACAGAATGTCTATGTATTTTAGCCCAGTATTTACCATTTGTTGTTCTTTAGGTATCTTTTTTTTGTATATTGTGTATTTAAAACTGTTTATTTTTTTAATCTTTATTTCACATACTTACACTTAATGCTCGATTAGCTCAAATCCTATATCCATTTCCCATGCAACTATTTTAGTTAATCATTTTTACAAGCTTACTTAATTTAATATGCTCTCTTTAAATCGCAGCCAAAACTCTGTTAATTTTTTCTGTTTTTTTTCCAAATAATTCACAATACATTTATATTGCTATGCTGTACAAATCTTAAGTTCTACTTGCCGCAAATTTTATCGCATGCGAGAAAAAAGTTTCACTATCATTTTATGCTATGTGCGTTTCCAACGTTCCTTTTGTTCTATTTCTTGTTGTTGTTGTCTTTGTAGCTTCTCTGCCCGCCAGCTGGTCTCACCTACACTCAAAGGATAGGGTATTATATCGGGCTGTTGTTCCGAAGACATAATATAATCGTTGCTAATGTTATTATTATTATTATTACTGTTAATGCTTTTAGCGATATTTCCATTCTCTTCGCTATATCTAATACTCTGCCCATTCTCATCAGCATCCACATTATGTAGCTCATTTTGTATGCCATTATTTTCATGATAATGTTGCTTTTGTTGTTGTTTTTGTTTTTGTTTGTTGTTTAAATTGTAGTAACCATATTTGCTGGTGTTTGACACATTGTTTATGTTGCCATCGTTGCAATACTGTAACAGAAAAAAATAGAAAAAATATTTTGTTGAAAATTTAATGAAAATTCATGCATAATAAATATGCGCATTTAATACAAATTACAAAATTCATTTAGTAAATAAACACATGACAGCAGAAACATAAATAGAAAACAAAACTCGTTTGTAATATTTCTATATATTTTATGTAAATATATTTGCTTAAATTAATTGTTTTAAAATGCATTTGCTTTAGGCATTTGCTTAAATGCACGCAAATTGCAAACTTTGCTGATAAGACAAAAACCGCAAGTTTCCCCCTTTAGTTTCCCCCTCTAAACTATGGACAGGCAATTGCTGATAAGAGAGCGCAAAGCCACAAAAACAACAATAATAATAATAACAAAGAAACTGGCAAAAATAATAAACGAAATATGATTTCTAAAAATGGTTTTAACTACTTTATTTTCTTTAATTCTTAATGGACAATTCTCGTTGCTAACTTTGGCATGATAAGCGATAAGGCTTAACTGCAAAAACTACAAAATATAAAAATATAAAAAATTGTTTATGATAAGCATATAAAATAGCAAAAACAGTTAAGTCTAGATAAACCTATAGGCAATAAACACACATTCAAGTGATACAATTTATGTTGTTAGGAAATGTTTAAATACAGCAAAAATATATATAGAAATGCACTGAAAATTGTTTAGTTAGGTAATTGTTGATATGGTTGAGTTAGGTGTTCTGAAATTCACAAGAAAATGTCGCTATTAAATGAATAAATAATAGCTATATGTTCTAGCAAGTTGTGCATTTTAAATTTGCTTAAATTTATGGCATAAAAAATTGAATATAATTCAAAATATGTTTTTCAAAATATTTTACGCTTATTGCGCTGCCCACGTACTATTAAAATTATTATTTTTAGAGGTTAAATTTTTTAGAAAATTTGGTAAATGTTTTTGTAAAAAACAATCACAAAAAAACCAAAAAAAAATTAAATTTATAATTTCGATTTTCAAATTATTTTAATAGAAAATTACAAAAATCACAAAAAAAAATATATTTATAAATTCAACTGTCAAATCATTAAAATAGACAAGTATGGTTATTAAAAAAGGGATTTCGCATTAAAATTGCTTTAGTTTACATTACAAAGTCAATGATATTGAAAAATGCGCAATCTAATATTTGAAAGCTGCAATTTTAGAATTTCTTAAACTAGAATTGAGTATTTAATATATTACAGCTAATAGTATAATTACAATCCATTAGCTATGTTCAATATTTGTAACCATAGCAACAAATAGCTCACTTAGTTAATAACAACAATGAAACCATCTTATCAGCTTACTAGTAAACTATTATTAAATATTTTCAATGTCAAAGCAAACGAATAACTTGATATGCTCTACATATAAATTGTTATATGCTCCTTGAGAGTATATTCTATTAATTATGTTTCGATTCTTTCTAAATTAATTCATTACTTCAAAGATCTAAAATGTTTACTAATTAATTTAAGGTTAAAGTTTGAACACTTTATTTTTTGTTTGTCGAAATATGTTCCTGGATCTAAGCGTTCGATTACACTAGTTTACAAATTATTTTTTGGTCGAGGGAGCTGGGCTGTCATATACTTTTTTTTTAATGTATTTTTATTTGGTCGCTGATATCAAAAATGCAAACCATTTATTTTTTCAAAGAATGGTTTTCGAGAAAACCGCGAATAGCTAGTTTTTTGGCAGTCTTTCGACTTATTTGTTTATATCTACATGAGATCTAATTTGATCTTAAATAATGTTACACAATTCAATAGATAATTGTATCCTCTTTCTATGCGAATCGAATAAGAAACAAAGCTATTATAAACCCTCGAAGTTGAAAAATGTGAACTTTTTTTGCATTTTTGAAAAATTGCTGAATTTCAATTGGTATTTTAAAAATTTAAAAAATTCGTTTAAATACTTTTTAAGATTTATTATGTTAGATAATTCTTTTACGAATATTTTAAGTATACATTTGTCCAAATCGGTCAGTAAATGTGATAGTTATTCAGCAATTAGTAAAAACACATAAGAAAAAATTTACCCTGTTCATCAATTTTCTAGTCATATTTGTCGAAAATTTACAATTTAAGAGAGAAAACAGTGATGCGTTAGTATATTAAAAGAAAAAATGTTGCGTATTGTCTACGGAAAAATTAAAATTAAATTAATTATATTTGAATCTGAATACAATATTATTGCAGTGTATATAGAAACCTTACAACATATTCAGAACTAGTCTGCTATAATTATCAGCAATTAATATAAGAGAAAAATTGCTCAAAATATATATTAAACTCAACTCTAAACTAAGCTCACTACAGCTTCTATCAGAATATAAAAAACTGACTGCTGTTGTAGCTTAAATTAGTCTCAAGTTGATCGTTAAACTAAACTAAACTAACTAGAAATTTTAATTATATTAAAAGCTAGAATCATGAGCAATTTACCCAATTCCAAGTCTAAAGAAACTGCTCGGATTGTTATCATTGGAGCTGGACCTTCAGGCATTGCGGCAGCCACAAGGTTGCTGGAACAGGGCTTTAAAAATATCAAGTTGTTGGAGGCGGAGAATCGCATTGGAGGACGAATTAATACGGTTCCATTTGGAGATAGTGTTATCGATAAGGGCGCACAGTGGTGCCATGGCGAAACAGATAATGTTGTCTACCAGAAAGTCAAGGATTTAAATCTATTGAATAAAACTGGAGATGCATTGAAGGCGTTGCGCTTTGTGCGCTCCAACAAGGAGATCTTGCCAGATGAATTGGCATATGTGCTGGGCACTGTGGCGGAGAGTGCGCTTCCAACTGAACCCAATGAATGTAATGGTTCCCTTGGCGATCATATAACTACCAACTATTGGAAGGGCATAGACGAATCGCTGCCTGTTGATCGTACGATTGCCAAGGAGATGCTGGAAACCCTCAATAAGTTCAGGTGCTCCTTTACGGCCTCGGATCATTTGTTTGAGGTTTCCAAACGTGCTCATTTGGAGTTTAAATATAGCGAAGGGGAGTTTATGTTGAACTGGCGGAATAAGGGCTATAAGACCTTCCTGAAAGTGCTAATGGATGCCAAGGCAGAAGATCCCGAAGATCTTGGAGTGCTCAATGGTCGCGTGGAGCTCGGCAAGCGTCTAACTGAAGTCAATTGGGGCGGAGCTGAGGATCTGCGTCTCCGTTGCTGGAATGGCGAAGTCCTCACTGCGGATCATGTCATCTGTACGGTGTCCTTGGGCGTTCTAAAGGAACAACATGAGAAACTATTTGTGCCAGCTCTACCTGCTTCTAAAGTGCGTGCTATTAAGGGATTGAAACTGGGCACTGTGGACAAGTTTTTCTTGGAGTATAAAACAATGCCACTGCCCGAGAATTGGGTTGGCGTCAATTTCCTTTGGCTAGAGCAAGATCTACAGGAGCTGCGTGATAGCGAACGTTACTGGCTGGAGAGCGTCTTTGGATTTCATCGTGTGTTGCATCAGCCGCGTCTCTTGCAGGGTTGGATTATTGGCGAACATGCTCGCCATATGGAAACACTCACAGAGCAGGAAGTCCTCGATGGTCTGCAGTGGCTATTCAGCAAGTTCTTGCCCTTTAATATGCCACAGCCTCTGGACTTTGTGCGTTCTCAATGGCATTCAAATCCCAATTTCCGTGGCAGCTATAGCTCTCGTACCACATATACCGATGAATTGTGTACTGGGCCCTGGGATCTGGAGACGCCACTACTCGATGCAGGTGGCAGATTGCGGTTACAATTTGCCGGAGAAGCCTCAAGCAAAACACACTTCTCATCGGTGCATGGAGCTGTAGAAACCGGTTGGCGTGAGGCAGATCGCCTCAATGATTATTATATGACTCGGAATGGATTGTAGGCGTGTCCAGATAGTTAAACAATTGGGCGCAAGGTGAAATTAATACCCAACAATTATCTGGTTGGTAATTAAAGTCAAATACTAATAACAAAATTGCATATTCTGGGGTAACTTTGAATTGAATCTTTACAAACAAGTTTTGAACTATGGAATACCCTGTTTACATTTTTTCAAATATCAAATTTATTTGTAAGCTTGACATAGTAAAAATGTTGGAATTTAACAAAATATTACAAACCACAATGCCAATTAAGTGCAATAACTAAATTTGATAACAGAAACCGCAGTAAATACTGTGATTACTTAAAGTTTTGATATGCGAACTAGTTCGGCCTATAAATTCAAGTTCATTTCCAGGGAAACAAAACAGTTTTTTGAATATCTTTGCAACGAGCTGACAATGAGTTCTTGTAGCACATCCGTTCGATATTACAGCAAGTCTAAGGACACGGCTCGCATTGTCATCATTGGCACGGGTCCTTCGGGCATTGCTGCTGCCACAAGGCTGTTGGAACAGGGATTCAAGAATGTTAGCCTCTTGGAGGCAGAAAATCGCATAGGTGGACGCATTAATACCATACCATTTGGGGATAATGTCATCGATCTGGGCGCACAATGGTGTCACGGCGAAATAAATAATGTTGTCTACGAACGCGTCAAGGATTTGGATATTGTCGAAAGGACAGGCGATGTCTTTAGAGCTATTCGATGTTTGCATTCAAACAAAGAAGTTCTATCCGAGGAATCAACCAATACATTGAGAACCATTGCAGAGGACTCTCTGCCAGATGGACCCACAGCATACGAGGGTTCCATGGGCGATTACTTGACGCAAAAGTATTGGCAAGAGTTTGCCAAGTTGCCAAATGTGGATCGGAAGACTGCAGCGGAGTTTCTTGAAAGCTTTAAAAGAGGCCAATGCGGTTATGAGGGCTGTGATCACGTATTTGAACTTTCTGGACGCAGTCATTTGGAGTATGATGAGACCAAAGGTGACCTCTTAATCCATTGGCGCAACAACGGGTACAAGACCTTTCTGAGATTGCTAATGAACTCCAAGAAGGATGCACCCGAAGATCTTGGTGTGCTCAATGGCCGAGTGAAGCTGAACAAACGCATAACTGAAATTAACTGGGAAGGAGCTGAAGAGTTGACTTTGCGTTGTTGGAATGGCGAAATCCTTACTGCGGATCACGTTATCTGCACAGTGTCCTTGGGCGTATTGAAGGAACAGTATGCCAGCATGTTTGTGCCCCCTCTGCCGGAGTCAAAGGTACGAGCTATCAAAGGATTGAAGCTGGGCAGTGTAGACAAATTCTTTTTGGAGTTCACTGGACCTCAGCCCATGCCCCAGGATTGGAAAGGCTTCGATTTCCTTTGGCTAGAGGAGGATCTGAAACAATTGCGCGGCTCCGAACGCTTTTGGCTGGAGGGCATAACTGGATTTCATATTGTAATGCATCAGCCGCGTCTCTTGCAGGGTTGGATCACTGGCGAACATGCTCGCCATATGGAAACGCTCACCGAGGAGCAGGTGCTTGAGAGTTTGCAGTGGTTATTCCTCAAGTTCCTGCCCTTTGATATGCCGCATCCACAGCGCTTCCTGCGCACTCAATGGCATTCAAATCCCAATTTCCGTGGCAGTTACAGTTTTCGCACCACATTTGCTGATCACCTGCGCACGGGTCCATGGGATTTGGAGGCACCTCTAGTCGACGTCTGTGGCAGGCCGCGTTTGCAATTTGCCGGAGAGGCTACCAGCAAAACGCATTACTCGACGGTGCACGGTGCCACAGAAACGGGCTGGCGGGAGGCAGATCGCCTGAATGATTTCTATAACAGACGTAATTTTGCAGCCGAAATTTGAATGAAAATTATAGACAAACTAGATCTCGTATGTCGCCTTTTTTTAATCATTTAATCCCACTGTTATTTCCAACAAATTTAAATCAAAGTTAACAAACAATAAACACAAAAAGAACTTAAGAAAAAAAAATAAACTTAAATTAAAGAAAAATATTTTAAATAAAGACCAGCTTCTTTTCTGCTGTTAACTAGTTTTGTATACAATATATTTAAGATGAATAAAAGTATAGCTAAATTTTTATTAAATCAATTAAAATAAGTCACATCAAATATAATATGAACTTTAGCTAAGTTTAGATTAAGTAATATTAATTACCAATAATAAAAATTCATAAATAAATAAATTTATTAATTATTATTATAATAATATTTCAAATAAACCAAATTAATATTTATAATTAATTAGTTATTGTGCTAAAATTTAAACAATTAAATTAATATATAAAAGTGAAAGGAGAATTTGTTTACCAGGAGGGAGGAATTTTAAGCGTACAGATTTCCACAATTTTTAAAAATATTGCCGCAAAATAATAATAATAAACCATAACTTGCAGCTTTTAAAATGACGTTAGGCTGCTGTAAACAATGTAATTCTGTTAAGCCGTTGTCAATTTTTGAGCCGCAACTAAAAGTATGCAACAGTTTTCGACTGCCCCCGATTTTGTAAAAGTATGCAGCAAAATTTTTTGGATTTTAATGCAGCGACCTTCTGCTGATTGCTGTTCGCCTGGTATTTCAGCGACTTGGGCGAGCGAAAAAATGAAATTTCCGAACTTTTGGCTAACAGCAGAGTAACAGCCGGGTAACATAAGCGTGACGTCACCTTAACATAATAACAATAAATACAGTGGTTTAACAGCATTTTAACAGCAGCAGCTTATGGTTAATCCTGATTAGAAAAATAGCTCCCATTTGGCCAAATCCTTGCGGATTTCGAAAATTTTAGGTGCGTTAGGATCGCTAGGAGCTACTCTATCGATTGCCATTTAAACATAATGGGGTCATCTAAGAATCCGACACTTGTAAAATTTAAGTCTGGATGCCAAAGAAAACATGCCGAAAACACAAAATCCTCAATATCTCGCAAACTACAAGGACGATTTTAATGTCCTTTGATCAAGTTGTAGTCTTCGTCAAGACAATTTATTTGCCACAGGACTCGTCAGGATACTCAAGGATACGGCCGAGTTATAAGCTATTTTCTCTATACAAAAAAGTCCTGATTTCTCAGCTCCTGAAAGGACTTTCGTCCTTTCGAATACATTTTATGATTTCGCCAGGAAAGGACTAAATTCTGGCCAAAGGACATCAGAATCGTCCTTGAAATGGCGGATTAATGGCGGTTTTAGTGATTTCAGGACCAATTTTGCTAGTAACCCCCTTGCAAAAATTTGAAGCCAAATTTTCGAAAAAATTCTGGAAATCCTTGAATGCCAATCGATAGTTCTGCTGTCTGTGAGTTCAAAAAAGCATATCCTTTTAATATCCTTTTAGATTTGACTGAGTTATGGCTATACAAACAAATTAAATATTAATATTTTGCTATAATCATCAATTAATTAAATAATTTATTTTTATTAATCAATTAGCTAAAATAAATACATAATAAACAAAAGTCTTTTAATATTAATTTATAAATAATAAGTATACATATACAATATATGAAATAATTTAAATTAAATTATTTAATATATAAATTAAACAAACAAAGTAATAAGTATACATACATATAAGATATTAAAACAATAAATATTAAAATTAAGTTATTTAATATTTAAATTAAACAAATATTTAAACATATTCCACATTACTAAGATTGACAGATCTATGAGCTAATGAAAATGAAGAGCAATGATCACAATGGACTACAGTTGGCAGAAGATCCTTAAAAGAAATAAAAACGAAATTAAAATTAAATATAAAAGAGAATCTTATAATATTAAATATAACCTGGAACCTGGTAAGTAAGTTGGATATTGCTATTGCCCTGTATCGAATTAAGTATTACAGTTGGGTCAGAATTATCGTAATCATCCTGCTGCGATGTTGATAGCACATAATATATTCTTATTATTATTGCATCCGTTAAAAAGTATGGATATTTTGGCGTGTCTCCCCACTGACCCACGATTTCTACTTTGCCTTTCTGGGCATAGCTCCATTCAATGCGGATCTGAAGCTATTGAAATATCTGTTCACAAACTCCATTCGGTATAGTTCACTTGGCAAGGAAGGCATTGGCTAACAAGAAATTGCAAACACTCTGGGATCTATGGATTGACGATTAAGCCCGGGAAGTACGAAAATTAAAGAAAACTTCAGCTTAATTAATTTTTTATAATATTTTAACTATTAATATATTATATTACCGCTTGTAATTCCCTCAGATAAGATTTAATTTAATTTCCTCACATTAGATGTGCTACGTATGGGTTCTTTTAATTTGGAGGCACCTCTGGTCAATATTTGTGGCAGACCGCGATTGCAATTTGTTGCAGAGGCTACCAACAAAAAATCATTACTTGGTGCATATCACCTGTATAATTTCTATACTACATAATTTTGAAGTGAAATATTGAATGAAAACAGCAAACCAACTAGATCTCTAACGTCACAACATTTTAATTCTGGTTTTTGTTTATTAACCATTTACTTGATTATATAGCAACAAGGATGTCTGCTCAAAGTCTTTTGACCCGCACTTGTAGACAAGAGCAGGCCCATTACCCACCTGGGGCTGGTGCTAAGCCCACTAAACGGCTAAACTGGAGTCCATCCAAGTTAAATATTTGACCAGAAGGCGAAACAAACAAAGTCCAGGCTCTAAATGTCGCCAGGAGCACAGCAGGCACGTATCTGTCTGGCCAGGACATACATACAAAAAAAAAAACAACAAAAATGACTGCTGAAGTTGCAACAGATGTAGCCTCAACTTGTTGGGAGAATTTTGTATCTTTTAGCCTGGACATTGGCGGCAAAGTCGCATATGTATTAGGGTAATCTGCTGGCTTGATATAACCAGAATCAGAACCAGGATGCCGGAGACGCCCAAACAAACAGTGAACAAACCAAAACTGCGATGCTTTTGCCCTCTGTCTCTGGCATAAATATGAATTTTCAACATGACCCAGCCAGTGAATGTGTTGTGTGTGTGTTCCTGTGTGTGTGGCAATGTTGAAAACATTTTGCAAAACACAGACCACTCCAATGGATCTTGCCCCTTCTCCCTTGTGGCAAGGCTGGCATGTCCAGCATTTCTCTGTTCCAGTAAAGTGCCAAACTGATTTTTACAGTTGCAATTTTTTTTTTGTTTTTTTTTTTGTTTATCGTCATTTTGGCTTTGCATGTGCTAAGTGCTAAGCCACGCCCCCCCCCCAAAAAAAAAACCAGGCTTAGGGTGGGGAAAGAAATGTTAGTAGTACACTGGTTGCATGCCACACAAAACAGTGCAATTACAATGTTGTCTGCGGCTGCTCTCGTTGCAAATGAGTTGGTCAACATGTTTTGGACAAATGTTAAACTGGGCTAAGAGTGCATGTGGTCCATGTACCAATGAATATATACATTTCATGCGTTTAAATTAACTTGTGTAGGAAACTTGGCTAAAATCTAAATATTCTATTCAAAATGTTGTAATCAATATAAATGGATATTGGTGAATTTTAGAGTTTAAATTATTTGTGTTTTTTATATAAAAATACTTTTACGTTTTTTGAAGAAGTGCAAGCTAGGATATGTAGGATATTTAGAGGATAGATTAACAATATCTGAGTAAGTAAATTCAATAAACTAGGTTCAATCGCTAGTCTATATAAATCCGGAGTTTTGTCGATTTTATAGAGACAAATAAACAGACATAAAAACATTAATCGATAGTCTATATAAATCCGGAGTTTTGTCGATTTTGTAGAAACAAATAAACAGGCAAAAAGACATTGGTAAATTCAATAAACTAGGATCAATTGCTAGTCTATATAAATCCGGAGTTTGTCGATTTTAGACAGACAAATAAACAGACATAAAAACATTAATCGATAGTCTATATTTTCGATTTTCCGTAGACAAATAAACAGACAAAAAAAACTTTAGTAAATTCAATAAATTAGGTTCAAACGCTAGTCTTAATAAATCCGCAGTTTATCGATTTTGTAGAAACAAATAAACAGACATAAAAACATTAATCGATAGTCTATATAAATCCGCAGTTTATCGATTTTATACAAACAAATAAACAGACAAATATACTTGCAAATGTTAAGATAATTTATGCTTTATAAAGTTGCACATATCGCCTATAATTTTTTAAATTTGCAGAAACTTAAATTACCCCTCATTAACTTTTCTCTCTATATCTCAAATATATATATTTTATAAGACTATTATATAATTTACCACTTGACTTATACGTTGTTTAATCGCCATAAAATGAAGGCCAACTAATTTTGTTGAACACGTTTTAGACATTTTTTATTATCACTCTCAAATCAGTTAATATTTAGTTACTTATCGATTGCTGCCCTCCTCACAATTGTGCGGTTCTAGACCGATAATATTCGTTTAAGCGATCCGCTTCCCGCCAACCCGTCTCTGCGGCACCGTGCACCGTGGAGTAGAAATGCTTGTGGGAAGCTTCACCGGCAAATTGCAACCTTGGTCTGCCGCCCACATCAAGCAGTGGCGCCTCTAAATCCCAGGCACCAGTGCGTAACTCATCAGCATATGTGGTGCGGAAGGTGTAGCTGCCTCTGAAGTTGGGATTGGCATGCCATTGGGTGCGCAGGCAGCGCAGCGGGTGAGGCACATCGAAGGGCAGGAATTTGCGGAATAGCCAGAGCAAACCCTCGAGTACTTCCTCCTCGGTGAGTGTTTCCATATGGCGAGCATGTTCACCAATAATCCAGCCTTGTAGCAGGCGTGGTTGATAGGACACCGGATAGAAACCGAACACACTCTCTAACCAAAATCTTTCAGAAGCGCGCAGCTCTTGTAGATCCTTCTCCAGCCAGAGGCAAGCAAAGCCGGGCCAATCTTTGGGCAAGGGTTCCTCAGGGTACTCCAAAAAGAACTTGTCTACGGTGCCCAATTTCAATCCTTTGATAGCTCGCACCTTTGCCTCCGGCAGAGCGGGTACAAACAGGCTGGCATACTGCTCCTTCAATACACCCAAGGACACTGTGCAGATAACATGATCCGCTGAAATCACTTCTCCATTCCAGCAGCGGATTACCAGCTCTTCAGCTCGCTCCCAATTAATTTGAGCTATACGTTTATTGAGCTGCACTCGTTCATTGAGCACACCCAGATCTTCGGGATTATCTTTCTTGGCATTCATGAGTAATCTTAGGAAACTCTTGAATCCTTTGTCGCGCCAGTTGAGCAGTAATTCGCCATCGCATAGCCAGTATTCCAAGTGACCGCGTCCCGAAACTTCATACAAATGATCTGAGGCCTCGACGGAGCTTTCGAATTTGTGAAAGTTTTCCAGAAACTCCTCGGCAATGTCACGACTCACAGGCGGCAGCTTGGCCAGCTCTCTCCAATACTTTTCCGTAATATAATCTCCCAGTGAACCCTTGTAATCCTTTAATTCCGTTTGTCGCTCTGGTATGGAGTTAAATGCAATTGATTTTAGATTATCTGCAGTTTCCTCAGCCAACACCTCCTTGTTGGAACGCACACACTTGAAGGTCTCATAGTGATCCTCGGTAGCCTCAAGAAAATCCAAATCTTTGACACGTTCGTATATAGGATTACCCACCTCGCCATGGCACCACTGTGCACCCAGATCGACCACATTATCCGCAAATGGAATGCTATGCACACGTCCACCTACACGATTCTCTGCCTCCAATAACACCACATTCTTGAAGCCCTGCTCAATTAGACGTGTTCCAGCTGCGATTCCCGCCGTACCGGCTCCAATGATGACAATGCGCGCAGTTTGTTTTGTTTTGCTCAGAGAGCGTATGGATGCGGAACTCATTTTGCAAAAAAAAAAAAAATCTGCGTAATCTTTTCACGCCCAACACGTCTGCCGTGCTCTGCGTTCGGCTAACGACTGAAAATGTGACTCGAACTATTTTGCCTTTTATTTACGCTCTCTCTCTCTCTCTCTCTCTTTCTTTTAGTTGTGAACTTTTGCGGCCCACTCAAGACGCTCTTGAGCGCGATCATGGCATTGCAGTAATGATGATATAAGAGAGAGAACAAAAATAATACAAATAAATTGAATATATATAAACTAGGAACATTAGATAAAGAGCTGATAAGCAAATTCAAATTTAATTACCATAAATGAGTAAAAACAAGAAACGATAAAAACAAAGAGTAAAAGTAGATTTTCGATTAATTAATGTTAATTTGCAATTTACCCTATTAAGAGCTACAATGATGTATTTATGTATATAAAAAATAAAAATAAATATATATAAATTTCCTAGTCCGTTGGAACTTCTCATCTTCAAGAGTGGAACAGTGATGAACAAGGTGAATTTTATCTTGGGTGTTTTTACTTATTGCTGAATAACTAACACATTTATTGACCGATTTGGACAAATTTATACTTATAATATTTGTAAAAGAATTGTCTAACATTATAAATCTTAAAAAGTATTTAAACGCATTTTTTTAAATAAGCAAATGAATTTCAGCAATTTTTCAAAAATGCAAAAAAAGTTCACATTTTTCAACTGTGAGATATTGTAATGGCTTAAATTCTTATTCGATCTGCATAAACGGCATCTCGTTAGAAAGAGGATGCAATTATCTGTTGAATTGTGTAACATTATTTAAGATCAAATAAGATCTGAAGTAGATATGAACAAATAAGCCAAAAAACTAGCTATTTGCGGTTTTCTCAAAAACCAATCTTTGAAAAAAAAATGGTTTAGATTTTTGAAATCAGCGATCGCAAATACATCAAGAGTAGTCTATAGAGAGCCCAGCTCCTTTTTTGCTATAACCTAGTGTAATCTATCGAAATTGAAACATACACTATAGTATAAGTTATTATAAATATTATATTATAAATAGTAACCGTAGGCTATAAGAAAATTGTAAATATATATAAAAAAAAATAATTTTCGTGTTTTCTCAATTTTAAAAACTATTGGCAAAAATTTAATTTACCCTATTAAGTGATGAAATTATGTATATATGTATATAAACTATTCATATTGAAATATACACTATAGTATAAGTTACTATAAATATTATATTATAAATAGTAACAGTAGGCTATAATAAAATTTTAAATTAAAAAAAAATAATAATTTTCGTGTGTTCTCAATTAAAAAACTATTGGAAAAAATTTTATAAAACACAATAAATATAATAAATCGATTATTTATGATTGACGTGATTGTTTACCTTCGAGAGCTGCCATGAACGCATAGCCAATCGCTGACAATAGCGAATTTTTAACACTCTCTCTCTCTATCTTTTACGCTCTTCACATTTATGACTCTTTAGCACACTATATATATTCTTATATTTGATGTGTTTTCTGATTAGATAACAATATATTTATGCTATTTATTTTTAAGATTAAAAAATGCAGAGCAAATTAAAGCGATTAAGTTATTCTGAGAAACACAAGCCTAATATTTAACCATGCAGTTTTATATATCTAGTCATCTTTTTTTTTGTTTAAATATTTACATATTACACTCTAGTAAAACTGAATGCTCTTTCTAGTTCTCTTGCTTTTGTTAATTTATTTTTATTTTATTTATTTATTTTTAAGATTAAAAAATGCAGAGAAAATTAAAGTTATAAAGCTATTCTGCGAAACACAAGCCTAATATTTAACCATGCAGTTTTATATATCTAGTAATTCTTTGTTTAAATATTTACATATTACCCTCTTGTAAAACTGGATGTTCTCTCTAGTTCTCTTGTTGTTTTAAATTTTTTTATTGAATTTTAAATAGAGAAAGTATACCAAGCTGTTCAAATTGATTAATAGTTCTTTAAGAGTTCAAATCAAAGTCTGGTTTATCTATAAAATTAACTAATAAATTGATTATGACTATCATAGTTATAAACTCTAAATAATATTTTCTAGTTAATTTAAAGCTTTTTAAACCAACATTTCTCACAGTGCAGATCAGTATATTTGTCATCAATGCTTTTGATAAGGCCACACATAAATGACATTCCCCGAATCTACAATACTCGGAATATAAACAACAGCGAAAATGTTCCCAATAGACAAAAACATGGAATTCAATGTGGCTGCCACTGCGTTGGTTGCCTATGGCAGTGTGGCACAGTGGCAAAGTCCTTTGATGAATGTATTCATAAAAATCCAATCATTGCAATTGCAGCGCACTCTCCAAAATAGAAATACACAAATACACAAAATAAGAATAACAAAAACATTCATATACTATATATATATGTATATATATCCTATATAAAAGGGAAAAGGCATTCAAGATGAATACGCCAAAATAATGGGAAAACACAACAGACAGATGGGCGCGAACACTCCACAGAAAACAACTGAACAACTGAACAACCGACTGACTCTGAATACTGGCCAAAAGCCCCTCTCAGCCGCCCTCCATAGTCCCACAAAGCAGTCAACAAAAAATTGCATTAATTTTTTTTTTTTTTTTCCTTGCAAAACAAAAACATTTGTGCATAGAACGTAAAATATAAAAAAGAAATATAAAACACTAAACAACAACAAAAAAAAAACAAAAACAAGGCAAAAACATGTTTTATTTCTGTTAACGAACATTAAATACTCTAAGTTATCGGAAAGCTAAGCTGATCCTAAGTTGAATTTTAATAGAAAAGTAATATGATTATGCGAGTAAAATTTGATTGGATTTTGATCAAATTTAGTCAAAGTATAAAAAATATAATTTAAATAAAAATATAATAAAATAAATTTGATTGAATTTTTATCAAATTTAGTCAAAATATAAAAAAATATAATTTAAATAAAAATATAATATAATAAATATGAAAGAATTTTGAACAAATTTAGTCAAAGTATAGAAAATATAATAAAATTAATATCAGAAAGCAAGATCCTAATTCAAATTTTAATAGAACAGTAGAACATTTCCTTCGCAGAAATATGATTTTACGAGGAAAATTTAATTGGATTTTGATAAAATTTTGTCAAAGTATAGAAAGTTCAATTAAATTAGATATTTGTAAATTTCATAAATAATTTTATAAAAGCTAAAACATTTTTTTTTATATTAATGATCCGTTGAAAATATTTCCGCTTTTTGAACTTAGCTAAAAAATCAAAAAATCAGCTTGCACAGAAAAAAAAAACAGACATGTCTACATTAAAGCAGCTTTACATTTCAATTAGGGATTTATATGAAATTTGTAATTATATTGTGGTTTACGGAGAGCTAAGCTGATCCTAATTCGAATTTTAATAGAAAAATAATAAGATTATACAAGTAAAATTTGATTGGATGTTGATAAAATTTAGTTAAAGTATAGAAAATTCAATTAAATTAGATATTTGTAAATTTCATAAATAATTTTATAAAAGCTAAAATATTTTTTTTATATAAATGATCCAATCAAAAAATATTTTCGCTTTTTGGACTTAGCTATAAAATCAAGAGATCAATTTGCACAGAATCAAACAGACATATTCACATTAAACCAACTCCACATTTCGATTAGGAATTTTATATAAAATTTTCCATTACTGTTACACATTTAATGTTAAAACACTCTTACCCTCTGTTAGAGTATTGAAACAAAAGAAAACGCTTACAAGCACAAGAACAGCAACAAAAATGCGATTAAAATGACAAGTGAAAGCAATTTTCGTGCAGCTGCTGTGGATAATGGGGATGGGGGCAGGGCAGGGGGTTGGTTATAAGGGTTGGGGTTTTTTATTTTGGGAGTATGAAATTGTGGGTCGAAGCTTGATTGTTTGGGTTTTCGGTATTGCTGGCCAACTGCCGTTGAATGACTGCTTTTTGGCATGGAATGGCAATAAGACGGACAGAAAAATATGACTACGTTTATGGCCAGGCCAAAAGGCAGTTCTGCTTATATATGTATGAGCTCTTATGTATAAATATGTATATATATATAGTAGTTCTTTTAGTCCTGCACCCTGCTCTATCCTACCCCTGGATACTTACATTCTTGCTGCATTCACATTTCAATATCCATTCAACGGCAATGAATTTATTCTCAATTTGTATCTGATGTGATTGCAGAAATTCCTGATCGATGGGTTCCAAGGCGATGGTGTCCCATAGCTGGCCCGGTTGCAGCTTATGTTGCTGTCGCCTTTCACCTTCAATCAACTCCTGTTCTCCATAATCATCATCATCATCATCATCATCATCGTTATCCTGTTGCCTGTTGTGCTGTTGTTGTTGTTGTTGTTGTGTACGCTTTTGTACGTAGTTAATTGGATCAACGGCATTTAAAGGACACAACATCTCAACCTATACACGGGAAAAATTGAAAAAAAAAACAGAAAAAATAGAAAAAAATATAGTTTGAGCATGTGGCATGTTGAAATCTCAGTTAGAGCTTGGGCTAACGTTTATTAAATTGCAACAAAAATAAAAATAAAAATAATAAAAAATTCCAATCGAACACAGGTGCTAAATTGATTTTGACAGTCATCCGACTTTTCATTTTGCCCTTTTTGCAGTTTGTTACAATTTTCTACAGTTTTCTACAAATTTCGCAATTGGAAATTGACATTTTAATGCAATTCGCTGTTTCAATTAATATTAAACGACGACGAAATGCTAAAGGCAATCAAATAAATAGCAATAAGATTGATTGCATTTAATTAATTATATTCTTTTGTCAAATACTCTTTGCTAGTCAATTCTAGGGGTATTTAATAAATAAATCAATTAAATAATATAATTGCAAAATTCCTGGAGAAATAATATATGAAATAATTAATGCTTAATTTATGATCAATTACAAAACAAAAAAATAAAATAAAATATTAAAAAAAATTTTTTTTTCATAACATTTTAATTTAAATTGAAATTAAAATATTCTCAGTTTTGATTTTTTAGTGTGTTAAGGAATTTAATTTTTTTTAATACTTTGTACATCCAAGGCTCATTTGATCTAAATAATATAATTGCAAAATTCCTTGAGGAATAATATATTTAATCAAGGCAAACAACAAAAAAACATAAAAAAAAATAATATTATTTTCATTACATTTTATTTTAAATTGAAATAAAAATATTCTCAGCTTTATATTTTTAATGTGTTAAGGAATTTAATATTTTTAATACTTTGCTAAGCCTATTCAAGGCTTATTTGATCTTAAAAATATAATAGCAAAATTTCTGGAGGAATATTAAAAAAAAAATAAATAATATATTTAATAAAGTCAAAATAAAAATTAATAAAAAAATTATCATTACATTTAATCTTCTCAGCTTTGTATTTTTTGTGTGTTAATGAATTAATTTTTTTAATACTTTGTTAAGCACATCCAAGGCTCATTTGACTTAATTAATATAATAGCAAAATTCCTGGAGCCATAATATATTTAATAAAGCAAAAAATACAAAATATAAAATTAAAAAAAATTATTTTCATTACATTTAATTTTAAATTCAAATTAAAATCTTCTCAGTTATGTATTTTTAGTGTGTCAACGAATTTAATTTTTTTTAATACTTTGCTGAGCCTATTCAAGGGTCATTTGATCTTAATAATAAAATAGCAAAATTCCTGGAGGAATAATATATTTAAAAAGGCAAAAAAGAAACAAAATAAAATAAAAATTATTTACATTACATTTTATTTTAAATTGAAATTTAAATCTTCTCAGTTTTGGTATTTTTAGTGTGTTAAGGAATTTATTTTTTTTTAATATTTTGCTAAGCATATTCAAGGCTCATTTGATCTAAATAATTTAATAGCAATATTCCTTGGGGCATAATATATTTAATAAATCATGCTTCGTTAATAATCGATTAAAAAACAAAAAATCAAAAAAAAAAATTTTTTTTTTAAATTATCATTACATTTGATTTTAAATTGAAGTTAAAATCTCAGAAATTAAGAAATTTAATTTTTTTTTTAACACTTTGCTAAGCCTATTCAAGACTCATTTGATCTGTGTTACATATTTATTGTTATAGCCTGTAGTTTCTAGAGTATTCACGAATTGAACCTTATAATTAAGTATTTAGCTTTGCTTGTATATTAAAAAGGCACAGCATTTAATTTCCACTGATGGCTTTGCATTAAAAGTGGCACTTAGTTAATTATGCAATGCAAAAATAACAGAAAACAGAAAAAAGAACACAAGCTCATCAAGGTTGCAACAGCAAATGGAAATTGCAAGGCTGTTGTCTGTGTGGCAAGCTGTTCTAGCTGCACTTGCAACCATTGAGCTGAGCAAAGAGCTGTCAAATGCAGTTGAAGTGGAATTAAAATCCCATTTTGAAAGCTGCTCAAATCTTAAGCCAGGACACCACTCACCTGTATTGTTGTGGACACCGCTGGAGCACAGCATTTGGTGCCACGATGGCAACTGCCACACAATTTGGGTCGATAAAGTTTACGGGAAACACATTCGCCCAGTCGAATCCTTGCCGGCCCCAGACGCTGTAAACTGCGGCATTCGTGACCTTTCTGTGGTGGCAAGAAATGGCATCAGGCAGCCGCAACTTTGGATTTTGGATTTATCACAAAACTCACTCTTATTCTATGCTCCGGTTCCTGTTGCATGTGATGCAGCCGCTTCCGTTCTCGCTCTCCTGCCCCCTCTCTTCTATGATGATGCAGCTGATGAAATTGGCTTTTAGCCAAGCCATGTTGCCGCTCATTGGCTAATGGTCTTTTATTGTTGCTGTTCTTATTGTCCTGGCCACATCTGCGATTCTCGCACAGCCGTAAATTGCTCAATTGATGGCAGCCGGCATGAGTGTTGGTCTGTCTTGTGGCCATGCCCAGGCCACAAGGCTGGCTGCAGGCGCTCCAGTTGCCGCTGATGCTGCTATTGTGGCAGGTGGCATAGACTGCAATGAACACAAACCAAAGAGTTTCCAAAGTATTTAAATTAGCCAAGTTCATAATGTGCTAATGGCAACAAGGTATAGAGATGGACTGCTCAACTGCTTGTGTGGAAAAAAAAAAATAAATAAATAAAAAAAAAATATTAAAAAAAATTTAATAAAAAAAAAAAAAGTAAAAAAAAAATATATAAAAAAAAAATAAGAACCAAAAAAATATGAACAAAAAAAAAGTAGAATCAAAAAAAAAAAAAAAAAAAAAAAAAATTAATGTGCAGAACGCAGAAATCTTGCTGCCTTATATACTGGCAGCCAAGACCATTTGAGAATCATACAAGCATCGCCTAAAAGTATGCAATTTTTTTATTTATTTATTTTTTTTTTTAATTTAAATATTTATTTATGGCTCATAAATTAACTCCTACCCTCTATTGTCTCTTTTTAATCATTATTTTTATATATTAGATTGAATTGAAATTTTTTTCGACTTTTTTTTTAAATTTAGTCAAACCCATTACATTTTTAGAACTTTCTAATTTAACCTTTACTTTCTAAATTTTTATTATATTTTTTATTGATAGTGAGCACAAAAAATAAGTAAAATAAGTAATAAGTTAATATGCATAAAATATAGCAAAAATTTAGTTAATAAATATAGCAATTTCATATAACATTTTAATTTCATATTTCCAACTTCCATAGCTCTGGCAAAACTAATTTAATTTTAATGTGGAATGTCTGCTCTATAAATACTTTAAAGTCTAAGAATTAGGCAAAACTAATAATAAATAATTTTTTCAAAATTTATAGCCTATATTTTGAGAGAAAAATCTAAAATTTAAAATACTTTGCTCTAATATATTTTAAAAGAAGATTTAAATATAGGCAACAAATAATTATAAATCAAAGCTGGGCTGCTTAAATTATTGTTTTACTTTTATACCTCACAAAAGTTTTAATATAAAAGATGGAAAAACAAACAGAGAGACTTAATTCAAAGCGGTTGCAAAGCGGATGCCAAAGGCGTTAAGCTTCGATACAATGAGGGAGGCTCGGAAGAGCGCTTAATAATCTTGTTTATTTATTGCATTTTGCGCGTTTAATTAACACTTAATCCTTGTGTAAGTAATTATGCTGCTGCTGCTACGGCTGCTGTGGCTGCCTCTGCTACTGTCCATTGCCTGAAGCTTCTACTTTAGCTGGAACGCGACTGTTGCCTTGTCATGGAATAATTCATCTTCATAAATATGCGTTGCGCTTTTGGCTGGGCGCTTAAAAAGCATTAAGTTGTGAGCTGGACGGACGGCGACGATGATGGTATGCCCCCGGGCGCCATTAACTCAGGACGAAGGATGGCAGAATGGCAGGAGAGTAGGAGAGCAGGACAGCAGGACGCCAGAGCTCAGTGGGCTGCGACCATAAACACACTTATAAAACAATAACAAGGCCATGAACCGGCTACCAAGCCTTGGCTGAGAAACATACACACACATCTACACACAACTACACACAAACAACACACACACAACTTACCATCAGCTGTTGGATTCTCACAGAGCCACATTTTGCAACAGTGGCCAGGAACCTCGACCAGACGCGGTGATCTGCATGAAATTGTATCCTCCGGCGCCGGCAGCTGCTCGTTGGGACAGAGTGTAGAGCAGGCATGTCGTCCATTCTATATATAAATGCGAACATTAAAATACATTAAAACTGTTGGTTGTCCTTTATTTTTGTGTTCAGAAATAAAGTCATAATTTAAGAAAAATATTGCCGCGATTGCACTTGGCAATGTACTTGTGAAAATGTAGACATTAACCGACTTGGTTAATACCTTAAGCAGTTAAACGTAAATTAAACTATTGTATATTTAGAAGTGGTCGAAAATTGTTTGGTTTCTTGTGTCGCCCCACTTGAAATTGCATTGCATAAATTCTGCTTGCCACATTTGCCTATTTATATGTGTGTGTGTGAAATACGCTTGGGTGTCATGATAAACTACCTCAGTTGGCTAGAGGTGTGAATTCCCACTAACACACACAAAGACGAATGTGTGGCCATAAAGCATTGCCAAGGATTTAGTTTGGCCAACACACACAGATTTGGCTTGCAGCCTCTTCCTGCCTTTTGCTTTTCTTATAATTGCGCGTAAATCTTATTCAACTTTTATGCTCTCATGTGTCTCACTAAACGCCAGATATCTGAAGCTTAACTAGAATTAAATTCCAAGAAAATATTTACTATACGTTTATCTTTGTTTTCTAAATAAGGAATAGAGTCATCTTATGACTAAGGACAAGGAAGTTTAAGATATGCCTGGAATGCTTATATCAAGCTAAAATTAAGTAGAAATTTTCATAAATTTATATAAATAAATTGTGATAAATTTCAAAACAATTTAAAATAGAGTCATCTTAAGACTACGGACAAGGAAGTTTAAGATATGCTCGAAATATTCAAACCAAGCTACAATTGTGTAGAAATTTTGATAAATTTATATAAATAAATTCTGATAAATTTCAAACAATATTTTCGAGCTTATTAGGTATACTCAAAGGTATAAATTTTAGTGACACAATGTGGCAATAAAACATTAAACAATTTCCTGTGCTATTAAAAAACTGTATTATTTGTGCATAAATCTAAACTAAACTCAATAATCGCAGACATTATATACTGTTAAAAACAAATTAAAACAAAATCGATCTTTATAGTATATCACAAATAACCTAGAAAATATTCTTTGACAATTAAATTTATCTACAAAAAATGTTCGCTTTTATTTATATTAAACATTACAAATATCACTGCGAGTGTATTGCAACTTCGGTGCCTTTTCTACCCTCTATAATCCCATTTAAATCAACCCTTTCTAAGCTGTTGACCATAGACAATCTGTTTAAATTATAATTAAAATGCTATAAATAGGATTTAGCACAACACAAGTGTTAATGTTAACCCTCTATTTAGTCAACTAAAAAAGGATAATCTTTGGTTAAAGTAGAGCAAAAAATAAACACAAAAGCGAAATAAACGCTTAGTGGAAACTACATTTGACTTAGATCGTATCTGTAACTGCATTTGTATCTGTATCTCTGTCTGTATCTGTGGTTAGTGGCAACTAAATGGTTTGGCTCTATCTCCCTTTACTTACCTCGCAAACGCATTGAGTCTTACAATCCAATTTAAATGTGGCTCCATGTGCGAATGTTGTGTTGCCAACGCTGCAATTGGCTGCAGGCGGCAGCAGAAGAGGCAAAGAAGTGACAGGATATGTGGCAGGAACAGGAATAACAGCAAGGCCGCATTTGAAACCCAAGTCACATCATGATAGTTCCATTGTCATACAGCATTGAAGAGCCAAAAAAGAAAAAAGAAAAGAGAGACTTTATATAAAGAAAGGGTAATCGAAACAGCACAAAAAAAAGAAGTTGCTCTAAATACGGCAGAGCATACATAGGTTTAGAAATTGAATTAAACGCCTCGTTTTTAAGGCCTGATTTTGTTCTTTAAAAGTATTTCAGAGTTATGCAAAATAGTTGAAAATATTTTAAGTAATTTTAGCTTAAAAGAAATTGTAAATATTGGTGGAAAAATATTCGAAATCAATGTAAAAATAAAATATCTTTTTATATAAAATAATTATACATGTTTATATTGATTATAAAATTAATTAAAATTTAAATCGATTTAAATTTATAAATAAATTAAATTCTGCTTAAAATTAGCTATTTTTGATTTTTAAAAATTTATGTATAATATGCCATAAAAATGTATTTCCTAAATATTGATAAAATTATTCTGTATTATCGAAAAATTGTTAAGTTAAATTTAAAAGCACAAAGAGATTCTTAAACATGTTTTCTAACAGTTTATAATTAAAGGAAAAAACTAAACTCCCACAAATTTAATTTCCCATTTTATACAAAATAATTTTAAAAATTTTAAGTAATTTCAGCTAAAAATCAATTGTAAATATTGCTGGAGAAATATTCGAAATCAATGTAAAAATAAAATATATTTTAAATAATATTTTTATATTTATATTTCGACCATACAATTAAATAAAATTCAAATCGAATTAAATTCAAAAACAAATTAAATTCTGCATAAAATTAGCTATTTTTAGTTTTTAAAAAGCTATGAATAAAATGCCATAAAAATGTATTCCCTAAATATTGTTAAATATACTGAATTATCGAAATATTGAATTAAATTCAAATACAAATTAAATTCTGCTTTAAATTAGCTATTTTTGATTTTAAAAAAATGTATGAATAAAATGCCATAAATTGTATTCATTAAATATTGTTAAATATACCAAATAATCGAAACATTTTTGATTTAAATTTAAAAGCACAAAGAGAATTTTAAACACGTTTTCCAACAGTTCATAATTAAAGAAAAAAAAACTAAGCTGCCACAAAATCTAATTTCCCATTTTGTAGTTCAATTAATGTCTTTATGGCTTTGACTTTGACTAAAATAATTATATATTTATATTTCGACCTTACAATTTAATTAAAATTCAAATCGAATTAAACTCAAAAACAAATTAAATTCTGCTTTAAATAAGCTATTTTTGATTTTTAAAAAATGGATAAATTATATGCCATATAATTGTATTCCCTAAATATTGTTAAATATACGGAATAATCAAAAAATTGTTGAGTTAAATTTAATAGCACAAAAAGATACCTAAAAACGTTTTTCTACAGTTTATAATTAAAAAAAAAAATAAATAAATTCCCACAAATCGAATTTCCCATTTTGTACTACAATTAATGTCTATATGACTTTGACAGCTGCTTGTTTGTTTTTTTGGTGATCTCTGCAATCTGTGAAACATTTCGGTATTATATTTCAGGCCAAGTCTTATTGTATTGACTGTTTTTATTGCCATAATTACGCTGCTATGACTTGTTTATTACATTATACTCTCTGGCTGACATTTCCTTAAACATATGTCAAGGGCACAAAATACAAAAAATAAAAAAAAAACCAATTAATATCAGACAGAGAGCTTGTTATAAATTTTCGGCATATGCCATTAGCTAAAACATACATATGCACATATATTTGCTATTTGGCGAAAGCAAACAATAGACTTTATATGTCGTCCGCTCATCAAAATTGATACTGACAAATGTTGTGCTTTATGGCCCGCCATTAGGCCGCAAAAGTTTGCTTTTTTGTTGGTAAGGGGGGGAGGGGGCCAAACACACACAAATATGTGTAGCCGCCAATCACAATTACCCGGTTTTCGTTTCATTTTTGGGGTATTTGCTATTTCACAATTACGTGAATACCAAAAATTTCCTACAGCTGTCTATATACATTGCTACACCTACTACATATGTATATATATATACTTATATATACTTATATAGATACTACGTGCTTCTGTGGCAAATTTTCCACTTTTCTTGGCGAATGTTCTTGAATTGATTTTGGCGTAGACGTGACTTTGTCAGTCCTTTGGCAACCAAAACATATCACATCCTTCATTTGCCGTTTTGGCATCCAATGTTTAATGTGAAAATTGCCATTGTACGTTGTTATGTAATGAATATAAGCTCATGTGATATTTATGTCATTAATAATTAGATTCCGTTTATTAAAATGATTCGATACACAAACTATACATTCGACCTTGTCTGACATGCCGGAAGTATCACAAATGCAATTCACTTCCTTTTATATATTTTTTTGACACGTGTCATGCCCTGGGGCGTATTACAACCTTGTTGTTTGACCCCCTCTGCACCCCTCTCTCTCTCTCTCTCTCTCTGTGTAGCTATAGCTTCTGTTAAAACCAAACACCCTTTTTACTTTGTGGCGAATTGTGTCATTTTCGAAAGTGCAATCTTCTTAATGTACTTTGGCATAAGACACACACAAACACAACAAGCAAAAGCTGTCTACATTGAACACACACACGGGTGCAAAAAGCTTGTCACACACACACACAACATAATCACAGACATTGCTTTACATATCAAGGTGTGTGGGTGTGTGTGTGTGTGTGTGTCATTGCTCGTTACAAGCAATCGCTGCTTACTCTCTTAACGAATCAGGCAGCACTGAAATATAAAAAAGTAATGGAAATATTCGACAGTAGAAAAATGATATACCCTATAAGAAATTATAACATTTAACTGGCTATGGCAATTGAGCTCTTATTTAAAAGAATAAGAATATAAAAGTTCAACTAAAATGTTGACAGGAAATATATCTTATATAATAACGCAGGTTTATATTGCCCTACTAACTAGTTTCTTCCACTATTGATTTTATCGCAGCAAAAAATATTGTATAATATTGAAAATTCTATTAAAATACTGAGTTAAATAAATTGTCTATTAAAATTGCTATTAAAATCATTTAATACTTATTAAAAATTTAATTTATATTTAACTAGTGTACCCGGCGTGCGTTGCTACAACATCACCCAAAAAAATAATAACAAAAAATAAATTCAACATATTTTAAGTTAAAATAATATAAACTAATTAAATATTCATTTAAAAAATACTGCCTACTTTGATTTTGGTAATTCATTTAAAAAATACTGCGTACTGTAATTGTTGTAACAGTGCTGTATGCGTTAACAGTGCTGTAAACATTAACAGTGAGTACATCTGTTGAGGCGCTAGCAACTTTTCTAAAAAGTTTTTTCTAAAATTTTCTTTTCTAGAAACCTTTTTCTAACAATTATGAACAATTAAAAATAAAAATTTGAGTCAAATCGGACAAGCAGTTCTGAATTGAAGAAAAACTAACCATTTTATGCTACTTTTTTATATAAAAAGATTATTTAAAATTCCAGGGAAATATATTCTTATCAGCAATAAATAAATATAAAAATTGAATAAAAGAAGAAAAAAGGAAAAATGTTAGGAAAAGTGGTATATAGTATCTTAAGTATTCCATATACTCTTAAGGGAAATAAAAGCTGATGTGAAATCCAAACTGTTGCAAAATATAAAAGCAGCACATTTGATTCCTTAACAGCTCTATCTATTACATATTTAAGTAAAATATTTTTCATATGGATTTCTATTAAATAAATAAATACCCTTTACAAATTGTTATTTTACTTTTTTGATAAAATGAAAATTACTAACAATAATTATATATAATATATAGCACCTGCATACCATTTTAGAGAGTTTTTTTGGGCGCTAAAAATTAGTTTAAACAAATTCTGTTTTTCTCTGTTAAATTAAAACATTCTACAGTCTACAGTACTCGCTCAGTATATACACTTTAGTCCAGGGTATTTACCGATGCTCTCGCCCTAAAGGCGGAAGCGAACGCAGGAATTGCAATGTGAGCACTTTTATCTGTGCCCGCGCTGACAACATTTAAGACTGTCTACGCTTTGCTGGAGTGTACTTAAGCAGTTATGTGTGTTGCGCGTCCTTTTCGTCCTGTGAGCTCTGATGCTGTAAACCTGAGTGGGGCCGGGCCGCCTTATCCATGCTATAACTTCTTGTCATGCATTATACTACTGTTTTTTTCTTTTCTTTTCTTTTTCTTCTTTTTTTTTTGCTATTTTGAAATGTACTTTGTTCTTTGTTGTTGTTCTTGTTGTTTGTCCTGCGACAAAACCCAATTCCAGCACATATCCTTGCAGCTATATCCCACTCTCTCTCTCTCCCTACCCCTTTTGTGCCTCTACAGTTTTCAGTGTCCTGTGTATAAAAAAAAATACAGAAATGTAGCATATTTTTGTGCGCCCACTGTCCACCGTCCACTGTCTGTTGTTGTCCTTGTTGTTGTTGTTTGAGTCATCAGCACTTGTCTCCGGCTATGGCAACGGCAAGGACTATGACTCCGGCTATTCCTTGTCCCGTTTGGGGTCACGTGTGCACAGTTTATTTGCTTTATGCCGGGCTGTAGTGTTTGTTTTACTTAGAGTTTTAGATTTACTTAAGTCGTTGATGACCATGACCAAATAAAGTTTCATTTTGTGCAAAGATTTACAGCACTTGAGCGTGTGCGACAAGTTTTGAGTGCTCACACACAGACACACACACACACACACACAAAACTTCACAAAAGGCTCGTTGGACAACGCTGCGTATGCGCAATTTTATTGCAAATTGTGTGTTCAATATAATATTGTTTGCTTGGGGACATGATATTAGCAACAAAAAAACAAAAAATTGCAAAAATAAAAAAAAAGCTAAATTCTACTTATGTGGCTTGCTTTTTAGGACTTCAACTAGAAAATATTGGTTGTAGCTAGGTTTTCTCAGACAAACTTTAAATTGTTTAACAAATTATACAAATAAATTTCACAGTCTTTTCGCTCATTATATAAATTAAGTTAAATGTAACTGAAACTGTTTTTTATATTTTTTTGCAATTCTATTCTTAAACTTTTGGCTTATTTAAATAATTAATTCTGGGCGTGTTTGTTGGAAATCTTTTCATTTCGCTGTTTAAGCTAAAATCGTCTGTGTGCATGTTTTTTTCAAACACGTTTTTTTGTTGTAAATATATATATTTTATTTTATTTTTTTTGTGAGTTTTCTTTCAGTCAGCGAACACAGTCTGCCACACACACACACACAAACACACACATATGTGTGTGTATACACGCTCCACATTTTTCGTGTTTCGATAACTTTTGCAGAAGTTATACGCCCCCTGGTTCTGCTCCTGATCCTGATTCTCCCTTACCCCCAATCGCAAAAAAAAAGAACAAGTTTTACAGTTTAAATAAACTTGTTCCGTTTTGCCTGGACAATGCAACGACGCAGCGGGGGGGGGGAGGGAGCGCTACAGGCAACAAAACGTGTGGAGCATTGATATGCGCCCAAGGCACAAACAAACACACACAAACACACACAAACACACAAACACACACACACACACACTCAGAGTCATGTTGCAGCAACAGCTCTCTTAGCCCACAACAGGCGTTGAGCTCATGGAAGCACAAACTGTATTGGCATTTGACTCAAAACTTTTGGCTTTTGGCTACAAAAGGAAGGCAGGGGGAGCAGAGAGCTCGCAGACCCATAAAACATATGCAGCGATATATACTACAAAACATATATACATATATATCCAGAGGGAACTAAAATTGGGTTGTATTTGTTGTAACGCCCCAAATCGAAAACTTTTTCTGGCACAGTTCGTGCTGCCTGTTTAATTTTTGAAAAAGCTTTGTACGACAACATGTGAAGCTGGCAAACGTGTCCAATGAATTTTCAAACAGTTTTTTTCTTTTAGAAAATAAAATGAAAAATAAAAAAATAACAAAAATAAAATGTATATTACATATAAAAAAACCATTAAAATCACTTTACTCGTTAGTTAGTTGCTCTAGTCAATGTCCAGCGAGATTAGCCAATAGCAAAAAAAAGCCAATTGGCAAAAAAGTTTGACAAAGTGAATTATATTATAGTAAAATATATATTCGTTCTACTTATAAGTTTATAAGAATTTTGTAGGCGAAATGAAAATGTTGTAAACAAGTTTTAATTAAATTAGAAATGTATAAATGCACATAAATGTATAAAAAAAACATGAAAAACTCTTTCAGATGTAAGCAAAACTATTTGTTATTTATATACACAATTTATATTTAAATTTATATTTATTTATTTATATTTATATGCAAAATTTTCAAACTTAAAAACAATATTTCTATTTTTTATTTTATTATTTATTTTCTTGTTTATTATAATATCTAAAAAAATCAAACTGCTTTAATCTAGCCAAGTTAATCTTTTTGCACTTTTTTATGTATATAAATCGAAAATAAATAAATAAATAAATTTGTAATTCAAAATAACTGAGAATCAATATTTAAATATTGTAAAATATATTCGTTCTACTTAACAAGTTTAAAGTTTTTGTAAAAAAGTTTTAATTAAATTAGAAATGTATAAATGCACATGAAAAACTCTTTCAGATGTAAGCAAAACTATTTGTTATTTATATACACAATTTATATTTATATTTATTTATTTTTATTCATGTGCACAATTTTCTAACTTAAAAACAATATTTTTATTTTTTATTTTATTATTTTTTTTCTTGTTTATTATATCATACAGAAAAATCAAACTGTTTTAATCTAGCCAAGCTAATTTTTCTGCACTTTTTTATGTATATAAATCGAAAATAAATAAATAAATAAATTTATAAACCAAAACAACTGAGAATCAATATTTAAATAAAGTAAAATATATTCGTTCTACTTATAAGTTTATAAGAATTTTGTGAGGGAAATGAAAATGATGTAAAAAAGTTTTAATTAAATTAGAAATGTATAAATGCATATAAATGTATAAAAAAAACATGAAAAACTCTTTAAGATGTTAGCAAAACTATTTGTTATTTATTTATAATTAATTGCACAATTTTTTAAATTATAAACAATATACATATTTTTAAAAACGGTCTGCAATTTTTTTTTTTATCTTGTTTATTATATCAAAACTTATAAAAATCAAACAACTTTAATAAGTTAATTTTTCTGCATTTTTTTATGTATATAAATCGCAAAATAAATAAATTTATAATCCAAAATAACTGAGAATCAATATTTAAATATAGTAAAATATACTCGTTCTACTTTTAAGTTTATAAGAATTTTTTAAGGGAAATGAAAATGTTGTAAACAAGTTTTTATTAAATTAGATATGTAAAAATGCACATAAATGTATAAAAAAAACACATGAAAAACTCTTCAAAATGTGAGGAATATTATGTGTTATTTATATACAAAAAATTTATATTTATATTTATATTTATTTATTTATATTTATATGCACAATTTTCAAACTTAAAACAATATTCTTATTTTTTATTTTATTACTTATTTTTATGTTTATTATATCATCTAGTAAAATCACACTGCTTTAATCTAGCCAAGTTAATTTTTCTGCATTTTTTTATGTATATAAATCAAAAATAAATAGATAAATAAATATATAATTCAAATTAACTGAGACTCAATATTTAAATATATTAAGATATAAAGGTAAATAAAATGAATATTAAAAAAAAAAACCTTTTGTTTATTAGATTTACTATTTTAAATTTATAATACACTTTACTCAAAAATCAAATTACCATTACAAAAACCTTTTTTTTTTTTTGAATGTGTTTATTTGAACTGCAAGTTAATTTAAATTTAAACAAACTCTACTATTAGTTTATTCATTTAAAAGCTTGTAAACCCATTAAATCACTTTTAAAATCAACCAAAAATTCGTTTTCCCATGCTATTTGTACTATTTTTTTTTTTTTTTGGTGCTTGTGTTTATTTTTTGCGCCTTAAAATGAATATTTATTTGGCTAACAAAACGAAAAAAAAAAAAATATATATATATATTTAAAATTGATGGCTGCCCTAAATGGGGAAAAATGTTTGTTGTTCTTGTTGTTGCACTTTGCTCTTCGAAATTATTTTGGGTTGATTTTTTTAAGGACACGCACATTGAAAGTGGCAACCGAAGTGCCTTTGATTAATGAAGCGCAAAGTTAATGTAATTTTACAATATTCATTTTCATTTTCATTTTAAATTGATTGCAAGCAAAAATTTTGACTAACTTTAAAGCATGCAATTAAATTGCTAAAGTAAAAATATATATAAATATATAAACAAACTTACCGGGATTTATATGCGCTGGCAGCTGTTGGTATGCATAATTAGAAGGGGGGAGAAGATGAGTTAGTAATGGAATTTATAAAGAAATTTTGTTGGTCAACTCACTCTGATGACCTTAAAGCCCAAGCTGAGATTCGCCTCGACTCCAGCAATGAGACTATTACCAAATATACTCAGCAATGGCAGCAGTATAAGCATTTTCTGTAACCAAAAAAAAAAAAAAAACACAGAGAATTAGAGAGAAAGTGTGAGATAAACAAGATTGTGGGCGTGGTTACGGGGGTGGGGCGGACAAATGAAAAATGTTGCCCTCAAAAAAAGGTCGACAGCAGATATATAAACATAGATATATATATATATATATACTATATAAGGCAGCCACAGCCGTCGACTTTATTAAGGTCAATTCAATGTCTGGCGCTTGGTTTTTTGGTTTCGGTTTTGGTTTTGGCTTTTTTTTTTGTTTGGTGTTTGGTCAATGGTTATGGCTAATGGTTATGGCTATATAACAAGGTCCTATTGGCCAGCATATAACAAGTAGCAAAGCATTTTGTTTATATAAGTATATTTTGCATTTTCTTGAGAGTTTTTTTTTATTTTTAATGTTGTTTTTTGTATAAATTTTTACTTCACGCCTGCTGCAGTCACCTTTTATTATTTATTATTATTGTGCTTTTAAAAAGTTATCTTTTGTTAGCCAACAAAACTTGCGTTTGTTTTTTATTGCGGCAAGGTCATAAAATCGCCAAAAAGAACAAATAATCTTGAAGCATGTTTTAAATTGAAGTGAAAACATTGTAGAGGCATGTTAACGACTGTGATATGCTCTGTTTTCTGTCTGTTTTAATAGTAAAAAGTCTTTTATGAAATTATAAATAGTTCCCCTATATATACGGGAACAATATTGGCTTTTGCTCAGAATTAAACTAAAATATATACAAAATTTGTTAGCTTTCGTTTTAGCTGTTTTACTTTGCATTGCAGGTGAAATTTGATTTTTTTTTATTAAATCACGTTCAACTCTTGATCTTATTTTATATAAATTTTTTATTTTGATTTATAAGGAAAAAGTATTTTTTTTGTATGCATATTCAATATTTTAGTAATTTTATTTAAAATTTTATTATTTATTTATTTTAACAGAATTTTTTCGTATATTCAAAGTTTTATTTAATTTGTTATAAATAGGATTTTTTGTGTATTTATTTATGTATATTTAAAATCTTATTTAATTTATTATAAATAGGAATTTTCCTGTATATTCAACGTTTTATTTTATTGATTATAAATATGATATTTTATAGATATTCAAAATTTTATTTATTTTATTATAAATAGGTTTTTTTATGTATATACAATTTACAATAATTAAATCAATTTTATTTATTTTCTTATAAATATGCTATTTTCTGTACATTTAAAATATTATTTATTTTATTATAAATAGCCTTTTTTTTATGTCTATTCAAAATTTGATTTATTTTATTATAAATATGCTTTTTTATATTCTTTTTATACACTCAAAATATTATTTATATTATTTTTAAAGAGGATTTTTTATATTTATTCAAATTTTTATTTATGTTATTTTAAAAAGGCTTTTTTCTGTATATTCCAAATTATCTAACAAGCTAATTAAAAACCCAATAAACTCTCTGCAGAGTATTAAATATACTGCTCACAGGCATTTTTTAAAAACCTGACATGCCCTTGAATTTTTGATGAGTAAACAACAATAATAATATTATAACACACCATAATGTATAAGTATTTAAGGCTTTAAACAGAGGAATTTACGTTTGCCAATTTGTTAACAATATGTTTCAATTTAGCTACAGGTTATATATAAATATCATATGCTTAATGATTTTTTAAGCGCTTTTGCGGTAAACAACATGCATATGAGGTGTTGTTGTTGTTGTTTTTGTTGTTTTGCATAATGTTACATGGTATTTGTGTTTTTAAAAAAATACAAAAAAACAAAAAAAACACAAAAGCGTAAACTCATTAAAAATATTTTTCGCAGTCATGCGCAAGAATTTTAAAAGGTATTTAATTAAACTTTAATAAATAAATACGCTGGCACGAGGCATTACAAAGTGAAAAAATTAAAAAGCAAAAAATATATAAAAAAAAACAAGCAGGCTTTTATGCCGTGAGGGGGAGGGAGGGAGGGTATGGTGAGGGTGAGGGGGGTATAAATAAGAGAACTTTCGCTTAATGCGCCAGTTTTCAATTAACGAAGCAATGTCGTGTGACGCTAAGTGGATAAACAGAAAACGTGGAATCTAGCGGGGTGGAAAAGGATGCTAGGGATAGGGGTAGGGGTAGGCGGGGAGTATAGCATACACTGGACTCGAAGAGGACACGCTGAGAGAGAGCCCAGAATGCATTCAATGCTGCTTCATTAAGGTGCAGTCCAAGGTGCTGCATTTTGCAGTCCTTGTCGTAATTATCGTAATTACAATGAGCGATGAGGATGGCAATGGCTATAACGATGGTACTGCCAACAATAATAAAAGCTAACGAGTCGAACACTCAGCAACAGCAACAGCAACAGCAGCAACAATAACAACAACAGCAACAACAATAATAACAACAAAAGCAACAACAACAGCGGCAACATTGTCATTGACACTTTTAATTGCAACTACACAAAATAAGAGAAAAGGGAGAGAGAGAGAGGGAAAAGCAACTTTTCCTGCAACCAATGTGGGGCAGCATATTTTTGCCACATGTTGCAAAATAAAAATGAAAAAAACCCAAAAAATATGGGCATAAAACTAATGATATCGAAGATTAAATACCCTTTACAGAGAAGCTACTTAATAGAAGGCATTGCATAAAAATTATAAAATATAAAAAAAAATATAAAATATAAAAAAAAATAAAAAATATTATAAATGAGGAACAAGATTTTAGATTTAACAGATATTGATTAAATTAGATTTAAGTGGATATTCTAATGAAAATAATTTTTTTTTTTATTAAAATCAATCTACAGCAATAAGTAACATCAGTACGCTTTTTCTTGATTCCAAGAAAGTTGGAAAAATATTTCCTTAACGGATTTATGAAGACCAATATTTTTGCAATTATAAAAGTTTTGATCTTCATTTTTGCCTTTTATTAAATTAAATATTGTATATTAAATTAAGAACGATTTTTTTTAATTCAGAATATAATGCTGTCTCTTATCGTAAATTTTTGATTTTATTTTTGTGGTCATTTTATGTAAGTTTATTGCCATTGTCAGGGCATTTATATTTTATCAAAAACATTGTTTGCTCCTACATAATTTTAAAATTCAATATTATTTGATTTATTGACTTAAAAAATGCATAAAAAGAAACAGCACAGGTCTTATATAGGACTCCTAAATTCATGCAACATTTTGGTTTATTAAAATTTTATTTTCATTAGTTTTTTTTATATATTATTGCTAAGAAGCAGCCTTCCTATAACTTCCTATATAACATGACATTTAAATTAACATTAAATTACAACCACGCTTCATCGGAAGCTAAATAATTTTTTTTTTTCATAAGTAATATATTTTGTTGATTTTTTTTTTGTCTTTTAATTTCCATATTTATTTTCACATTTTTCAAAAGCACTGTCTAATTTTTTACACAGGCATAGATTACCAATTTAAATAAATATAATTAAACTCAGTATTATATTTATAAATTGATCTTATTTTATTTATATTAAATTATTATTTATATTATACTATATTATATAATGAAATGAAGTCAAAATATATACATAAAATAATAAAAAATCACAGCTAAAATACTAATATTAAAACCAAGCGAGTCCTGTTCAAAATACCTCTAAAACCGAACGAAACACAAATTTATATCAACTCAATTTGTCAACTAAAATTCCAAACAACCTCATTCAATTTTAAACACATTTTCTAACAAAAAACTATAATGCCCTATACAAGAGTATACAAAAAAAAAACAAAAAACTAAGGTCCCTACTGCCTGCTGTCTCTCTTGTGTGCTTATAATTATGATGAAGAGGGAAATTCATCAACACTAGAGAAAGAGCTCCTAGCTCAACATTCTGCGCCCAAAGGCAAACATGGCAAAAATTTTGTGTGTCACTTTCGGATATGAGCTGAGGGGAGAAAGGAGAAAAGAACTGAAAACTGAATGCTTTTGAAAATGGTCGAGAGACCTAAAAGGATAACGGAAGGCATCCATAATTCAGGAAACTGCACTACGGGCACAACTTCATTGAAATTAATGAATATCAAGAAGCAATAAAAAAAAAATAAATGATCAAAGTCTTAATTTATGCAGTCATAAAGAAACCAACATGATTATGTTATATTTAAATATAATGTTAAAAAAGATTTCATTTTATGAACATAAATTGATTAATGTATATTTACGACAGTTTAGATTTTGACAATCTGCCTTGTTTCAAGCGTTTTTTAAGTCTGCATAAAATTAATGATATATAAAACATTTGAAATGTGTACAAACAATTAATCTTCTTTAATAACTAAAAGGTATGCACTAATGGCAAGGATTAAATACTAATAATATCTATTAAGGATGAGGCGGCAGAGTTTAATCTGCAAATTTTGGCATGCAAATGTTAATTGGCAACTGTGCTTTGATTTAATTTGAAAATTAACTTAACATTTAAAGCAATAAGCTCCTTAAATGTTACAGATTTACGTAGATTGAACTTTAACCTCGTAATGCGCCCAAATTACAACAAATTTATTCCATATCCTTTGGCTAATGAGTAACAAATTTATGGTAGACCTGGCTTGTTCACGCCTTATCAGTAACTGTGTGTCCCCCAGCTCCGTTTCTTGGGGGTCTTGGCCATTGTTAAGCACCAGCACTTAACCATGTCAAGCTTCGATTTATAGCTCTGGTATATCTCGTTGCTTGTTACTCAGCAATTTCTTAGTTTTTAGGGTTTTTGTGATGAATTGATTGATTTCTGCTTTAGTTATGTCATAGAGCACAAAAAAAATATAAAAATAAACCCGGAATGTTGACGTACAGTCATAAATAAAAACACTCAGATATTCATGTCGATGTTATATTTCTTCGACGAGGCCTGTTATTCATTGGGTTGCCCTGCGGCAAACGTTCCAAATACAAATTGTATCACTTAATATTTGGTTTTTTTTCATTTTTTTTTGTAGTTTTATATATGTATGCTGCTCCTGTAGGATTGCATGTTGAAGTTGTAGCTGAACCTGGCCTGCTTTTTTCCCAGCCATTGAAGCTGTTGACGATGACGATGACTCTTCGATTGTTTGGGGCTGAGAGTTTTGTTGTTGTTGATTTGCGTGTTCTTGAATAATTGATGGAATGACAATCTATCGATGTGTCAGCATTGTCATCGGCATTCTAGCGGAGTTGTTATCAACCTCGCAACCTCAACATCATTTTCTGCCCCAGCCTCATCATTGTTCACATTTGTTGTTGTGTGTGTTTGGCATAATAAGCGCCGACGTTGCATTATAACATATTTGCTCATAGACACACACAATCAACCATATATATATATATATATATATATATATATAGATATCACGCTTATGAATGATGAGCAGTCAAACAATCAGCATTGTCTTCTCTGTTCTGTCTGTTAGGCCTGAACCCTCGAAGAAATATGACATGAAATTAATGTTGGCACGAAAATGAATAGAAATTGAATTCGGTAGTTCTGTTAATAATAGACTAGTGCTATAAATCTATTGAGATAGTGTGCCCAATCAATGCTATAGATACTTTTATATAATTATAAAAAAGCAGTTCAAATAAGTCCAACAAAGGAACTGTCAAGGATAATAAGGAAGCAGAAAAAAAAAACGCATTTATCCAATCAAACTTCCTAATGAAAACAACATTTAACTATTCCAAAAAGTCTACAAATACATATTTAATATTCTAACAGGTCAAAATTATTTGTTAATTTTTATTAAATTCAAATTTTTTAAATAAATATTTAAATTGTTGACTTTTGAATTCAATTGAATTATTTTTTATGTTTTTATTATTTATAAATACAAATTTATTCGATTGAATTTTGAATTGCATTTAATTATTTTTTCATTATTTTTTTTCTTTATAAATAAAAATTTATATAATTGGACTTTGAATTGAGTTTAATAATTTTACTTTCTTTTAATTATAAATAAAAATTTTAATTATTTAAATTTGAATAGAATATAATCGTATTTTCATAATAATTTTTTTTTAGATAAAAAATAAGAACTAAATTGAATTTATACAATAAAATAAAATTTATAATATTAATTAATAAAATTCATTTAAATTTTGAATCGAATTTAATCGTATTTTCATAATAATTTTTATTTAGATGAAAAATAAGAATTAAATTGAATTTATAAATGATATATTTATAAGTAATACTGTTATCCTTTTCCCTGGATACTGCATTCCGAATTAGTATATCTAACATTTTCCCATTCAACTATTTTGTTTATTTATAAATAAAAATGTATTTTTTTAATTGAATTTAATTATTTTTTAATGTATTTTTTTAATTATAAATAAAAATTTAATTGATTGAATTATGAATTGAATTTAATCATTATTTCATCATTTTTTTTTCTTTATAAATAACAATTTTAAATATTGAATTTTGAATAGAATTTAATCGTATATTCATAATAATTTTTATTTAGATCAAAAATAAGAATTAAATTGAATTTATATAATAAATAATAATTATTTTTCATCATTTTTTCATTATTTTTTTTCTATAAAAATAAAAATTATTATTATTGAATTTTAAATCGAATTTAATCATTTTTTCATAAAATTATTTATTTTGATCAAAAATAAGAGTTAAAATGAATTTTTATAATTAAAATGCAACATGAGAAATTTAATCCTGTTTCCAGTATACTGCATTCCGAATTAGTATACCTTATATTATCACATTCCTCTAGACAATTCTTTTTAGACTTGATTTTTTTTTAAAATAAACTCTTATTTCTCTTTCCCCTATTTTCTGAACATTCTACATAAAACTTTTAACTAAAATCTCAACTTTTCTATCTTAAATTGTAAATAATTAATAATTTTTTACTTAGATTTCTATGCATTCCATTCCGTATGCTATCTATTCCATATTTAACCATAACTTTTGTTGTACTTCTAAGCAAAGTTAAGTGAACTATACTTTTGCATTCAATGTGTAATTTACACTTTAGAGTTGTCAACGCAACGCATTAATTTCATTTCAGGTTAATTGAAATTCATTTGAGCAAATCAAATTAAGTCAAAAGTACGCACATCCTGGCATCAGGTCCTGAACCTGGTCCTGGCCCTGGTCCTACGTGCTGGCAAACAAAAGCCGGCAAGTGGCACAAAGTGATTCATTCATAACGATAAATTAAGACAAAAAGTCTAAACAGACGACGACAAGGACGAGGACGACGACACGGCAGCGACATGGCAGCGACATCGAGTTGCCCCCAGGGACACAATTTTATTCAAACTTTATGTTATAAGCAGCAACAGCAGCAGGAAGCAGGAAGTAGAATGGAATATCCCTTTTGCTGCTACGACACGTCTAACATAAATATCCTTAAAGGTCGGGCCAAGTGAAGACACATTTGTTTGTTCAGGAAATAAGCCCAGAGTTCTTGCACTGATGAAAACCCACATCAGCTGCGAATAAACTCAATTACCAAATATCAGCAAAATCGCAAATAAATAAATTAAGGATACCAATCTACAAAAAACAAAAAAAAAGGAGTTTGTAAAGTTTGTTTAAATCGAAATGAAATAGTGACACAGACGCTGCCATAAAACCAAAAGCAAATACATAGCCATTGCCACAAAAAAAAATAAAGGAAAAAGGTTAAAACAAATATTTATGCAGCAGCGGGGGGATACCCCTTCCCACACACACACATCACATGCTGTATGTAATTACCAGTTGTAGTCTCACAAGTACAGCTGTGCCTAAGTACACACACATGTGAGGAACTTCTAAAGGGTATGTGTGGGTATGTGTGTGTGTGTGTGTAGGTGTTGTGTGTGGAGGTTGTGTGTAGGTGCTGTATGATTGCACTGTACGTGGCTTTATGCTTAAATAAACATTTGTCGTCCTGGTAGGTCGGTTGGTCGCTCGGTCGGTCGATCTACATCCTTGTCGCCATCGTCCTTTGTGTAGTTTACATAGCACCCAAAGGCAAAGCCTGGTCAAAGCCAAATCGTTGATTGCATAAGTTGATGGTCAACACATGTTCAAGATATATATAGTGCCGATATATATATATATTTATATATAAAGAAAAGTCTGCAATGCCTTTGGCAATACCCCGTATCTTACTCACGTTTTGTTGCTAGTAGTCGCTTCTAATGATGTCTGGCTTGCAGGTTGCATTGGCTGCTGCTCCCAAGGCTGACTCGATGACTCGGCGGCAACTTGGTGACTTGGTGTGTAGGTGACTTGGTTGCCTGCAAAAAAGAGTGCAAAAGAATTTATGTGGCATTGATTGCTTTCAATATACTTAAATAGATATAGAGTTAAAGATTTTAACAGCTGAAATCAATAAGTTTGCAAATTTTAAGCTAAATTGCATGAGGTAACTACGGGGTAACGATAATAATTATTTTTTATTCTATAATAAGCAGATTATAGTTAAATATATGTGCCTATCCAAAAAAAAAAAACGCCAAAATTATATTAACATATTTTACAAAAATTCATTTTAATAAAGAAAAATTTTTAAAAATTATTTTTATATTTTTAAGAATACAAAGATCACAAAAAAAAAATAATTTCGGTGCTACTGGAAATTTTTATTAAAAATTATTTAAAAAAAACGCGCTAGAAGTAAATTTTTGGTATACGTATTATTTAAATTATTATTTAAGAAAACACGCTCAAAGTAAATTTCTGGCATTCGAATTTCATCACAAATTTGTTAATTTTTAAACAATTTCTAATAAACGTTGTTATACGCAGAATTGATTGGAAATTGTTTATAAAATTTTTAAAAAATTGTTGTGGAGGCAACTTTTTAAATGAATGACGATCAAAGTCAAAAAAATTTAATAATTTATAAAAAAAAAGCTAGACTGGCAGGCCTATATCTTGAGAAATACTTAATATATAGTATGAATATGTATATATCATTTAAAAGTCTGTTTAATCTCCCTTCATAATCTGTATTAATAAATATTATGTAGTTGCTACAAATAGTGTAATTAACTGTTAAGGGTAAAAAGTTTCTTTATAAAAAATTTCTAGCACATTATAAAGCGCTGTTAAACTGAAAAACAATGTTTTATGAGATCAAAAATTAATCATGTGCCGAAAGTCACACTTGGAATATGCCAATACCTCAATACTTCACACTATTGTTGTGCATTTGTGCATTTAAATCAATCGATTGCAAATAGTACAGCCAACAAAAAAAAATTGCCAATGAACCCGACATTCAAACTGAAGAGCACGTGCGCTGTCGAAATGAAAATGGAAAATTTGGTGAAAATCGAAATTGTGCTGTAAATCGAGGAAAAAAACCCAAAAAACCGAAAAACCCGAGAAAATTGCAATTGGCAATGGTTGAACATTTTGTGCAAGAGCTAAATGCAGCTGGAAAATATGCAATGTCAGGCAATTGAATTGACAGTCACAAATGGGGTTGAGTGGAGGTCAAAGGACATAGGCAATAGCCCGTCATTAGCAATGTCATAAGCAAATTATATATACATATAACATAAAGCAGGCAAAAACATTTTTATTAAATTGTTTTTGTTGTTTTCCTTGTTATTATTGTTGTTTTGCTGTTTCTTTTTTTTTGTTTTGTTGTATGACAAGGTGTTTGTTATCGTTTGTTATATTACTTGTTGTGTAATGTAATTTATACACACGCACACACACATTGGCACAAAAACAGAAACACAAATATAATGTCATAAACGCCAAGGACACAAAGGCAATTCCGCATAACATTACAGGCAGACAAAACAAACGGCAAAACAACAATGGCGCAGGCGAGACAGTGGGAGGACAACAAGGATATGAGGTAAAAGCCAAAAAGTACGCGCTTGGCATAAATGATAAGCTGGCTACGCAGCTGGATGACAACTGGGCTGGAGCGGAAGGGCGGGTGGGGCTGTAGCAATGGCCAGACACGGACAAGGCAGGACCAGACCAGCGCGCCCACAATTTGTGCGTCGGCTGGCTGCTTGGTTGACTTTTGAATACTTAACAGGATAATGAAATGTCAAAAGTGCGCAAGAGGCAAGCGTGTCCTGCTGGCTACATTTTTATTGTACCCACGCCCTAAGTGCGGGTCCTGGCGTGCCGCGCGCATTAAATCATAAAAAAAAGGAGCAGCAACAGCACAAAAAAAAAATGTGATGTATATATAAATTTATATATATATAAAATTTATGAAATATATGATACGGTGTGCAGAGCGCATATACCGCAACGCATCTCGCAGGACATTTGGTTTTGGCCATTTTTATGTTAACATAAATTTAAATTGACACAAATGCCTCGGCATTGGATTTCAACTGGCTGACAGGCGCTTCCCACATGCCACAAATTGATAAACTACATAAATTATGACAGTGTTTACCTCACACTTTATTTATTTATTTCAGCATCCTGCCGCTTCCTTCAGACATATGCGAAAATTGAAAATTTATTTATATTATTATTTTTATTTTTTTTTGTTGCTGCCCAGCGGCAAAGTTTAATCAACAATAAGAACGAAAAAGTTGTTGCTGAAAAAGTCGAGGCTTTATACACTAATTTTATACAGAAATTTAATATTTTACAAATGTATATCGTATTGTGATGTCAATTATTTATTTTAATTTTTGTAGGCTTTGTAAATTATAATAATATTCGAAAAAGTTGTTGCTGTAAAAGCCGAGGCTATATACACTATTTTTATACAGAAATTAAATAATTTGCCGAGCGTTTCTATATAGGATTAAAAATATATATTATTCCGATGTGGTCTATATAAATTATAATAAAATTCGTAATTGCTAACTTTAGTTAATTAATACTTAAAAGCAAAGAAATTCTTTTTAAAATGAATTTTTTAAAATTTTTAACTAACAGCTATATTATATAGTGAATTGATTTAGCTAGTTCGGATATATCTGCAGCTAAATGAAGCATCTAAATTAATATTCCCTAATATAGCTCTAGAACTACAGACTAAAAACCATTTTATATAAAAATATTAAAAAGCCTCAACTATTGCAGCTGTAATCAATCAAATATACATTTATATATAATCTTTATAAACGCCACTTTCAATACAATTTATATATAGTCTTCATAGTCCTTATAGTCACCTCTTTCAATACCCTACACTTTTGCTAACAAAATTATACAACCCTCAGCAAGTGTATACAAAAAAACATGGCCTAAAGGCAATTTGGCCATGTTATGGAGCCAAGTATAGACAGCCAACTATTGTGGCAGTTTCTATAGCACGCTCTGGTTTAGCCTAATAACAAAAGCAACCAAAAATTGTTTCTACTTTCTTTTGATTTTGTTTTCTGTATTTTGTTTCAGTGAATAAAAGTTGCTTTTGGCCTTCAATCAATGGGAAAAAGAAGAAAAGCTGTAATCAATAAAGTAAATGGCCAAGGCACTTCAGATACATGTGTGTGGCACATGTGCAAACGTGTTTTTGATGCGCCTCAAGTAAATATTGCGTATATAAAGAGAGCATTTTTGTGGCGACTTGAAAAGCAAGCTAGATTATCGAAATGGATTTTTTTTTCAGGGTAAATGTATTTATAAGTTTATATAAGCTAGATCTATAAACTAAAGATATTGCCTTGACGGATTGATTAAGTAGTCATTTATAAATGAATTTTCAATAAATATGTGAATTATTTTATAAAAATTATTTCAATAAATGCTTTACAACTTTAAATTACCAGTAAAAATTATTCTACAAATTATAAAGCAATTAAAAAAGCATTTCTAGACCAAGAAAACCTTAATAATTATAATCTGCATTTATGGCCAAATTAATCCAATCAAAACCAACTTTTCTGCAGCATTTAAATTTTTATTAAGACTAAAAAATATTTATTACATTAAAAATATATTTATTGATATAAAAAACCCACTTCGATTTACTTAAATATCCCTCAATCTAATTTATGTAGCTCACACTAACGACGCTCAAGTTGGCCAACAAATTCTTATTATATATATTTGTATAGACTCATTCATTTAGCCATTTTTATTAATTAAGTAAATTGACCTGGCCAATATTATATAGTAAAAGCTGAAGAGCACTTAATGCATAATACTATGCGTATACTTGATTATTTGAAGTGCTTTCACAGTATTAAATAAACTTTGCGCTTCCTTAAGTCCTTTAGCTGTAGAGCAGCCTAAGTCAACGTCAAGTGTTTTTGCATGTTTGAAAGAACAAAGTTGTTTTTTTTTTGCTTGTTACACAACACGCTTAATTTGTTTAATGAACGAAAGGTCCTTTTTCAGCTGGCCATTTATGTTATTCTAATTGAAATCAAATTTAGTTGAAATGTACAAAACCGCAGCGTCTAATTACACAATACAAAATATAAAATACAAAACAATTTGTTGAGGTTTAACTTTTGGCTGCAAAAATTTATTTAACAACTTGCTTAACAACCCCGCGGCTGTGGCATGGGTACCCCGCTTGTTGTTTTGATTCGTTTATTGACTTTTCATGTTGCCTGCCAATTATGCCTCGATGTCGAGGCTCAACTACTATACAATGGGACGGCGCCAAACTTTTTGGCATAATCTTAACGAGAAAATCTGTAAATTACACGCCTGGCGACGGAAACGACCAACTTTTGTGGCGTTCAACAAAATTTTCCAAATATTTATACACCTAAATAGATTTTATGGCATAATTGAAATTTGTTGTTGTTTACAATTTACATAAACTCATTGCAATGCCTGGCCAAAAGTTTATTAAAAGCGCCAACTAAAAAGTTTGCCGACTGCTAATAATCAGAATCATAAACATGGGCAACAGCGATATAATGATGAAGGTCCTTACAAAAATCTGACACATAGCTGTTGGCTTGTTAACAATGTCCTGTTTCTTTCTATGGGTAAAGAAACTCTGTTTATTTGTTAGAAAATTGAATTTTGTTATGTTACAATTTTAATAATTTAACTTACACCTGAACTTGGTGTTGCGTTTTGAATTTAAATATTAAATAAATTGGAATTTCTTTTGCTTTTTAAAAACACTTTTTTAGCTATATATTATTTATTTATTATTATTTCTTTACCTAATTCAAAGCGAGCTTAATTCATGATTTAAGCGCCACAATTTGCGCCCTACAAATTGTTGATTAATTAACTCTTTGTTGTTGCCATAAACTAACTCAGAGTTCTTAACTTTTTATTTTGCCCTGGCTCCAGCTCTTTTCAAGCTAAAAACTCTGCACTTAAAGCGACAGCGTCGAGGGCATTTAATGTGCTTACATTCATTTTAAATCTGTGATAAAGTGTTGCCAGCTTTAAGTTCAGTCAAAACCCAAGTACCACCAAGTAGCAAGCTGAACCTCTACTTAAACCCTCTGCATCCACTTCTCCTACCTCAGGTCCTTTGTGGGACACGACATAAAACGAAAAGTTGTCGCCGTGTCGCGAGTTTTCAGACATCGTGTTTCTTTGGCGTATTTTTTTCCTTCTTTTCCTTTTTTATATATTTTTTTTTGCTGCCTTTTCGTGTTTCCTGTTTTGTACGCGTTTTCTAGATTACTTTTATAAGTGAATTTGTTGCGGTTTTCCGCAAAATTTACAAGTACGTGAGAAAATTAGAGCTTAGCTCGTTGGCTTGGCGCTCCTGGCGCGCGTATCCTGAGCCGCTTGTTGCTTTCCGGCTTTTGGGCCTTTCATTCTGATTCTACCGAGTGCGCGCAGTCTCTTCTGCTCGCTGTCTCGCTCTCTTCCGCTTCTTTAAGTGCCACACTGCGTATGCGTAATTTGCCTAAACTCTGGCTCTTACTAATAAGCCTAGTTGCAGCCAAATCAAAAGCAAATTAGCAAGTTCATTATTTGCTTAGATATTTGCCGTCAGTTCCAGAATTCTTTTTGCTTAACGCGCTGATGACACGAAAATAAATTCAATGTCTGACTTGAAAATAAAGTTTCATTTCCGTTTTCGTTGTGTCTCAGTGCCAGACAAAGTTTTCCGTATTCCCTAACCGACGGAACCCCCTCTCTCTCTGTCTTTTTTTTTGCGGTTAGTCTGTATTTGCAGAATTGTTAGTTTCACGCTTTGTTTGTTGAGATTAGCTGGCAGCACGAGACACACACACACACACACACACACCATTCTCTTCCTTGCCACTTAGTTAGGTATTTTCTGCTCCTTCCTGCCTCCTGTCTGCTACATGCTGTGCTTTTGGGGCAACGCACGAAATAAAAGTGTGTGCAACTTACTCTATTTTATTTGTGGCAACTTATGCCATGCCACGTCGCTACACTTGTTTTACGATGCTACGTAGCGGCTTAACCAGTTGGTCATGCAGCTTGTCAGCTGGCTGAGAAGTCATTTCAAGACAAATGCTTTTGCGAAAAGTAGTAAAGCTGACAAAAACAATTGACGGCACTAGATGTAGCATTGAATTGTTTTATATTTAAGCTTTTAGTGATGCTATCAAACGGGCTAGGATAGTTTAACAATTCGTGAATTGATTTCAAGTCTTATATTTAGGTATATACTGACTGTATATGCATTGGTTTAATGGTTTAAATGTTCACTTTATATTGCTCAACAATTCTGCAGATACTTTTTGATAGAAGGCTGTCAAGTGGTAGCACAATTGATGAGCTTCCAGCTCAATAAAGTGATCAGATATTATCGAATTTTTTTTTTTTTGAATAATATTTAAAAATTAATAAAATAAATAAAAAGTAAATAAAATAAAAAAAAATAATTAAAAAAAAAATAAAAATAAAAAAAAGAATAAAATGAAAAAAAATAGAAAAACAATAAAAAAAAAATAAATAAATAAAAAAAATAAAAAAAAAAAATAAATAAATAAAAAAAAATATAAAAAAAATCATAACAAAAATCATAACATTTAAAAAAAAAATCATAACAAAAATCATAACATTTAAAAATAAATTCAACAAAATCAAATAAATAAAATAGTAAATTCTTTATGGGTTCTTTTTTTCGGGGTTTAATTTTCTTCGCTTTTAAATAGTTTTTTTTAAAGTAATAATTCTTTTTCTACAGTTGTATTATTAAGTAGAAAAGCCTTAGACGCCTATACTTTTTATGGATACCAAATTATTACCCCACTTGACCCCATAATCCTTATTACATTTAAGTGAATAAAATTTAATTGAATTGCGAAGAAAATAGTGTATTTACTTTAAAAAAAAATATTTAAATAATTTAGGGCCGTTTTAAGCTTCACATATAAGTAAATTAAAAAAAAATAGTAAATTCAATTTTAAAAAATATTTAAATAATTTATACTCGTTTATAGCTTCACTTGGGTATAATTATTTATATATATATATTAGAAAATGAAAAAAAAATAGATAATTTCATTTAAAAAAAAAATATTTAAATAATTTTGGCTAGTTTTGAGCTTCACTTTGGTATAATTATTTATTTAAACATACAAGTCAATTTAAAAAAATAAATAGGTAATTTAATTTTAAAAATTATAATTAAATTCTGCCTTGTTCTAAGCTCCACTTGCGAATTAATTCCACTTCTAGTTAAAAGTCTTAAATTATTTGTACCCTGCCTCATATTTAGAGCGGCCTAGCAGACACATAATTCATTGAAATTAATTAAAATGTGCAATTTAAAACAGCTATGATTATCATTAACTAATTTAAAGATTTACAGAGTATTCAAGCTTCGTTTTTTCAACTGTTAACTCAGTTTTACACCCGTTTTATTGACTCTGTCTGCAGTTGTTTTTTCGTTTGTGCAAACTTTGCACGTGAAAATTGCGTTCACAAGTCTTTTCACAGTTTTTCCAGTTTTTTTTTATGGTGTGTGTGTGATTTGGTGCCAAAAATTCTGCTGGTGTGCGGAAAATTGATGCTGTTTCTGAAGTTTTTGGCTTTTTGAACTGACAACTGCGATTTTTATCCGTCGCAGTGTCGCTAAAGTTCTCAAACGCAACTAGGAAAAAAAAATGAATTGTAATTGTGAATTGTGAGCAAAAACCCAAAATTGAATGTTTATAACAAAAATTTGAGCCTTGATTTGTTTTGTTTTTGTATTTATTTTTGGGCGTGTGAAAATTCCAGTAATTTTGGCAGCTTTTCCCACCATTTATTATTCAGTTTTCTACGCATTACTAATGAGTATTTATGCCTTATTGTTGTTGCTGTTGTTGCTATATTTGTACCCAACATTTTGTTTAGTTAATTAACTTGGCTGTGAGCAGCGCACAACAAAATGAAATTAATGAGTTCAATAAGGAAAATCAATAAAATATAATTATTATTGAGTGTGTGTGTGTTAAGCAACCTTTAAGTTTACTGAAAGTGAAAGAAGAAATAAAGATTTTCTTTTGGGGTTTCTAAAAATTCTAATAAACTTGCAAATATGTTAATAAAATTATTCCCTTGTTAAAAAATTAATAATCTATCGATTGATGCTTTTTTAGCTATATGTTCTAAAGGGAAAAATCAAAATAAAATTAATTTGCAGAATGACATGTTTGAATACACTATATTTGTGCTGCTAATCACTTAAATATATTTTTAAATATAAATAAATATACTTTACGATATCAAAAACATCTTTTTCAACATTTTATACATTTAGGAAAAAATTAAAAATTAAATTAATTTGCAGTATGACATTATTAAATAGAATATATTTGTGCTGCAGTTCAGTTAAATATATTTTTAAACATAAATAAATATACTTGCCGATATCAAAAACATCTTTTTCAATACTTTACACATTTTTTAAAATTAATAAATATTTTGGCAACCTATTATGTCAGTTATACCGATTAATAACCCTAAAAAGCAACTTGTAAATTATACTTTATTTAAATATTAAAATGCCTTATGCAGTCTCATTTGAATATGCATTACGTAAAGTAATATTTTAAACAAAAACATTTATAACATTTATTTTTAATTATGCCAACTGAATAGTTTATGTGACTAACAGCTGGCCTGAAGGACCTACAGCTGACCCCCAGTGCCTGACATGTCCTCCAAAATGGAGCTCACACTCTTAGTAATAGTAAATTCACATGCCAGACCTAATATCGATTGCTTTTACAGCCGACTGGCCCTGCAAATGTAACAACAACAACAAAAACAACAACAACATTCTCACAGGACTCGCGAGCCACGTGTGTGCCATGTAAATTACAAGCGTATAATATCCTGTCAGTGCAGGTGGAGCATAGCAGCAGAGACGCTGCCTCACTTAATTAGCCAGTGAGTTTATTTATTATTCACTGGCACCGCCTGCCAGCCTAATGAATCACAGGATTCTTCACGGTTTTTTTTGTTTTTTTTTTTTGTTTTAGTGTATATTTTAATTTTTAATTAGCATGCAAAGCAACGGCAAAAGGACGAAAATATATATAGCATGACCTTGTGTTTAGTAGTTTTCAAGTATTTGTTGTTATAATGTGGCTTTGTCCCCAAATGGGACATGCGTCACAGGTGCGTTGAGGCTAAAAACAAAACATATACTCTATATATAATTTATATATATCGAAGAAGAGCATTGTGTAAAGCATATTAAAAGGATTAACGCACACATCATTTAACCAGGCCACAACACAGAGACAACAGAGACAACTTTCACTTCTAGAATCATTTCTCATGCATGTACGAAAAACTATTCCCAAAACCGTAACCTCACACTTCCGGCCAACGATTCCTCAAAAGGACAGTTTTCCCCTCAGCTGCTGCTGATGATGATTATAGAGCTCTACGTTTGTTTCTCGGCTTTTGTCTCTGGTATACTTAACATGTTTTTTCTGTGGTTTTTATGTTGTTCAACTTGGTTGCTTTTCACTCATTTTTCTGCTCGATTTAATTTTTTTTTTTTTCCTAACCAGCTTAAGGCATTTTCTTGGTTTATCTACATGTTAACAAGATAAAAGAAAATTTTACAAATTTAACATTTGGCTAAGCGGTAAACAAAAAGTGAAATTACTTTGGTCGAGTAAACAGGTTTGAAGTAATCAAAAGCATTAAGAGCTGTAATAACAGCTAGAAAGAGAAATCGTTATGATAACTCGCGGAATAGTAAGAAAATTATTGATACAATACAAGAAATATATATCAAAAAAAAAATAAAAAAAAAAAGCCTGATGAAGGTACAAAATGTACCGAAGAGTAGGAGGTTAATTTTTAAATAAATAATAAACATTTATTAGAAATGCAACACAACAACCTTTTTAACCCAATTGCAAAAATATAGAAACAATGTCAATATTAAAGGGGCCCACAAATGTATAAACAAAAAAAAAAATAGATAAAATATTATATAGAAAAAATATTATATAGAAAAAATATTATATAGAAAAAATATTATATAGAAAAATATCAAAGAAGAAAAATCTTTAAATTGAATTTAAGTCAAACCTTTCCAAAAAAAAAGTGTACCAACTGAAATAATACCCTTTATGATACTTTTCTCTGCTTTAAACGATATAAAATACATTCATAAATAACTTCGCTGTGTATTTTCTGAATTAAATCTTATTTTAGCTAGAATAAACTAATCAAAAATACACAGAAATCAAGACTGCAGTTACGAAGCGCTTTTAAAAAAAATATTTAATTAGAAAAATGAATCAATTTTAGGAATTTAATAAAAAAATATTTAATTAGAAAAATTAATCAATTTTAGGAATTTTACTTCCCAAAAACTATAAGCTCTCTGCATACAAATTTTGCCATTAAGACTAACCCTATTTTGGGGTTTTACTTGATTATAGCTATATTATAGCCATATTTACACATTTCTAATAGCTACAGGCTACAGCAAAACCTCTAAAACTCAAACAGAGTCACCCCAATTTGATTGACGAACATTAAAATGAATAAACTGTTCAATTGACAAACTGTTCAATTGGACAAACTGACCAAAGAGTCACGTTTGCTGTGGCTGAATGTTCAAAAAATCGGTGGCACACAACGCAACGCGACTTCGTGCCACAAAATTCAGGTTTCACGACTCTGTAAAGTAAATTGCATTACCAAAATAATAAATCAATAACAATTTTATTGGAATAAATGGGCAAAATTGACAGTTAGCGTTGACGTTGTCAGCGTCTCTGTCTGCACATTCATTATATATATATATATAACTCAATTCAATTCTTTAAATTCATTTTGCATTTTGTAGCGGGAGGGGCACAAATGGTTTTCTGCCTAAATGGATTTTTTATTAAGCAATTGTTGTTGAACTTATTGTTAATTCAAGTGTTTGGCAAAACCAAGAATAAGAATATTAATTTAAAATTGAAAGCAAATGCAAAAGGTTAAATAAAGACAGATAGAAATGTTGGCAGTTGTGGAGCGTAGACTGCAATAATACTCTGTTTAAAAATATAAATTGTAAATATAATTTAAATAGGTTTTTAGTTGGGAGAGTCTAATTTGGACTTATTAGCAGAACTAATCGTAACTTTAAGCTCTTAGATTAATATTAAAAATACTATCAAGAAAACAGCAATTTAGACTTTGCATAAACCGAACAAACCCGTTTCTTCTATTTGAAAGAGTAAAATTAAATCCCACACAGGAAATTGGCATTCAAATTGACATCAAATATTTGACATTTTCCAAACTTAAATGCTTAACAAAATTGCCAAATTTTGGCAAAGATTTTTAATGTCAAATACAAATTGAACTGCAATTTAGAGAAATGTTCAAGAAGACACACACACACACATGTAACAAGCCTTATCAAAAGTTTATGCAGCCTCAAATCTGGCATTGAGCTTTGAATTTTCTTGCTTTTTTCCAATTTCTTTTTTTATTTTTATTTTTTTTTGTATATGTTCTTTGAATGCCTTTCAGGTGTACTAAAATGTGAAGCAACTACCGTTTTTCGTTTTGTTAATTTTATTTGCATGTTTTTATGCCTTTTTATTTATTTCCTTTTATACATTTGTGTGTGCGGCGTACACCTGCCAGTCTGTTTCTTGCTCTTCTTTATCTTGCCTCGTGCTACTTACTTGCTATAAATTTTTGACAACATTGAATGGCGGCAGCGTGCAGCACGTGATTGAAACGAGCTTGCCACACACACACTCAAACACACAAGCACACACACTCGCACACACATCAATGGTAACAGACACCGCCAGGCAGCAAATTCAACTAAATCGACAGACAAAAATAAGCAAACATAATATAGTTAAAAGCTGCCCGACTAGAGTATACTCTACTACAAGTCTTGTTCCTATTTGATTAAGCATTGACTGGGCATGTTAAAATATATTTTGGTGTCTACTTTCGGCTTTCATAACTTTGTCAAAATTGAACGGATATTCATGCAGAATATCTTTTTAAACATGGTATATAATCTATATTGAAATTGCATTTAAATTTTAAGGAAAAAATTTTTTTTTCGATATTTTGTAATTTTTCCATGCCTACCCCTATCACACTTTGAGAAAAAATTTGTAAATTTTTAAATAATAAAATTTAATTTTTTATGGATTGCAAAAGCCAAAATATGTATTTAAAATTATTTCAAATTTTTTTTTTAAATTTAGTTTAATTTTTATTTAAAAAAAACAACAAAAATTATAAAAATTAAAAATCTTAAAATTTGATTTTTTATGGACTGCAAAAACCAAAATATGTATTTAAAATTATTTCAAAATTTATTTTAAAATTTAATTTGATTTTTAGACCAAAAATTCAATAAAAATTAGACTTATAAAGTATATAATACGACTTTAAGCACTCTTTACTTCTTAGCAACCAAATATTTTTTTTTTTAATGTATTTTGTCCACTAGATTAATTTGGCATGTAAATATTTGAAAATACATTTTTTTAGATTTTTTCTATTTTTTTTAAACCAACTAGCACCCCTATTTACATTTTTACAAAATATTAAATTCCACAAACAATATTTTCATTTAATTGCGGGCATCCTAATTAATATAAATTACTTTTAAGCAACACGCTCTAAAAGGTAGTAAACTTTATAAAATATTAAATTCATTCACGCACACCATATCCTCTTTTTGTGCCATTTCCGTACAGAGTATAAAAAGCCCCTCAAATAAACCTGCCCGGCGGCACACACATGCTTTCAAAAGTAGGCAATGTGCGGAAATTTTGATTTTTCGCCTGAGTTGGCAGGCCCCTGAGTTCGGCGACGCGACGGCAACGGCGACTGCCAGTTAGACAGAGAGACAGAAAGACAGACAGACAGACAGTTAAGTAGTTTTTTTTTGGGCCTGGCTTACATACATCGAATTCAAATTAACTGGTGCATACTTTTGGGCGCCTAAAACGCCGCTACGTGCCGCAGCTCAACCGGAAGTCTTTGCTGTATGTGTGTGTGTTGTGTGTGTGTGTGTAAGTCAATTTTATAAGTCAACGTGTCTTTTTTTTTTATGTGCAACCATTTTGATGGTCTGTCATTAAGTCGACAAATTTTTAACATTGCTGCGCTGCGTAATTACAAAATAAAATACTTTGCGCTGCGAGCAAATAAAATAAAAAAAATTAAAAACGCAGTCGTAAAAAGTAAAAAAAAACTCGAGAAATTAAATTTTCCGTTTTAATTATGCAAGCACAAAAATAAAGATATGTTTTGAATTGCTTGATATACTTAATGAGCGTTGAGGTCAAAAGCGTAAAGCATTTAAACATGGCTTAAAAGACTTCGTTGTACATATAAGATGAACATTTTAATGTGATTAAGTTGAAAGTTTTTTATATTTTGAGAGAAATTGTTTTGAAAATTATGCTTAATTTATAAGCTTGATATATATGATGTTTAATATAATAAAATAATCTGATTTATTCAGTTTTGAATGCTAATATAAAATTAATGACTTAAGAGCCACTAAAAGTAAAAAAGGAACAATCACATCTAGCTTATAAAATTCCATAGAAATGCGGATTGCACAAGCTATTGAAAATAAAAATATTGGCTCAAAAATTCAGTTAAAACAAGCAAAAATTAATTGAAAAGTTTAGAGCGAAATAAAAGATATTTTATGAATAAAAAGTAAGCAAATCTAATATCAAATTTACTTCATTTTAACTTAATTAACATTCATATTTATCCCTCTTAATTATTGCTAATTATTTAGCTGAAATTTTCGTTTAATTCCCAAAAATAAAAAAATAAAAATATTGACCCAAAAATTCAGGTAATACAAGTAAAAAGATTAGGGCGAAATAAAAGATATTTCATTAATAAAAATTTAGCAAATTTTATGTAGACTCTAGTATTTCTAAACATACTCAAATTTACTTCACTTTAACTTAATTAACATTCATATTTATCCCACTTAATTATTGTTAATTATCTAGCTGAAATTTTCGTTTAATTCCCAAAAATAAAAAAATATAAATATTGACGCAAAAATTCAGGTAATACAAGTAAAAATATTAGAGCAAAATAAAAGATATTTTATTAAAAAAAAGTTAGCAAATCTAATATCAAATTTACTTCATTTTAACATCATTAACATTCATGTTTAGCCCACTTAATTATTGTTAATTATTTAGCTAAAATTTTCGTTTAATTCCCAAAAAAGTGACACATTAGGAATTAGCACGCATTAAATATAATTATATATATGAAAAAAACAACAACAATCGACTCGGAACTATTAACACCTAAACGCAAGTCTCACACAGTGTGTGGCATAAATCAAAATATGGCTTCATAAAAGATTTATGCCACACACATGCCACACGAGTGTTGGCACCCACAATAAACCAGAATAACAATGGTTTTGTGGCATTAATAACGCATATTGTTAAATAAAAATGACCTGCCATTTGTATGCGGCGAAAAACCGGAAATGTCTAACACGGAAAATGGAAAAGTTGAAGGAAAAGTTGGTGGAAAAAATTGAAGGCAAAACTACGCAACTGGTTGGCAATTTGTGAAAATGAGAAAAAAAATAAATGCGTATGCTGACAAGTGGCGACATAAAGGCAAGATATTAAGTTTGGCTACTGCAGAGAACGCTCCTCAGCCCCCCTTCAAGCCATTACACGTACCCAACACATGTGCAAACAAATTAAAAGTTGGTCATAAAAAAATAATCATACTGTGGCCTGAGTAAACAACAACAACAACAAAAAAGCGACGTAAAATTGATAAAAATGGCAGGAGACAAAAGAACCCAAAAAAATACAGGAGGCATGTGGCATGCGGCTTAAGAGGCCACAACACTTGAGTGGCAGCCCACACACACACACACACACAGCAACAACAAATGTTGAGCATTAAAAGCAACTTCCAAGTCATTAACCCGTTTATGACGCTTAACTTGGCTAAGACTTGGCCAAAGCCGCTAGTCGGCCACAATAAAGCGGTAATAAAACGCCGCACACATACACACACACATTTTTCTACAACCCTCTCCCCCTCTATCATCCTCTCTTTCTGCGCAACTTAAAGCATTTAACGGCTCATTTATTGCCGCATGAAGCGCGTGCTCTCAAAGTGTTTTTTTTTTTTTTTGTTATTGGCCAGCCTGAAATTGCATTAAATGTTATTAAAAATGCCGCCTACTATATGACCAGGCGCTATTATATAGTTAATCTTTAACCGACCAGGCCTCAAAAACATATAATGGCGCCCTATATATATATATAAAGCTGTCTTAACAACAACCACAAGCACAGCCCATATCCCATATCCTTGCTGCCAATTACATTGAAGCACACAAAGGAAGACGCAACCAAACAAAAACAAAAAGAGGATACCAAAAAGTCGTAGATATATTTTATGGCCTCACATGCTTTAAACTTGGCCATAAGCATAGATGGCAAACAAATATGTAAATATGTATAACAGCAGCAAGTGTGTATGATTAGAAGGGATTTCATTTTTTGGTTGAAAGAAAAGGCAAAAAGAAAGAGAAATGTAACAAAACAAAAAATATAAGAAAAAACAAAGAAAAAGTAAAAAACAAAGAAAAAATATAACATTTCAAATGTACAAAGAATATTCGAATTCTTATGCACACAATGTTCTATAATTTCAAAAGTATAAATGTAATATTTTTTGGGAATAAGAAAGATATGACTACACTCAAAAAAAAGTGTACATCCAATTGTGAAAAACTGACGTCAGTGGTTGAAAAAACAGGATAGAAATAGCGCCATAGAAATTTTTGTATGCCCTGTAGATTTATTTACCACAAAGTGAAGAAAATGTTGTAACTCTGGCAGATCAAATTTTCTGTTTTATTTATTTTATTTAATTTTTTCGATAAGTCGAGGAAACTTTTTCTACAATACATGGAAAAATCTATAATTTTATGTCCATAATAAAAAAAATCCGTTATTCTTTTAAATTTAAATAAAAAAATTACTTTACTTTGGTTAAAGAAATAAGTCAACATATTTTGTAAAAATTTATATTGAGCATAGAAAATTTTCTGTAGGCTAATGAATTTTATATTCATTTCATAGAACACCTGTAGAAAATCCATACTTCCAATTATAAACCCATAATTTTTTTCGTTTATTCATATCATAGAAAATAAATTCGTACTGTGGAAATTTTCACTTCTTTGTAGAGATTTATACTCTGTTTGTAGAATTTTATTTTATTTTTTTTATCGTAAGTGTTTCTATACTTAAAAAAATTTCTTTTTTCTTAGTGTAGGCATAAAAAGCAGCTTAGAAAATCATTTTGATTATTTATCTTTAATCTTTAACAGCTGTATCATTAATTCAATATTAGCTGATTCTAATTTATCTCTAATATACGCTTAAGCATTATTCAGGTATAACAAATATAAATATATATACTATATTCAGCTTATATTTTCAGTAGTTTCAGGCTCATCCTTGCGTATGTCATCAGCAGCAAGGACAATATCTAATGCCATTCTCCTACTACTATACAAACGACAACTTTATGGCTGATGTGGCTTCTCTACTTCCCCCTCTCTCTCTCTCTCCGTTTTGGCCATATCGCTTGGTTGCGCTTACGCCAAACGTCTGGCCCAATGCGGCTTAGGCTTTGTTGGCCAACACACACACACAGTGACTCCTACTGAGACATGGTCATATCCACATGGCCCACTCATATTATGCTAATATTATCCCTTGTCAGTGTTTTGTGGGTTAAGGACAGTTTTATGCATCCACACACGCCACACACACACACACGCACACACATAACCCTCTCACGCATGTGCTTCCCTTTGAACATGTGTGCGTGTTGTGGGTGTATTTGTATGCGTGCATGTTAAATAAGCGTAATGCCGCCATTATTGGACGCATTACAAACAAAATGAAAGTGTGCACACACGCACACACACAACACACACACACGCTCAGCCTACCACACAATGTGTATGTGTGTGTGTGTGTGTGTATAGGTAAGTGTGTTGGCCATTTGCCACCGACCTTTATGCATTTGACATGTGGCGTCTATTTTGTAGCCAAAGTCCCAGCTCACATTGTCACCAACAGTCGCATTATTTGTACTTAAAATGAAGCTGCATGGGACAAACTCTAGATGCAGCTAATTGGAAAGTTAGTCAATCTACAATTTAAACTGCTTAACGAAGGAAAACAGGATAAGTCAACTTTTGGGTTGCCTAAGATTAAATATTCCTGTAGAGTTGATGATTAAATTACTAAACAATACAATAAAAGTTGAAAAACACATATTTGTAAGCCGAAAAAAAATATCAAAAATTATTACAAGTTAACTAAACCCTTTATGATATTTGCTTAGTTTGTTTAAAATATATTTAGAAAAATAAAAGGTTTTTCCTACAACTCATGTTTCTGCCTTTCAGGCCCTATGGCAGCAAAATAATATAGAAATCAATATCTGTTCAGTTTTAAAATATATATTGACTGCAGGAATGAAAAGCATCTGTGTCAAGTTTCAAATTAATTTTAAGACTGATAAACAGGTATATTTAAAGAGAAAGTAATAGATATACAACACTTTGGAATATAAAACAATAAGAAGTTTTTTCTGATTTAGAAAATATAATTTTGAATTTGGAAACATCGCTTTAACTACTTTTTGTGACATTAAATTAGAAATAAATTAGAATAGAAGGTAGAATAATTTTTAATCTGAAATGTTAATATAAAAAATAAATAAATACCTTAAAAATTATAGCTGCGGTCAAAATAACATAAAATAACATTAAAACATTGATATTTCGTAGGTACATTAGAGATTTTGTTTTCGAGTTCATTATTAAAATATGTTATTACTATTATTATTTTAACTATTATTTTAACCACCCATATTTCAGGTTATTACTATTATTATTTATAACATTTAACTAATTTTGATATTCCAGATGGATAAACAATATATTAACGTTCCATAAAAAAAATAAATAAGGAAATTAGATAAATTAAAAAACCTATAATTTTGCGGTTTTTGAATAACATTACAATTGTTTTGACCGCAAATATATATATTTTATTTATTTTTACATTTTTTTTAAATTATGAGCCTATATATTTTATATATTTTTATTTCTTTTTTTCATTTTTAACCTATAAAACCAAGTCATTTAAATTACCCTATAATTAAAACTCTTTTCCAACTTGTTTACAACTTTCCAAATGGCTTTTATCGTACTTCTATAGTTACTAAACTAAAAATAAATTCTATTCCTTTTATGCTTGTTCATTCTAAGTCTATCTAGCAACCCATAACATGAATTAAATTGCTTTAACTTTATCTCTATATGCATCATAATGTCTTAAGAACAATAGAAAACTGCCAAATGAACAAATGCCACCCAATTTTTGGGCGTCTTTCTAGCCTCTTTTGTTAGCCATGGCACAATTATACCAAAACAAGCATCGATTTTCAGAGACGCACAACTAAAATACAATTTTGCCATTGATGTGAAAAAGGCACAAAAATTCCTGAATTCGAAACAGGAGACCAAAAAAAAAAGTCAAACTTTAAATTTTGCACTACTTATAAAAAAAGAGAAAAAAGGCGAAAAAAACCCAAATTGAGCCTGATTGAGCCGTGGGTTCTGAGCCGATTTTTCGCTTTGGCACTTCGATTTGCGTTGTAAAATTTATTACACATACTTTTATGTATATATTATCGATTTACATACACGATGAAAACATATATATGTATATATCTGATAGAAGCCTAAAATGAATGGGCGCATTGGAGCAGCGTCTGTCACATTATAGAGACATCAAGCACACTAGGGGGACTCATATAATTCCAACGATTAAAATGAATGACAAATGCAAGGAGTAAGAAATTTTTGTACTGGACAAGGATTATCTATATCTAGACACAACAATTTCATGCATAGAGCACAAATTTCAATAAGATTCTTGCAAAAATTGCAAAAATAGAAAAAATTGCCTTTTACAGCAGCAAAAATAAATTTAAGTATAAATCATAATTTAGGCAAATCTCTAGAGATGAGCTCTCAACGTCCACTGGCTGGGATGTGGGTTTCTTTTTGCTTTTACTTCCTTGCTTTTTCAGGTATAATACATACATATATATAATTCCTCAAAGCAAAACAAAACAGCAGCAAGGACTCCAATGTGTGTGAGGGATATATCTTAGAGGAGCCACAATTTATGCGCTTCGTCGCTTTTCGTCTACTCCAAATGATGTTTTTTTTTGCCCCTGCAACACACTTCCTTGTGCCGCAGGTTCAATTTATTTTTTGTTTTTTGACGCAATTTTTTTTGCTTGCCACTTCAATGTAAATTTATGGCAATATGCATAGTTCGGGGTGTGTGTGTGTGTGTGTGTTTGGAATAGGAAATCTAAATCGAAGACGACTGAGGCGAAGCTGAGCTATTATTTATATAGAATTGGTAAGACAGCAGCACTGTGATTTTATTTTTGGCTGGAAATCTTAAATTATAAATGCATTTTTCACAACATATCCTGTCAGAGTTCATGTTAAATAAGCAGTTAAATATGACAAGCAATAGATTAAACTAACTTTTATTTATAAAGTGTGAGTTGAGAGTTGGTAGGGCATGATAAATAAATAAAACAGAAATTTAAATTAACTCTATAAATGTTTAGTGTAGCTAAGCTGTCTGTTATGACGGAGAAAATGGAGTAAATATATGTTTACATTAATATAAGCGACATTAAAAATTATTATTAAATGTTTACTATTTTATATATATATTTTTTTTTAATAGACTATTTTTATGTCAGAGAAAATAGAGTAAATATTACATTAATTTAAGAAACTTTAAAAATTATAATTATATTTTAACTATTTTATTTATGTATTTATCTGCCCCCACTCAATATCATTATCACCAAAAATTATAATTAAATATTTACTTTATTATTTTATTTAATATACTATTTTTATGTCAGAGAAAATAGAGTAAATAAATATTTAAATCGATTTAAGCAACATTAAAAATTATTACTAAATGCGTGCTATTTTATTTTATTTTCTAGACTATTTATCGTGCCCAACTCAATATTATTATCACTAAAAATTATTATAAAGTGCTTACTATTTTATTTAGAAAATAGAGTAAATAGATTTTCACGTCAATTTAAGCAACATTAAAAATTAATATTAAATATTTACTATTTTATTATATTTAATAGAAAAAAAATGAATGTGCCAAAGCGAAAAATTGGCTCAGAACCTACGGCTCAATCAGGCTCAATTTTGGCTTATTTGCTTTGTTTTTTATGTTAGGAAAAATAGAGTAAAAATTATTATTAAATGTGTACTAATTTATTATATTTAATAGACTATATTATCCTGCCCAACTCAATATCATTATCCCTAAAAATTATTATTAAATATTTACTTTATTATTTTATCTAATAGACTATTTATTTTAATGGCAGTGAAAATGGAGTAAAAATATGTTCACATAAATTTAAGCAACTTTAAAATTTATGATTATATTTTTACTATTTTATTTTATTTAATAGACGATTTATCGTGCCCAACTCATTATCAATTTCACTAAAAATTATTATTAAATGTTTATTTTATTATTTTATTTAATAGACTATTTATTTTTATGTCAGAGAAAATCGAGTAAATAGATTTTTACATCGATTTAAGCAACATTAAAAATTATTACATGCTTACTATTTTATTATATTTGATAGAAAAAAAATCAATGTGCCAAAGCGAAAAATCGGCTCAGAACCTACGGTTCAATCAGGCTCAATTTGGAATTATTTTTTTTTGTTTTTTATGTCAGGAAAAATAGAGTAAAAATTGTTATTAAATGTGTACTAATTTATTATATTTAATAGACTATTTATTTTTTTATGTCAAAGAAAATAAAGTAAATAGATTTTGACATCGATTTAAGCAACATTAAAAATTATTGTTAAATTTTATTAAATTTAATAGACTATTTATCGTGCCCAACTCAATATCATTATCACTAAAAATTAATATTAAACGCATTATATATTTTATTTTATTTAATTAACTATTTATCCTGTCCAACTCAATATAATTTAAAATCCTTGCCACAGCTCTGTAGCTCAACCTTTAATTTAACACATATAGTTACTAATTTATATTAAATATTTGCCCAACACACACATAATTGATTATTAAATAAAATGTTGCCATAAATGAACTATAGTTCAAGTGCAAAAAAGTGGAAACTAATTTGGCGCCGGCCGTGCTGAAACACAATGTCGAGCAGGCGACGTCAATTGCCAAACCACTTGACAAGTAATTTGCGGTGGCTGCAACTAAGCAACACAAAAACAATACCAATACTTGCAACACGCCCCGCACTAACCTACCCCTCCCCCCTCACACATATTTCTATGATGATTTTTGGGTTTTTGCCACGCTGCGGGCCGCGTTTTGAACAAAAGTTTTTGTTTTTTGGGTTCGAGTATTTTATTTGCGTGAATTTATTTTTGCGCTTAAATTTATCCATTAAAAATTATGGAAAATGAGGTTGATAAGGCTGTGCAAATATGTGTGTAACAGGCAACAAAATTATACTATATTACTATATAATATATATCTTCGTCTTGTCTGTCTATCTGTCTATTTAATTGCCTTGAAATCAGAGGCGATTTTACTATATTACTATATAATATAATGCCTTGTCTTGTCTGTCTTTCTGTCTATTTAATTGACTTGAAATCAAAGGCGATTTAAGCTCTCTTAAACATAACTGAAATTTATCGAATTTTTACCTAATAATTACATAAAATTTCAATGTCAATTCAAACTAATAAATATTACACAATCAATTAGTCATTACTCATAAATAATGCTCTTATTAGGATCTAACCTGCAGTTCTAATAAATATTATTAATAAACGCAAACTTGATTAGTTATAGGGTATTTCATAGTCTCCCACTCTCTATTAGTTGTTTTTTGAGCGGGACACATGTCAGAACATTTAAGATTTATACTTTATTTGGCAGTTTTTTTCCCCCTGTACAGTTCATGTACAAAGAATTTTATTTTTTTTTTCTTTTTTTTTTGCTGCCCCTTCTCTCTGTGCGGCATGTTGCATTGTGCATATTTGATGGTCAGCGCTTGCCGCTGCTGTGGATACAACGCTTTTTATGGTTAGTTGCATTCGAGAGTGTAGTTTTTTGGGGGGTTTTTAATTGTCAGGCAGGAGCTACGTTGGCGGCCACTTCAACCTGGGAATTGGGTCCATTTGAAAGAGGCTTTGAATGCCAGCGAATGGGGAATTAAAGAATTTCACAGAATTAGCAAAAAATAAAAAGAAAAGAAAGAAAAGTTAACTGAAAAGCTAGTCTAGGTTGTGTGGGGGCTCAAATATGCTTGTCAAGGACATGACAACAGCTTCAACATAGACAGGATAATAAAAGTCGCTTTTATGTTAGAAAAATGAATGAAAAATTGTATACAAAAGCTTTGGTAAACAATTGTGTTGTTTAGGTTAAAGGTATGCCTCAAGGAATACATTTAAAATTTATTTATTTATTTAATAAATATTTCGTAAAGGAAATAAATCGAAAATTTCAATTTTAACTGATACTCTCTCAACAAATTCTCAATTAAATAACATAAAAACAACTTTCAATTGTCATCGTCTAAGCCAATTAGTTAACAATTCTGTGCAGTTTATTTACATCAAAATATTTATATATGATGACTGTCCACTTGTAAATGGCCAGATTTAGCCTAGTTGGCTGCCTAAATGTATATCATATGCCTAAGCGAGCATAAAATGCACAAATCATGAAAATAGAGAGAGAAAAGCCTTTAAAATACACAATGGAAAAGCGGAAATTAAGAAAAAAAAAAAAACACAAAAAAAAACTGGGCGACCTTTTCCATTGTGTTACCTTGGCCGGATTTTTTTGGTTTTATTATTTTATTTTTTTTTTTGTTATTTTTAAATTATGCAAAAGTATTTTAGCCTGCATGTGAAAGGTGAACATATATATATATATATAAATGTGTGCGCTTTAACCGAGCAAGCAAATTTTCCGCACAATAAAATTGTTCACACTTTGTTGCAACAATGTTCAGGGCAACAACAACATTATGCGTGTGAAACTAGAAGGACTCGTCTAGCAAAGTGTGTGGGAATGTGTCAGAAACTGCCTTAACCCTCTGTGCTAGTACAATATACCATATGTTTAATGCAGCACACATACATATATAATAAATTAACAAAACCCGGAAAAGTACTTGGTACCTGCATATGAAACAAAAGGTCTTACCCGCACTTTAATTAAAATCCAGTTTAAGCGGGTTTTTGATTAATATGAAAATTGCAGCTAGTAAGTCATAGAGAGAAAGCCTTGACATTTTGCGTCCCTCCAACTACGTTGCAGAGGCTGAAGGATGCAGTGGTTGCGCCTGCTGAAGTGGTTGAGTGGCTTTTGCCAACTTGCCACATGGCACCGATGATAAGGAAACATGCCAGCCCATGAACAGCTTCAACATCAAAGCATTACACGGGGCTGCATATTTAAAAACCATGTAAGAACATTGCATTTGACTGTTTTAAGTTGAAGTATACCCTGTTTTTATAGTGTTTTCTTATGAATATTTATTGAAGCTGTGTAAAGAATGTCTTCAAGTTGTGGGATATATGGGATGAGAAGTTCCAACTAACTAGAAACTTTAGCTATTGCGGCGATTTGAATGGAGAGAGAATAATGATCCTGAAGATTGGTGTATCTTTATCGAATATTTTCGCTTAAATTTTTCCGTAGACAATATGGAAATTTTTTTCTTTTAATATACCAACGCATCACTGTTTTCTCTCTTAAATTATAAAATATCGTCAAATATGACTGGAAAAGTGATGAACAAGGTGAATTTTTTCTTGGGTGTTTTTACTAATTGCTGAATAACTATCCCATTTACTGACCGATTTGGACAAATGTATACTTAAAATATTCGTAAAAGAATTATCTAACATAATAAATCTTAAAAAGTATTTTAACGAATTTTTTAAATTTTTAAAAGACCAATTGAAATTCAGCAATTTTTCAAAAATGCAAAAAAGTTTACATTTTCCAACTTTGAGAGTTTGTAATGGCTTTAATTCTTATTCGATCCGCATAAACGGTATACCGTTAGAAAGGGGATACAATTACCTGTTTATTTAAGATCAAATAAAGATCTGATGTAGATATAAATAAATTAGTCCAAAGACCTTCAAAAAACTAGCTATTCGCGTTTTTCTTGAATGGTTTGCATTTTTGAAATCAGCGCTCATAAAAAGTATATGAGAGCCCAGCTCCCTCTATCAAAAAATAATTTGTAAACTAGTGTTATGTTTATACAAACAGATAAACCCATTTAAATTGTTCACAAATCCTTCAAAATATAAATCATAATTGGCTTAAAAGTATTCACATTTTAGGCAGTATAATCAAAACTATTTGAACATCAATTATAAAACAAAAGAACGATTTATATTTCACTTGAAAGACATAAATACGTTTACAAAAATTATTCAATAACATAAGAACTCAGAATTTAATACAAATCTTGTAGAAATTATCGCTTTAAAAGCAGCTTCTATTTAATTATATATACTCTATCCTATACACCAGCAATTGTATATCCACATCCATCTCATTACATCTACAAAACTAATCACAGCTGCAATTTTGGCCAAAAGAATCAGTCAACAGAATTAAATTCCAATTCAACAAAAAAAAATAGAATCCTACAAATTAAATCAATTTTTCAGCTAGAAATTGAAAGAAGCACGTACGTAAATCCTTAGAGAAAATATTTCGCAATTTTCACAATTTGCATGTGCATCTGGAAGGATGCAACGGACAAAATGGCAGAGCTAATGTGCAGACGACATTGGGAAAAGAAATGTCAGCAGGTGACATTGGCTTAGAATTCGGATGCCTGGGGATACCATGGTATGGCACATGGCACGACGATCTCTCAAGGCATTTTGTCTGCCAGGCTGCCGGCGGCGGCAAGTCGTGCCATAAATGTCTGGGCATTGTTGCAGCTGTAGAAAAGGACTTTTGCTTGCAACAGTGAAGCAGAGCACATTTCACTTCAGTTCAGTTCAGTTTCAGCTTGACGCAGTGGCATGCCACGCAGCTCTTAGCATTTTGCCTGACAATAATGCGCGGGATTTGCAAGCAACGTCTTTTCTTCTTTTTCAGTTGCATTTTTTTTTGAAGCGGATTTTTCTGCTACTTTGATTTTGAATAGCTTACTTACACACTTAATAAATGTCACTTGCCCCGTGCCGGAGCTAATGCTATGCAAATTTCAATAGCCATTCTAAATGGCTCTTGAAGTCTTCAAATGTGCCTAAAACTTTTTATCTAGTATCTTTCAGTTGCAGATTATATCTTCATTACGCATGGCATATAATCATTTACAGCAAGCTCAGCACGGCAGAAAAATAAATAAAAAATAATAGAAAAAAATAAAGAAATGTTTGTAAAGCTTAAACAAATTGCTCAAATAATGTTCAACTTATTTTAAATGAAATTTCTTATTAAATTCCACTTAAAAATATGTAGCATACTTTTTGGAGCGGCATGAAATTTGTAATTTTTATTTTTTGTTTGATTTTTAAAGCCATTTTAGACAATCTTAAATGTATTTTAAAAATTTGAAACAGAGCTGAGTGTGTACATATATTAATAGAGTTTTTATTGAAGCTGCTTGCCGAGCTAATACAGTGAACACTTGTCAAAGTGAACAAGCTTTTATGTAAGCAGTAAATACATTTTAGGTAGAAAAGAATTTAGAAAAATTTGTGCCCTAAAAACATTTTAATACCTATCAAAAAATTTATTTAAAAATGGGATAATTTAAGGTATTAAAGTGAGATTAAATTCTGTGCAAAGTCAGATATTTGACATTTCAGATATTTTTAACCCGAGTAGTGTTTTTAATAATTATAAAGATATTTCTACAATTTTTTATCCGAATACTGCTTTTAATATTTATAAAGATATTTCTATAATTAGGATTTTGTATATTTTCGGTCCGTATACTTTGCTTTTAAGATTCTTTTCTATATTATATTTTTAAAAAATGGCAATTTGGCTTTTATTTATTTAATCTATAAAAAAAATATACTGTACATCATATTCAACAATACTTTCATTTAAAAAATGACAATCATCATAATTCTGCCTCTCATTAGTTCACTCTATCAAGCATTTACTGTACATTAAATTGAGCAACATTTTATGGAATTGCTATTAATGACCACATGAAGTCTGTAGTTACTTGGCAAACCTGGCAGAATACTTCTCTGGAAATTGTACACAATTTCTGGGAACTTTTGACTTTCACTTAGCCTTTTACTTGGCCTTTTATTTGGCCTTTTAGACAAGTGTGTTTCTATTTTTGGCAATTGTATTAAACTTCAATAAATGTGCGTCAAGCGTTATTAAATGTTAAACAAGGACAGTTGAATTAAATTTGTGAACATTTTACTCACTAGAAAAATCCTAATGTAAAGGCGTCAAGCAAAAGCTAAACCTTTTTATTGCGCTTGAATAACAAACTTTTGCTGTTTTTTATTTGTTGCTTATTTTTGTATTTTATTTTATTTTTTGCTACGCATTGCAATTGGGTTGGTAATAAATATTCTTTTTTTTTGGAAACACAGGCAAATGAAAAGCACAGCGCAAAGAAAAATATATTTAAATTTTGTTGATCGCGTAGCTCTTTTTCTTTTTTTTCTTCTTTTTTTTTTGGTGGCAGTAAAAAATCTGCTTAAATGTACTTCCGTCATAAAAATAACCGTAATGCAGAGAGTCTCGCTCTGGTTGTGCCAATGTGTGTGTGTGTATGTGTGTGTGGGTTTTGTGTACATTGGTGTTGGTGTGACTCACGTAACTCGACAAGCAAGAAAAACCTTTTTATAAATGCCGGAGCGCGGCTTCCGTAAAATAATAAAACAAAATACAAAAAACAGGCAAACGGCAAACCTGCAACCAACAACAATCCTGGGTCAGAAAAGACAGCCGACACTGAATGCTCTTAAATTTTACATACAAACATTCAGTCCACCAAAAAAAAACAACAACGAAATTAATAAATGATTTCAAGGCACTGAACAACAGCTGCATAGAGTCAATTACTCTGAAATTCAGTGAGCAACATTTGCTTTTACCAAAAAAACAAAAAAATGAAATAAAACGTGCAGAGCTGTTCTGAATTACATTTTCAAAGGAATTTCGGCAAATGCATATTTATGGACAGAAAAAATGTAATTATGGCAAAAAAAATGGCTTAAAATATTTTTATGATAATTTCAATTGTTATACTTGGTATTAAAAAATTTCTATCCTTCAATTATAAAAAAAAAAACCCCCAAAATGTTAAAGCTTATATAAACAATGTGACCATGTTAAAATATAAAATATTTGACAATCTAATATATATAAAAAACAATGTTAAAATATAATTTTAAAACAGGAATTTTAAATATTTATTAAAAATAATAAAAAACCAAATAGTAAAATCAATAAAGACATTATAGACAAAATATCTATATATTAAAAACTGTGACTACATTTTTAAAATTATATTTTTTTTATGCTCACATTATAAAAAAAAATATAATTTTATAAATGTAGTCACAGCTTTGAATACATTGCTATTTTTCTCTATAAAAAATTCTCAATTAAGAAAACTTTTTTGTGAAATTTATTCACAAGCGGAGTTCAGAACAACCAAAAAAAATTAAGTATTTTTGTTGCAGCTGTTTAAAGTTCTTTTGGCTAAAGTTTATATATAAATTGCAGTTGATGGCATAACTTTTATTATTAACTTTCGTATTCAATTATGTGGCTTTATTTTAACAAAAAAAAAAAACAACTTAAACATGCAAATCACTTTAATTTAGTAGTTTTTTTCCTGTTTGCCAACACAATTGTTTACTAATAGAGAGATTTTTCTGTGTTTCTGAATTTTTTTTGGACTGTCAATGTGCTAATTTATAAAATTGCATAGAAATATTAGAATACACACTGAAAATAATTATATTATTAAACAGTTGATTAAATGATAAATTAAAAATAAGGAAGAAATCTTTATTTTACCAATTAACGATCGTTTAACGAATTAAATTGTTAAGTACATAAATCGAAAATTCTAATTAATTAAGCGACACTAATTGCTTTAATTTAACTGCTTAATAACTCTCTAACATAAATCAAAAATTCTATTTAATTAACCCACACTAATTACTTTATTTTAACTGCTTAATAACTCGCCAAGCACTTAAACTATGTTTTTAAACAAAAATACCTTTCTTTTGTGCATTTTTTTATAAGTACTTATTACAGAAATTGTTGAACTTGCAATTAATTGTTCTTGGCCATATATTTACCTTAGTTTTTAATGCGCTTAATACTTGGTTTAACAGTCGACGTCCTTGTTGCATTCATCGCGTGCCACAAGTCTCACACTGGCAGGCTATTGTTGCACGTTCATTTTGGTGCCTGTACGTATTTCTATTGTTTTTATTTTTATTTTTGTTTTTTTTTTGTTTTTTTGTTTTATATTTCGTTTGGATGCGCCCACACACACATCAATTAACCTAGTTGCGAGTAGCTGGCAACACGGGGCAACAATGAGCCAAGTTAATTTTCTTGGAATTTGTGTTTTTTTTTTGTATTTTTATTTTCTTTTGGCTTTTCTGCTTAAATTCTTTTTTTTTTTGTATGCTGCAGGTAAGTGGTATTTGTACCTCAGCACACACGCACACACACTTGCCACACACGCACACACACACACACACACAATCACATGCTCTTAACAACTTAACCGGCTTTTTGCTACTTGCGCCAAAAATCCAATAAGGGCGAACTGTTGACTCTGTGTGTGGCGTCTCAAGTTAATAATATCGTATAAATATTACGTATACGCCGCCGTAAACAACCAGCTAGCACGAGTGTCAACAACGAACTGAATTCTTATGCTATAGGTTTATGGCACTTCGTCGGTTTTAGCCAAGTTTTTGTGTTTGAAAGGCGCATGCGTCACTTTTACTCAATGAAAAGCTTCGTACCACAACATTTGATGCCAAAAATTAATACCGAAAATATAAAGGCAAATCGGTTGCATGCTGCCAACAAAATTCGGAGTGTTATATTGTTGTTGTTACGGTTGGTTGTTGTTGTTAATGTTGTTGCTGTTGCTTCTGTTGCTGTTGTTGCTGTTGTCTTTGCTGTTGTCGTTGTCAGCGGCAACATAATCATTGGCGCGTGTTGCTCACTTGTAGGCAGTCTGGCAGTCTGACAGTCGGGCAGCCAGGCAGTCTGTAAATTAAAGTTACCCAACTGCCATATACTCTGTTCTTAGTGTAGAATTCTTAAGTCCATTTGCAGCAGCGTGTGGCATTAATTTTTTTGTTATAAATAAAGTATTTTCTATTTTTAATAGGTTTTGTTCTAAATTGAAATTTTCGGATTTTAGCTATCGAATTGTGTGATATATAGATTACTCTAATTAGGCAGATAAAATTCAGAAACTCAAAATATTTTTATGTTAATCTCTCAAGAATATATATAGTATTCTTTATGTCAAATTTGGTAGCTATAACTACATAAAATATAGGTTTTATTGGTGATGGACTGAGGAAAAAGGTCCTCACAATTTATCTACTACACTAAGAAAAAAGAAATTTTTTTAAGTATAGAAACACTTTCGATAAAAAAAATAAAATAAAATTCTACAAACAGAGTATAAATCTCTACAAAGAAGTGAAAATTTCTACAGTACGAAAATATTTTCTATGATATGAATAAACGAAAAAAATTATGGATTTATAATCGGAAGTATGGATTTTCTACAATATGAAATCCAGGTGTTCTATGAAATTAATATAAAATTCATTAACCTGCAGAAAATTTTCTATGCTCAATATAAATTTTTACAAAATATGTTGACTTATTTCTTTAACCAAAGTAAAGTAATTTTTTTATTCAAATTTAAAAAAAATAACGGATTTCTTTTATTATGGCCATCAAATTAGATTTTTTCCATGTTTTGTAGAATAAGTTTCCTCAAAATATCGAAATAAATTCAATACATGATACACCTTGATACATTTTCTCTGCCAAAGTTAGAACATTTTCTCCACTTTGTGATAATTAAATCTACAGGGCATAACAAAATTTCTATGGCGCTATTTCTATCCTGTTTTTCCAACCACTGACGTCAGTTTTCCACAATTGGATGTACACTTTTTTTTGAGTGTACACTCGACAACTTTATCTTCAATTACAAACTTATCTACCATACTACCAGCTGCTATAAAGTCAAAGATAAACACAAATACAATATACTCAATTTGCCACTTTAACTATAGAGTATAATAAAAACAAAAGGCTTTTACAAATCGCGCAACGTCATGTCAACGAGACAATCAGACAAATGCCACAGTGCCTGACAGCGACTGCGACTTCAGCTCCAGCTTCTGCTCCTCTTTTTGCTCCTCTTTCTCTTCCTCTGTCTGGTCCCCGCTCTTCCTGACCACTGCCCCCTCCACAGCTTTACATCAATTGTCTAGAGGGCTTAACTTTTTTTTTGTTTAATTTCCTTTATCAACAAGCAGAGGCCGCCTGCCGCCGCCGCTCCTGTTGTTGATTTGTTTCTCCCTGTTTGTTGCACGAAGTGTGTCTCGTTATCCTTTCAATTGTCATTGGCTTGTTGCGCCTCCTGGCTGCTGTCTGCTGGCTCTACGATTTAACAGCTGAACAGCTGGCAACACAGATATTGTAAGCGCTACTTAATGTTAATTTGACAGCATATATATATATATTTTATTTAGCTCAATTCCTTTTGTTCTTTTTATCCATTTCTTACTAATGAATTGAGCTCCATTTGCAAGTCAGGGACAAATTTCACCTTTATCACAACAAAATTAAATACAACATTTTTTTGTTGAGGATTTTTGCACAAGTTGCTTTGATATCATTTTGGTCAAATAAAGCCGCTTAAATCGGATTTGAATTTGACATAAGTCTTTAAGCGCCATGCCCAGGCTATTGATGTGCCGCAGATATATATGTACACTGAGGAAAAGTTTAGTTGACTGCGGGAAATTTCCAAATTAAGAATTCTTTCTGTTTATGATTTTTAATGAATTTTCCGAAGATTCTCAATTTTTAATTCACGATTTTAAATGCATTTACCACTTTTATCTGCATTTTTATCCATCCCCTTTTTTTTTGTTAGTGTATAACGTCGTTGGCCAAGAAAACCAAGCTGCTGCCGCTTTTCCCCTGATTTACAAATTAAATTTCTTAATCGTGCATTTAAATTAAATTTATTCAAACGCAACAAACTCTTGCAACAAGCCACAAATTGCTTCAACCCCTCTTGACTGCAATATCTCTCTGGACAGACTATTTGCACACCCTGGACTCCAATGCACTTGTCTGACAGCTTTACTTAACTAAATTACATTGGCTAAACATGGCAAAAAAAAAAAACACAAAGAAAATCTCCCCTAGGCCAGCAAATACTTTGTGGTCTTATTCTTGTATATATAATAAAATTGTGGTTAACATGCATGTTAGTAAACAAAATAAATTATGCAAAAATTCAAATATATACACAGAGCAGCCACTTGTTGAAAATTCTCTTTCAATAAAATATTTGATATTGCACAATAGCATTATAGCTTATTATGGTTTATTTATTATGAAAATCTGCTGGCTCAGAATTTCATTTAAACTTTATTTTGGGCTTGGCTGAGAGAGAGCTAAGAGGCTAAAATACAAAATTTACAATATAAATTTATATACATTAGCCTGCCACTCAGATCTTAAACACAAATTTAGAGTTTTGGTAGTTTTCAGCCTTCAGGAAACCTGTCGAGTAAGCCCTGGACATGCTCTTTTAATCCCTTTTAAATTGATATTGTAATTGGTTTTTGTGTATAGTTATGAATGTCAATAGTATATCAAATTCTGTGTCTGAGAGTGTGAATCACAGTGTAAATAAAGTTGAACAATTGTGATTTATCGAATTATTGTCTTATTGCTGTTGATGTTTTCCGATGAGATTTTCGTATTTTATTGCCGTAAAGTAATGAATTGCAATTTTTTGATATATTAAGCTTTTATATCAACAAAGAAATTCAGTTTTAAATTGTAAATGGACAGTTGAAATTTTGAATTATTTTATGGGAGTTTTCTAGAGTTAAATTTTACTTTTTATTGTTGCTATCAGTTAAATAAATATATCAGAATTTCTGTAGTATATATTGTGCTAGTCTGTGCCCTTAATTTTAAAGCAATTAAATAGGCAATAAAAATAAATATAAATTCAGTCAGATTATTATTATTTTTATATAAATTACACAATCATTCAATGGCCAAAATTCCATCAGAATCGTCTTGAAAACATCAAGCCAAAACCATTCTAACTAAGTTCAGTTTGCACTAAAAATGTTAGCACCTAATTTAATGTGTCGCTTAACTAATTATAAGACCAAAAGTTGGACTTGGCCTGGCAACTTTTTTGGCCAGCCAGGCATAAAGTAAAAATCAAATAAAAAGCCTTGGCAAAAGTGACTGACAAAAATCTACTTGATTGCACATTGGGGACACATTTTGAGGTGTGAATTTTACAGGCCAGAAAACTAGACAAAAGCCAAAAAGACATTTACGCACTAGGACAACCAACCACTTCAGGGGGCTTGGTTTGGGGTTTAGTTACAGTTCGCCGAGGCTTGAATGGACCCAAAGATGCTGCGTGTTTTATAAAGCACCTGCTTAACCCTAAATACCAAGCTACACAACAGAGAGAAAAAAAAAATAAATAAAAATAAAGCAAGCACAGTGGCAATAAAAATAAATCCCTATTCAAGGTGGGTCAAAATCTTTGGGGACCAGGACCAGGACGAGGACGAGGACCAACTGCAGCGGGCAGCAGATTATGTATTTACAGCCAGATAACTCCCGTTATGTCGTAATGGCAAAGTTTTGCCCAACTTGTTGTTGTTGTTGTTGTAATAAGGTAACAGCCTAGATGATTGCTGGCAACTGTTGCCGCCGTCCCACCTGCACCCTCCCCCTGTACCAGGACTCGGACCCAGGCCAGTTGGAACGGCGTGTGGGAAAACTTTATGCTGCGTCAGCTTAGTTTACTCAAGACGAGTTTCTTTGTGTGTGTGTGTGTAGCCGCCATTTTGTTTATCTGCATAATAAACAGAGCTAAAAATTATTGATGCCCGCATTTTGGGCACGTCTACGTCAGCAGCAGGTAAATGGTAAATGGTAAATGGCAAATGGCTAAAATCTCTAATGGCAAAAGGGACAACAACAGTTCGCCATTGTTAACTTGGCATCTTGAACTTGATGCCAAAGTTGGCCAAGTGGGAAACATTTGTAGTAAAACGCAAATATGATGCAGTTAAATTGACTACAATAGAAAAAAAACAAAGCGTTTATGTTAGTTATGAGTCAATTTAAATGATGTTATTTATAGAGTACTACACCCTTCCTACAAATAAATAAAAATAAAAAAAAAACAGACTAATCATATTCTAGTTGATTCGGCATATAATATAAATAATATAAATATTTTCAAATAAATTATTTCTAGTGGTGCTACATTCAAATAATATAACCTAATTCATTTATTATTCATTTAAAAAATACTGTCTACTGAAATTTGCGTATTTCATTTGAAAAATACTGCCCTACTCTAATTGTTGTAACAGTGCTGTATACATTAACAGTGCTGTATATATTAACAGTGCTGTATGCATTAACAGTGAGTACATCTGTTGAGACGCTAGCGACCTTGCCGGAAGGTTTTTACAAAATTTTCTTTTTTAGAAAACTTTTCCTGGCAATTACAAACAAGTGGAAAAAATATTTGAGTTAAATCGGCCTAGTAGTAATCAATTGATGAATAGCTATAAAAAAATTTTTTATATATATTTAATATATTTTTTACAAAACTCCTAATAATTACAAACAAGGGAAAAAAAATTTTTAGGTAAATCGGCTCATTCTTTCTCAATTGATGAATAGCTATACAATTTTTTTTATATATATTTAGTAAATTTTTTTATATATATAATTAGATATAGACTAGCTTTTCTGCAAAGATTTCTATACAATTTTCAACCGCTTTTTTCCAATATATATATTTTTGACAAAATATTTTCAGAATGCTACAGTAAAATCAAGTTTCCAGCTTTAACCTTTTGGCCTGCTCATGAATCAGGTTAAACAGTTTTATATATACAGATTTGTATATATAAATTAATATTAATTTCAGATTTGATTTGAATTTATTACAGATTTGTATATATAAATTATTATTAATTTCCTTCTATATACTGACACAACTTGCAATTCAATTTGTTATATCTCTTAAGCAATACTATTTATGCTCATTACACAACACTTGCAACCTTGTCAGTGTTGCCAATCTAGCCAAAAATGACCTTAATTTGTGGCAACAGTCAGCTTGTGACGCCACAGAGCTGCATAACATTTTTTAATTCACTTAGATTTGAGCTAAAAAGCCTGCTAGTTTAGGCCAGGGTCATGGCCAGGTTTAATTCAATTTTTAATTTACGTTCCAAATATTATTTCTTTATTAAATAATTGTATATCTGCTTCTTTCAGTTAGCACAATTTTTAATTTTCAATTTAGCATTTTGCTGGCAAATTTAGTTTATTTAAAATATTTAATAAGCCACATGTTAGATAAAAACTGCACATGACATCTATATATGTCGGTTGGTCGTGCTGTGTGTCTGACAGTCAAAAAATGTCACAGGGCATAACGATGCTGCCACATCTACTACTACTACAACTTGTTCCCACTGTCCCTTATCCATCTACATTACCTGCCACACGGTTCGTGCCACTTGCCCCGCCCTTTGAGTGCAAAATATTATTTAATGCCGCCTGACATTTGAGTGAAGCAATATCGTTTACATGCATTACATATTTTGCAATTCGTTGCGACTGGCACTCAGACAAATTGCCATTAGTCACAGGTTGAACTTGAGAGCTACCAACCCCCTCAGGCCCCCCGCCAGCAAAAAAAATAAAGAAATCGCTTTTGGCGTTATTTAAGCAAATATATATTTATTTTTTGTCCTGGCCAAAATCATTTAAATGTTGTTGGGCGCCGCTTAAAACCATTTTCATACTATATGATGTGCAATTTGGTCGACTGCCAGGACAGGACACGGAAAGGACTTTTCACAGTTTATTTACTTATGGCACGTTTATTTGTTTTATTCGGCACTGCAGAACATTTAATTAAATTGCAAGGACACTCGCAACAAAAGTTGCAGTGCATTAATTCGGCATTTCCTGATTACACTGCGAATCAACTTTTAACGAAAACAATTTAAAACAAAATTTAATAATATAAATTTGAATTAGTTAGATTTTATGATAATCGGCAGTTTATTCACTTTCGGCGAGTACTTTTATTTGGAAAAATATTTTGTTTTCTATAATTGAAGAAATATTTAGGGAAAAGTTTTCATTTCTCATAAACCGCTTTAGGAATTCAACTCACATTTTATCAATTTTATAAAATATTCATATTGTTCAAATAATAATAAACAGAAAGAAAAATTCAAAATTCATATATAGAGTATATACGAGCGCACATACCCCACCCAGAGAAATCAATGATGTTGTACAAATTGTTCTTTCACTTTATGCATATTAAATTAACTGATAAAAAAATAAAATTGGTAACTGCTTTAGCTGTAAATGGGTATACGGCAATTATTTATATAAGTTTTACAATTGAATAAAATTGATAAAATAAATTAACATTTTTTTGTTAACTTGTTTATGCGCACCGGCGCATTTTGTGTTCGGTTGACAACGGAAAAAAGTTAAACAAACGCAAATGATTAAAAAATTCCTTTTTGGTATGAGTTGATAATTGACAAATTTGTGCATTCAACAATGCAAATTTATGCAAATAAATCGAATAAAATTGTTACAAATATATTATTTTATAACAAAAAAAAACAATTTTAAAATAATTAATACATAAATTGGCTAGCATGCTAATTTTAATGCTGTGTATATGCGATAAAATAACAACAAACTATTTCGTATAAAAATCTCTATAAAAATTATTCAACTGCAACGATTGCAAACTATTTTATCATAAAGAAAAAGGAATCGAGTAAATGCATGCAATATGTTTAAACAATTTGATCAATTAAAAGCAATTTGGGAAAATATAAAGAGAAGCTTCAACAAACAACATCAAATATTTCTGTTCGAATGCAACAAATAGTTATAAAAAAGAAAAAAAAAATCTCTTAGCATTTTATTTCGTTTTCCCAATCCAGAAATATCCATTGGATCAGGATACGCGTTGGCCTGTTCCCGTGTAGATTGAATAAAATTTCACGCTGAAAATCACATTGTTTGCCAGCGAAACAATTCTCTGGGCTGGCAAAAAAAAAGCAAAAAAGCTATAAAAAAAAAGCAAAAAAAAAAAGACAAAAAAAAAGAAAAATCGCTGGTCAAAAGACAAAAATCGCACAGTCAAAATATTGATTTAGTGGGCAGTAAACGACTAGAAAATATCCTGAGCCAAATTATTAAAATTCTTCAAATGTAATCTATTATTTTGTATTATATACAAAACAATTTTCAAAGAATTATATACATTTATATATTATATAACGCCCACAATTATACAGACAAAAATTCTGTTTAGAAAATTTCAATATTTCTATTTAAATTCAACATAATATTTAAAACAATATTTCTCATGTTTTTAATACCATTTAAAAAATTTTTTTTTTGTCTCCCCTTTTTATTTATATTTAAATTGACTCTGCTAATTTAATGATACCCTTTATATGGAATATTTTTAAATACAGGGTATACAACTGAAAATAGCAACTATCGCTGATATGATGATTGTTTCTATTGTTGTTGTTGTTGGCATGTTGCATGTTGATTTTTCTGCAGCTACTGTTATCGCTTTTTTTGGACACTTTTCAACATTCATGCCACTGATTGCCACCACGCATAAAAAGCTTAAAGGATACGCATAGAAAGGATAACTAAGCTGACTACTTTATACCCTATATTATAGTTTCTAAACTCTGTAGAAAGCGAGGCTACTTACAAGTTTTTTTGGTGATTATTTAAATAATCGATTATCGAAATTATTAATAATTTTGTTAAGAATTTTCTGTGCCTTGCAATACTTTTATATAAGTATTTTTTCTTCATTAATTTTACTTGCATTATTCCCGCAAAAAAAACATAATACAACATTTACACTACACAATTAAAGGGTATAAAATAGCCGCGACAACAACCTTTTTATTAGTGATTATTTAAATAATCAATTTTCGAAATTATTGATAATTTTGTTAAGAATTTCCTATACCTCGCAATACTTTTATCTAAGCATTATTTCTTCATTAATTTTACTTGCAATTTCCCCTCACAAAAACTAATATACAACCTTTACACTACACAATTAAAGGGTATAGAATAGCCGCCACAACAACCACAACTGTCGTTGCACTTGGCTGCCTGGCAGCTGTGGCTCTGTGTGTGTTTGTTCGATTATTTGCCACTGCGACAGCGTCAACGAGTTGACCATGAGTAAAACCACAGGAACAACATTTAATGGTCACATTGCGGCACACGATACTCTGAAACTGGTCATCAATAATTGTTTGACCATTGGGCAGCGTGACTCTACACAAATTTATGATATTCTCTTAATGATTTTTAATGCGTTTATTTGCGCTCAGAATGGACAACAGGCAGCTACAATTTTAGACATCTCATGGCATTGACCATTGACATTGCAGATTTGTGGAGCAGCACGAGCGAAGGAGGATTGTGCCTGGGTCCAGCTCTGATAGAAATCGGCAATAGTCAAGCCATAGGTCTCCATTAGCCAGGTTTGTAAGTTCATTGGAAAACTATCATAGACCGGAAAACCCTGCAAATGAAATTGACAACGGTTTTTAATCAACTTATTGAAGCCAATGTTTAATTTCAACTCACGACTTTTATTCAACGGAAGTTGAACGCCATTTTCGTTGCTTCAAACGCGCAGAAATTAATTTCCGGTTCAACAATGCGTATGAGCAATGTAATATTTACCAGCAATCACAAGTGCAACATATAAAAAAATCATAAAAATGAAGCCAGCCAAAGGTAACTAAGAAACAAACTACAAACAGCTATAAAAATGCAGCAAGTTTATCAGCTAATTTAAAGGTAAGCGAACGAACTAACGGCAACAACTTAATTGAAAGCTGCTGCAAACAGTGACAACGCATTTAAGCAATGTTTTATTAAGCAACTGCTAAAATATATATATGAACACAAAGAGGGTGGTTAAATAAGTTGTTAAGCGACTACTTCAAAATATTCGAATTATTGTAAAATTTAGAAATATTCGTTTAATAATTATTTTTTGCGTTTGCTACAAAAAGTGCTATTTTTTTGTAAATTGTAAAAAGTGATTAGAATACATTTTTTGATTATAACTCCAGATTTTGGGGATCACTTTGCAATTTAAAGTATGCAGAAATATTATACCAGAATATGACTATAATGGGTCATTACCCATAAACCAAAAATTGTTTGAACAGTGTAATTAATGGTGAAAAATTAAATACCATAATACCCTTTCTTTTTTAGTAACATTTTTTTTAAAAATAATTGAAATAATTGGCAGTAAATTGAAAAAATATTTAGATTGACAAGTTTATAGAAAGCTAAATAAATTATTTAAATTTTTGGGTTTAAAAAATAACCATAAAATCAACAGTAAAATCTGATAACAATATTCTTTGTAGCAGAATTTTAACTGATTTTATTTTTACATATTTATTTATTATATTTATATTTAATATTTATGTTATATTTTTTATTTATTTATTATATATTTAATATTATTTTGTATATATTTAATATTTATTTATTATTTATTTAATATTTATTTATTATTTATTTATTATTTATTTATTATTTATTTATTATTTATTTATTATTTATTTATTATTTATTTATTATTTATTTATTATTTATTATTTATTTATTATTTATTTAATATTTATTTATTATTTATTTATTTATTATTTATTATTTATTATTTATTATTTATTATTTGATTATTTACTTGATTATTTATTTACTATTTATTTATTATTTTTTTATTATTTAATGTATTTATGTATGTAAATAATATAATATAAATTGTTGTATTATTTCTTTAACATTGTTGTAAAAACTTATAGCCCTGATGACGAATTTTGAAGGAGATCGAAATATATCGGATTAAAGAAAAACAGAAAAAGAAAAAAATAGTGTTTTTATTTAAAAAAAAAAACCTAATTTGACCTCGAGCCGACTAAACTCATCTCCATTTATTATTTATTATTAATTTATTTAATTATTATATATGTTAAAAAAAATTCTCCAAGTAGAATTTGTTTTTTTTTTTAATGTAGTTATAATTTTTTAATATTTATAATATTTTGTTACAAAATTTAATAAATATTCAATAATACTCAAAACACACAGTTTATAAGCATGAAATATCTAAAAAATAAAGCAAGCAAGAATATTTTCATAAAAATTACTACAGGAAAGATATCCTGAAGTTAGCTGTGAGTTAAGCCTCTTTTTATATACATTTTCGATATGTTGTTATAAATTTTTTGTATGATTTATATAAATCCAGTAGTCCATATATAAAATAACTAAACTTGTTAATATAATTGCCAGACTTTTCTTCACAAACTTCTGAAGCCAACCTCTCTCACTCTCTCTCTATCTCGCTGTCTCTCTGTCAAGGTGTGTTGCAACTTGCACTTCCGCTTGCAACACAATCACAGGAAGGTAAACGCAGCATTGTTTGCTTTAATAGCAGTTGTTAGCTTCGATGCGGGTCGACAAACTGCATACAGACTATAAATTTTGCTGGTCAAATTTCAGCAATCTTATTAGATGTGTTCAAAATTTGTGGACTTAGTCAGAGCGATGAGGGGGGAAGGATGGGAATTTCAACAACATACAGAACAGTGCAAACATTTGGACATTTGGCTTAGTTGCCGCTGACCAGCTAATTAAAATTGCCAATTAGACAGACAAACACTTGAGACTGGCGCCCACAAACACACACAAAGGAGCAGACAGGACTAAACCAGACACGTTTTAGCTGTGACCAATTTGTCGTGGCAAGATGGGATTATGCGGCAAACAAGTGTGGGGCATCAATGTTAATTAAAAATACATAAAAAACGCTTATCATTCTAATGTACAGCCATAAAGCATAAATGCGACATTTTTTTGAGCGTGAATATATATTATTATATGGCCGTGTTGGCTTAATTATGGAAAAACGAACAAAAATATATAAAAAAATATAAAAAAATATAAAAAAAAAAGAAAACCTGTCAAACATTTTTAAGCGTCCTTTTTTGTGCTGAGTGCATGAAAAATGGCGGTGTGAAAAATGTGATAATTATTGCAACAATTTTTAAGACAACAAGAAGAAGAAGGAGAGGGAGATATCTAAAATAACATAATTATTTATGGCAGGCACAAGGCAAGCTCTGATATGCGCAAGAGGAAGCAATAAAAAAAATGGCACTGCCTTCTTGACTGTCATGGGGGTCGGAGCCGGAAATACGGTGAGAAAAAAAAGAAAAGCAATAGGCAGCCTATACCTATACCGAATATGCAGAGCTCCGAAAATCCGGAAGACCCTTGAAAAATTGTCGGCTGCTGTTGTTGTCCTTTTTATTTTTTTGAAATACCCTCACAGCAGATATTTAGATTTTATCATAAAACGCATTTCCGAACACAAAAAGTGTATAAAAATATATAAATTTTAGATTAGCTAAATACACAGATGAGTCTTGGTTCCTGTAGAATATTACGAGTTATTCAAGAACAATCCAATTTGCCAGATAACTAAAGTTTAGCTAAATTAATCAATGTCAAAAAACTAAATCTAATAAAGCTGCCAAAGAAGTTATGGGTATAAAAATAAATTGTTGAATAATAAATTTTCTGTTTTTTAAGATATCTGAAGCAAAATAAAACACTAAATTAATTTTAATTAATTTTTAATAAAAATCGAAACATTATTTCTTAAGTTGCCACAGGTACGAAGTTCGAAATTTCACTTTTCCAAATTTTTACAGAGTATATAGTATATTATATAGTATATAATCAACCATATATATATATATCTCCTCTTGCTTGTCTTTTCTAATACAATTCTACAAAGCACGCGCATAAATAAAGCCAAATTATTGAATGCAAACACAAAGTTGCCAAATCAGCAGCTGGAGGCAGGTGATTTTGTGGCACATGCCACACAGAAAGCCTTACCCCAACAAAAACACTTTTCAATTAAGCAACTTGTCAGGAGGGCGGCAAAAGGCGTTGTCCTCGAAAGGAAAAAGGCTTAATACACACACACTGAGGCACATCAGACACCAAAAGGCAAACAAACGCAAAACAGTTATTGTAAGTGGAAGCTCAACGCACAGATACTCTGTATGTTAATAAACACGTATTTAATTATGTAAGGCTTAAGAGCTTAAAAAAGAAATGCAGAAAATTCCACAGCTTTATACAGAAAGAATTATGAATAAACTCGTACAATGTAAACAGAAATTTGAAGTTAGAACATTTGCAATATACTCTGCAATTGTATAAAAATGTAAAAAATAAAAGAAAATAAAAATAAAATATATATAAGATATATATACAGGTCTGACTGCTAAATCTCTTAACTTGGTCAAAATCAACCTGATTTTTAATTTAAGTTTAAATTTTATTTTTATATTTATTTTCTAAATTATTTTTGGCATTTTAAATCTTTCTTAAATTTTTTGTAAGCTTTTCTTTGGTATATTTCATATTTAAATAACATTAAAAAAATGTTGAAAAATGTATTATTTCACAATAGTTTTAATCAATTACAGGCTTCAAAATTAGTATAAACACTATTTCAAAAATGAATCCTGACAGGTATTTCATTATTTATTCCAAAAATTTAATATATAAAGTGTGAATTTCCCAGAATTTTTGTTTTAGTTCATAGACTTTATGGATTAAGTTATTTATTTTTGTTTAATTTGAATTTTATATATATTTTATTTCTAAAAATAATATCTCTAACTAAACTCCTTCCATAGTATCTAAAATCAAGATAACATTCATGCCACAAAACAAATATACTTTGCTGCATTTTTTTAAGAAACAGAGTATAATGAATAGAACCTGGACAATCGAAAAATGCTGGGTATACAAAAATTGTTAAGGCGAAGGAAAAATGTCTGGCATTCTTATTTTTTTTTTTTTTTTTTTTTTTTTTGGGGCAAGCATATTTACGTTGCATGTATTTGCTGCTAACGAGCTGAAGAATTATGACTCCATTAGATGGGGGGCGCTTAGAGGCGTTGAACAGAGAGTAAGGAGGGGGAACACGAAGGGGCGGCTGACTGAACGACGCATAGTTAGCTTAAAGTTGAAACCATTTTTTTTTTTTTTGTGTGTTGCTTGTGCCACGCTGAGGAAATGCCGCCATTTTGTGCAGATTACGCTTTGATGAACTCGACAGAGGCGTAGCCTGATATCTATGGTATCCCAGTACCATAACCATAACCAGAATTTTCGAACACGAAACGGGAACCAAAGCCAATGCCAATGGCAAAGCCAAAGCTAAAGCCAGGGCCAAGGCGTAATGACAACGTCAACAAGAAGACGCCGACAGATTGAATTTACCGAACAAACACTTTTCATTTGCAGTTGAATTAAGCAAAGTAATCCCTGGTGTATATTCTTCTTTCTGTATTTTTTTTTAAGTCAAGACAAACTCCAGAAACTTGGACGTGCCGGCAAACTACCAAATTGGGCAACTGGGCAGCAACTTGGCAGCTTTAAAGCCTAAAAGTCAAATGAAACATAACAACAATGTGATGACTAAAATGCAGCTGGATTATATTTTAGCTCCTTAATGTGAGTAAACATAAAAAAAAATATAAAAAAAAATGTTGCAAAGTAGAAAAGAATAGACAAATATGTGAGTTTGCTGTCAAAATGAAATGAACAGCATTTTGTAAATTTAGAAAATGCATTTAGAAACACAATTTCATGAACTTGAATATAGAATAAGTTCTGGTTGATTTTTTAATATGATAAGGAGCAGATAAATTAGCTTAATGTTGTTATTTATAATATTTGGTACCCCTATTGGGTGTAATGAATAAAACAAGTAAATCTTTAAGTTAAGAGAATAATGAAAACAGGAAAATTAAAATTACTTTATTAGCCTTTCAGGAAATCTCAGAAAATAAAGGAGCTTCCATATATTTGTCATTTTATCATGCCAAAATTTTGAATTTTCGTTTTAATCCTTTCAACCCAAAATAAATGCATTTAACAAGCACAATTTGAATAATATTTTCTTACTTTTGTAGTCTTTATCTAACGCATTAAAGCGTATATCTATTTTTAAAATTCCATAAAAAAATCATAAAAATATTGCACTTACAGAATTTGCTTATCAATATGGCACCATTCAATAGCCAACAAAAAAAAAACTGTTGTAAAATAAAAAATTGGCCAAACACTGGCAAACATATTCTCCAAACTTGCTTTAGCTGTTATTGTTATGTGCAAAAATTTGCATTATTTTTTGGACAAAACTAAAATTTCAAAGCAGCTGTTCCTGAGAAATGAAAAACATACTGCAAACACAACAAATAACAACAACAAAAAACAGCAGCAGATGCAATCGGGCCAAGACGACAGTCAAAGCCAATAACAAATGAAGCCTGGCAGCTACCCAGTGGAAGCTTCAAAATATTATAAATTGCTTTAAATGCTGCTAAATTGTGGTAGTGTGAAGGACAGCCTGAAGGATACATTCTTATCCTTGTTCTCCAACCATTTATGCTGGCAATAATTAGAAAATTTCCTAAACATGCCAACCGAAAGTCGCCTTCAGGCTAGACTAGACCCGAAATTGCTTTCAACTGCAAACTGTTGAGCTGATTGGATTTTCAAAATTTGCCAAAACTGAAGCTGTCAGACAATAAATATTCAATAACAACGATTACTGATACTAAAACTGATATTAACACTGATATTGACACTGATATGGATACTAATGCGCTTAGGGGTATAAATTATATAAATTAAGCTATTAAAACTTTGTGAAATTTAATTTAACTGGAAGCAAAGTTTATGTAAAATTAGAAAACAATATTAACAGTAAAGATATTAAAATACTTTATCAGGTATTTGATTAAAGTTAAATTTTGAGCAATTAAAAAAAACATTTTTTTTCTTTTTTTTTATCAATATCAATTAATTTGTCGTTTTTTTTAAATATTAATAAATTTCACAGCCTGCAACAAGAGGCTTTTGTACCAACATAGCTACGCTTAACAGCTGTTATCTTAACAGCCTTTAAAAATTTTAACATTTTTTGTTTAACAAAATTACAGTTTGCTGTATTTTCCATGTTTTAAAACAGAAATCTACTAATTTAAATACTTTCCAACTCACTAATTCATTTACTCCTATATAAACTAATGAAAAGCTAATAAAAAAACATCTGCAATTAAACTCAAGACTTTAACAGTTTGAATATATTTCCTCTTCAACTTCGCTGAAGCGAAAATACTCAATTCAGATATTGTTTTTTTTTTTTATTTCAACTTCCTTGCTAACGATAAGCTACTGGTCTGTTCTAAAATGGAATTTTGGGCAATGAAGCGTGTCCACCGCGTGGTCACGTGTCCGTGAACCCATTGACTCTGACAGACATCTGAACAAAAAAAAAACAGCAAAAAATATAATAAAAAAGTTAAAAATTCCTAAAGCAACAACAGGGAAACGTGCACGTGATTTATGTATTTTTTTGTTGGTTGGCGGGCGGAGAATTCTATCTGTGCTTGATATGGATTTAAAATGTTGCTTACCTGAAATTCATTTGCCATTGCGGTCAGCCAGCTGGAGTCCACTTGCTGCTCCACTAGCAGCTCCTGTTCCTGTTCCTGTTCCAGCTCAAACTCCAGCCATGGGTAGTTGGCAAAATTTATGGGCTTTACTAATTGGTAGAGCAGAAAGCTGCTGCGTGCTGCAGAAACCAAATCAAAAGAAAAGAAAAATATATGAACTTGGCTTTTAAGTGTCTGTTAAATAAGCAAAATTTAATTTTAACAAGAGAGAAAATGTTATCTTCGACTTGCCGAAGCTATATACTCTTGCAAAATCTAATATAAATATATGTATAATAAATCAATTTTATATATTAACCGACAATATATCAATTTATTTTAATTTTAGATAAATTTCATATGTACACATAACTATAAAAACCATTTTTGTAGCCTTTTATCAGGCATTATATAATTTCTGGTATATTCCGAAGCACAACATAAATTTTAACAGAGCCAGCTGCATAATATAATTTTTAACATATTAGCAGACTTAACAGAATAGCGCAGCTTTAAGTTCTCACCGCCACTCAGACAAAAAGCTTCGATCGACAAAAAAGCTCGCGCCGCTTATGCAAAGGAGCTTTAGATACCGCACAATTCGAGTGAGACTCCAGCGGACAAATAAAACAAAGCGCAACGCGCAATGCGCACATACATGAAGAAAGATAATTATATCACTTGCATTTATCTAAGCCACTTTTCATATTTTGCAATTATATTCACAAGCACTTTTCGCTATTTCACACTTTCATATTTCACAATGACCAACAGTTCTTGAAAAAATTTGCACACAATTGTGTCTGTGTGTGTGAGTGCAGCTCAAAGAAGAGCGCGTGCTGCACTCACTTAATGCAAAACGAAGCGAACACAAACACAAATCACTTATTGTAAACACCCCCGCAACAGGCGCACTATTTATTAATACAACAAACACAACGCGAACACCGATACGCACAATTTTGTCATTTTAATTCTAACACAATTTCGCAAGCGTGAATTTGCCGATTGTCTTTTTACATTATGGCGCCGCTAGTGTGACCAAATGCAGTTAACCACAAAAAGGCAGGCTCGGAGGCATCGATCAGTATTTTATGCAAAAAAATACCACAAATGAGTTGGTTCTTGTGGTAATTTTTTCTTATTGCAGTAACAGCTCAAAGGCAAAATCAAAATGCAAAATCAACGCTACTCAGACAAAAAGCTTCGATCGGCAAAAAAGCTCGCGCAGCTTACGCAAAGGAGCTTTAGATACCGCACAGTTTGAGTGAGACTCCAGCGGACAAATAAAACAAAGCGCAATGCGCAATGCGCACATACATGAAGAAAGATAATTATATCACTTTCATTTATCTAAGCCACTTTTCATATTTTTCAATTATATTCACAAACACTTTTCACTATTTCACACTTTCATATTTCACAACGCACAACAGTTCTTGAAAAAATTTTGCACGCAACTGCGTCTGTGTGTGTGAGTGCAGCTCAAAGAAGAGCGCGTGCTGCAATTTTTTAATGCAAAACGAAATGAAAACAAACACAAATCACTAATTGTAAACACCCCCGCAACAGGCGCACTATTTATTAATACAACAAACACAATGCGAACCGCAACACGCACAAATTTATCAATTTAGTTCTAACACAATTTCGCAAGCGTCAATTTGCCGATTGTCTTTTTACATTATGGCGCCGCTAGTGTGACCAAATGCAGTTAACCACAAAAAGGCAGGCTCGGAGGCATCGATCAGTATTTTATGCAAAAAAAATACCACAAATGAGTTGGTTCTTGTGGTAATTTTTTGTTATTGCTGTAACAGCTCAAAGGCAACATCAAAATGCACTCTGAGACGTCTCAATATTTAAATACTCTTTTGCAAGTGTAAAAAAAAAAATAGTTTGCCCAGTAGGAATTTTTGTTGTATGCTCTACAATTGCAATTGCAGCTAAAATTATATAAGAGTTAATAATTTATAAAGAGAACAGTGGGCAGAAGATAAATAAAAAGATAAATGAGAGCTCATCAGCATAAGCAACTTTATCACATAGCAGAGATGCCCAAGCCCATTGCTCTTTTGCGCTCATTTGTTTTTGTTTTTGTAATTGCTTTTGGTATAGGCGGAGCTAGGTTTGTTTACATGCTTGTACATGCATTGCTGCCAGCATAGGCCAATGCAAAATACAAAAACAATTTCGCGCATTTCGTTTTCCATCTTCATTCTTTGCCTATGCCGTCGAGAGATAAGCAACAACACTTTCGCATGCTTTTGTTGTTGCGCTGATAATCTGAATGTAATTTTGTTATTGTCTTCGCAATTTGAGTGCACTGGAAAAATTTAGTATTGGTTTTAGGCATGATACAATTAATTAATTGATTGTTTGAATTATTTGTATTAATTAATTAATTGTATCATGGTTATAGACAGTCAGCGAAAGGTTTATCATAAGAAAACTCATTTTTGACCCAATTATTCCTATGGCATCTATATGATATAGTAGGCCGATTTTATTCAAACTTAGTCAGATTGTACAAATTTTAAATATAAATCGATATGCTTAGTTTGGTTTTGGTAACTTAATACACAAAAAAGTTTTCCATACAAGCACTTTTCAAAAGATTGTTCCTATGGAAACTCTAAGATATAGTGGTCCGATTTTAATGAAACTTTGTCAGATTATACAAATATTAACTATCCACCGAATTACTAAGTTTAGTTTTGTTTACTTGAAAAACAAAAAAGTTTTTCATACAAGCACTTTGCAGGAATATGAAGTATCTCCGATTGTTCCTATGGCAGCTATATGTTATAGTGGTCCGATCGGGCTGATTTTGACATACAAGCGACATACAATAACAAACTTTATCTGAGCCAAGTTTCATCAAGATAGCTCAAAGATAAAGTCAGATAGACGGACAAACGGACATGATCAGGAAAATATATACTTTATGGGATCAGAGATCTATGCATTACACATTTCAATACAAAATTATAATACCCCTTCGCAAGGGTACAAAAACTCTAAAAATCACCCTAATGTCAACACGCAGGACGAGACTCTCAAGGACCTTTTTAGAGTTTTGTGTTATGTGCGGAAATTGTGCGTTAAGCATTTTGTTTTGAGCTTAACTAGCTACTTACTGTCCGTTAAGTGCAATCGCTATAAAAATGAAATGTGTAATCGCAGTTAGATACCTGTACTCTACTCCAATCCCAAAGTACTCAGTACTCAGTTCTCAGTCTGTAGTTGGCTTTCAGGTGATTGGCAAATGCGCACATGAATCATTGATAAGCGTATCAAATTGCAGTCATTAGACAAGTTACTGACTTTGATGGGCAAACAAAAGGCAGAGCGCAATGCCTTCTTCAATGGCATTATATTGATGGCAGCTGGCAATCAACGAAGTACTCAAGAAATTGTCTGTGATGAGTATAAATCCAAAAAAAAAACAACCATTGGCAATCCTCACAAGACCCAAACGTAAAGCGGAAATCAGATTGTTTGATAATCAAAAAAAAAGAAAAAATTACGCAAAGGAAGATTGAAAAGCAATTGCAATTGCTAAAGGATTTTAAGTTGAGTAAGCATAGTCGTCACAGGATACTCCTATATGAAATGAAAGGAAACCCGATTTCGCTTAAGGCTCTTAAGCGTAATTATGTCCTCCAAAGGATTGCCTTAATTTAAACTTTAATTTGTTATATAAGGGAAACATAAATCTATTTCAATATTGATTGTTAATTTTGAATTGTTTTTTAACTAGTTTAAAACAAATTTTTGCAATTTGCATTTATGCCAGTTTCAAGCTTTTAAATAGTTTTTCAAGTTGTTTGCCGGCCGGAGTTTCATTTTCCAGTGAATTTATTCATAATTGGACATTAAGTGTTTTCCATGTGTCTCCATTCCGAGTACTTTTTTATTCTTTCTCTTTTCAGTTTTGAAATCAGTTTTCAAACTTTGGACGCACGTTTGCCAACTCGCATTATGCATACGACGCGTTGACGTTAATCATACGCCACCATGTTCAACGCACCGCAAAAACTTTGCCACGTTCAAATGTCGCTCTGTGTCGCTCCCCCTCTCTCTCTCTTTCTCTGTCTTTATTTGTGTCTGTTTTTCTCAGCAATAAATCACATTTAAAGTTGAAAAGCGCCAAATAAATGAGACAAGTGACCCAAAATGTCAGCTCGCCACGAAAAGCGAAAACAAAAAGTTTTTTTATTTTATTTTTATTTTTGTTTATGAAAAAGCGAAAGTACAAGTTGTTGAGTTAGTTTTACTTGATAAATATGAGCTGCTGTTGCTGTTCCACAAAAATATTTGCACAGCCTCCTGTGACCACTAGAAATATGCATTTTAAATGTGACTGCCTGGCATTTAGTGAATTGTTGCAATATATGTGCGAATAAGTATGTTAAGTGTTAACACAGACGCTTAATGATGCCGAGAATAAACTTGGCACACACTTGAGCAGCAACGGGGATCAGCATCATCACAGTGCGTTGTGGCATGCAACATCAACGGCAACAAAACAGCAGTAAACAAGAGAGTTAGAGTTTTTCGCATTTGATTCCAAACTGCGGTATACTCTGTGGGCATGTTGGGTTACAAAAAGTAAAAGCAAGTTTAGCCAAGTTCTGAATTGAATTAAGTTAGAAATTCTTGAGTTTTGGCTGGAGAAACTTTGCTAGCTTTGTGCCAGAAGATTAACAATTAAATAAGTCAAGAGTTTATGCAGCTTTCAAGTAAAGATTGGCAATTATAAGGGAGAACTGTCGACAATAAGTTTAATAAATTAACAGAGCCTAAAATTAAATAAAAGCTGAAGCAGCTCTGCCCTATTCTGCGCCTTATAAAAAAATTATTTTATACCAACAAAAATACATTTTAAGGACATATTTTTGAGACAAATTGTATAGTTTCAGCTTCAATAGTTTCGGACATGCCACAAAACCTTGTAAACACAATTTTTCCATCTTGCAACAGAGCATAACAGGCAACTACAACAATTGCAACAACTGCAACGCGTGACAAATGACACCAGTGACATCAAAATGCTGCAACGGAAGCTGGGGCAACAACAGCGGCGGGTGGTGCAACAGAGGCAACAACTCTTGTCAGCGGCAAGCGGATACAGCAATTGTCAAGTGGTGGCAACAACAACAACCAAGACTCAGAGACGAGTGGCCAAAAGAAAAGAAATGAAAACAACGCACAGTTTAAAGCACAGCGCTGTGATAACTGACTAAGAAATGCTGATAACTAAAGCATAATTAAAAATATTAAAATAATTAATCATTAATTTAAAATTATACTAAAATATGTTTTTTAAAATTGGCAATATATTCCAGAGATTAATTGTTCCTAAATGTTCTTTTAACAATCAAAAATTCAAAAATTAAATTCACTTTTATTAATATAGAATCCATTTTATCCGCTTAAAGACAGCAATAAAAATATGCGGGAAATAGTAAATTATTTATGGTTTTTTTTCTGAATTTCATATTTCATTTAAATTATTTTTTAATGCAGTTCTGAAATTGTAAAGCAAAGAAACTTGAAAACTTGCACTGAAAAATTTCTTTTTAATTTACTACTAAATTTTAGGCATACTTCGCGTATTTTAAATAATTTCTGCTTTAACTTTTGCTATTCGTCTTAGTCAGTATTCACTGCTTTTGTCTTTGGCGCCTTTCAGTCTTGGCTGCTCTCATGGAATGCGCGAATGACACTTGAGTTATTTTTGGGTTTTTCATCATTTTTTTTGCATTCTTTTGCTGGCTGTGGCAAACCACAGAAACTAAACTGGCGCAACCGAAATACCAATTAGGAATTCGTTGACATTTTGCCCCAAAAAACTCTAAAAAATTCCAAACTCGCTGCTGTTGACAGCACGCTTTAAAAGGAGCTTGACAAATACAGTGCGTATGCGTGATAAACAAGCTTAATTGCTGTTGCAGCAAGTTGAACTAAGTATCTAACAATTGTTTACCTGATGCGGGCACTCTGGCCAGGACACTTTCAGCTGGCATCACTTCCTGTTTCAGTTGCAATGGCTCCTCACTCTTTCGCTTTGTTAATGAGTCTTCTGCCGACAGTTGTGCAGCAAGTTGCATAAAGCAAAGCATCCACAAAGTGTATCCCATAGTTTGCAGCAGCTGCAAAAAGCAATAGCGAAGTAACAGAATAAGAGATTTTCAGTTTCAAGTGCAGCAGAGCCATAAGCTTTTTAATACAATGAACAACGCTATTCTTTGACTTTGAGAGCTGTCTAGCAGGCCAATTCAATTGTCTATCACATAAACAACAATGCACTTATCCTGGCAACTTGACATTGTCCTGCGCGCCTTTGACCCTTTTCAAAACACTTGCTGAAAGGTGGGGTATTATAATTTTGTCAGGTAATATGATATGGCTTATATTCAACAATAATGTCAATTGAAATAATAATTAACTAATTGTATGTTATTTTTTAATTAAGCTACTTTGTCTGTCAATTATATAACAATAAGAAATTAATAATGAAATATAAATAGATATTGAAAGGTGGGGTTATTATTATTATTTTATTAGATAATATGATATAGCTGTTATTTAAACAAGGAAGATATTAAATCGAAGAAATATTTAAACAACTTTGTCTACCAATTAAATAATTTTAAGGAATTAATAATCAAATATACATAAATAATAAAAGTTGGGGTTTTTATAATTTTGTCAGGTAATATGATATAGCTAATAATCAAAAATAAGGTCAATCGAAGAAATATCTTACTAATTATATATAATTTTTTATTTAAACAACTTTTTCTACCAATTAAATAATTCTAAAAAATTATTATTGAAATATAAATAAATCCTGAAAGGTGGGGTTATTATTATTTTATCAGATAATACTTATTATATAGCTGATATTTAAACGAAGAAGATATTAAATCGAAGAAATATCTAACTAATTATATTTTTTATTTAAGCAACTTTGCCTACAAATTAAATAATTATAAGAAATTAAAATTTAAATATAAATAAATAATGAAAGGTGGGCTTAATATTATTTTTAAAGGTAATATAATATAGCTTCTATTCAACAAAAAAAAAACAATCGAAGAAATATCTAAATAATTACATGTAATTTTTTATTTAAAAAATTTTTTCTACCAATTAAATAATTATAAAAAATAAATATTGAAATATGAATAAATCCTGAAAGGTAGGGCTATTATAATTTTATCAGATAATACTTATAATATAGCTGATATTTAATCGAAGAATATATTAAATCGAAGAAATATCTAAGTAATTAAATTTTGTATTTAAACAACTTTACCTACAAATTAAATAATTATAAGGAACTAATTATGAAAGGTGGTCTTAATATAATTTTGTCAGGTAATATAATATAGCTTCTATTCAACAAAAATGTCAATCGAAGAAATATATTACTAAATGTATATAATTATTTATTTAAACAACTTTGTCTACCAATTAAATAATTATAAAATATAAATATTAAAATATAAATAACTAATTGAAAGGTGGAGTATTATAATTTTGTCAGTCAATATTCAACAATAAAATAAATCAAAAAAATATCTAATTATGTGTAATTTTATAATCAAGCTACTTTGACTGTCAATTAAATAATGATAAGAAATTAATAATAAAAAAAATACATGCAGAAAAAATAGACAATCAATTTGCTTAAAATTACTTATTTTCCATTGTCAATGCTGCCTTTATATTTATTTAAAAATTAAATACATTTTAAAGTGCAATAAAATTACAAGAAATATCTAGAAAAACCTATTAAACAAAATATAAATTTTCCACAAATTCAACTTGTTTGCCAAACTCTCAATCCATTCTATAAAAATCCAAAACCAAACCAAAAAAGAAAAAAAAACCAAACAAAGAGCAAACTGAAGCATACAATAAGTATGCCTGAACTTTATAGGATATCTTATTAACGCCTCACTTGTTCAGCATTTTCAGGATGTAGCTGTAATATTTTGCTCTGGCATAAAGGAGAAAAATCCTTTTGGATTTTGTCTGAAGACCATTTGAAGATTTATGAGGCGTCAGTTGTGAAGGGTGTGCTTAAAATTCTGAAAGTGTCTGGAAATATATATATTTGGCAGCAATTAAGCGGCTTAGTTAGAAGGCGCCAAAGTAAAGCTTCAATTGCATTTTTCAATTGTTGAACATTTGCTCTCTGTATGTTTACACAATTCGAAGGAGTCAGTGGGTGTAACAAGGATGTGTGTGTGTCTACCCTCTAGATTTCTGCAAATTGCATTGTTCACTCGCTCTCTCACTTCGCTTGTAATTTAATGAATAAACGAGCAATTCACTCGAAATTTCATAAGAAAAAAGATACCAAACAGGATGCTTTGCGCGCCCCCTACAAATGTCAGTGTGTTGGCTGAGGGGTAACAAGGCGGCAGTAGCAGGAGCAGAGACAGCAAGGACTCTACACACGGCAGCTACGTTTAATGTGCAAAACTAAAGTGCTCCACGCCTGTCGTTGACAACGAAATGCAGGCGGAAACAGTTCCAGAATCCACAGCTTTACCAAAAATATACTTAAAGAAATTTTTCTATTTTCTTTAATTCGAGCAATTTATCTAAGAATTTAATTAATATTTAAAATGTTTGGTAAATATTGAGATTGACTGCAATACAGTTGCTGCTAAGCAACAAAGAAGTACTTTAAATAATTGCAATTTACTAGAAATTTGAAGTATGGTTTGTTATATATTTTTTTAGTTTTTTTGACTGAATATATATCGATTTTTTATTTTTAACTGGAAAAATATATTTAATGTAATTGAAGTAAATCTTTTTTTCTCTTTTTTTTTTTTTTTATTTACTTGGTTTTTGAGCTCGACAAGTATAAACCTTTTATTAAATACATTTTTATGTTTTGTTTTGTTGTATCTATTTTTGATTTAATGTATATATATATTTGTAATTAAAAATCGAACTTATAATATGTAACAATAATATGGTAACAATCTGGCGTCTTTTATTTTGTAATTTTTATTAGTATAATTATCTAAATTAACTAAATACAAAAATGGAGCAAATAAAAAGCTACAATAAAACTCTATTAATATACAAAAAAAAAAAAACGTTCAGAAAAAAGTGGTTATAATTTGTGAGGGAAATTCGTAGAGTTCCCTCGTAGAACGCAATTCGTAGAAGGAAATTCGTAGAGGGATATTCGTAGATCGCAATTCGTAGAGGGTAATTCGTAAAAGGGAATTCGTAGAGGGAAATTCGTTGAAGGAAATTCATTTCCGCAAGATCTTGGCGAAAGTGAGAATGGGAACAAATCTGCTAAGCTTTACTTTATTTATATATTTTATTTATTTTTTAATAATGAAATTCTTTTGAAATTCTTTGTTTTATTTGCAAAAATATGCTTTTTATCCATAAGAATAAAAATATCAGAAAAATAAATTCTCTGCTTTTTCTCAGTGTAACCAAACTCAAGCCCAGACCCTGTTCTCCCCTCCCTTTAGCAGACACACTTAACGCCCCCTCAATTGTCTGGCTGCCTTTTGCTGTTTGCTGTCTCTGCGGCCTGGCAAACAAACAAGCAACAAGAAGTTGCCGTTGTTTTTGTTGTTGTTGTTATCAATGTTGTTGTTAACTTGACTATTGTTGTTGTTATTGTTGTTATTGTACTCCAACAACCAAGACGATAACGAACTGAGGGCACAAATGAGAGCAAAGCAAATTTTCAGGGCCGAAAGACAAAAGCGCAATGATTCTGATGATTTTTCGCTATTTCGCATAGGTTTTTGCGATTAAGTTCTTAAAAGCATATTCTACACAATTTCAACAACTTGAGGAATTTTTGCAGCATTTATTATTGAATTTAATATAGAAATAGTAACAAACTTTGCTATAAGTTGTATACTAAATAATATAAGAGGCGTTAAAGAAAGGAAAGAGATTTTTGGATTAGTTTTAATCCATTGATTCTTTTATGTTGTTTTTATAGTTGTTTTTGCCTACCTGCAATGCTCTGCTATTAATGAACTTAAGCTTTGTGGACAGGTAAGTGTGTGCGCTATTATATACCCTGTAATTATTAAAATGGCAGTGGTATGATGAAGAAGTGTAAAAATTGGGTAAAACAGAAAATTTATGAATTTTTTGAAAGCGTTATAAAAATATCTTTGATTGAACTTAAAGTTACAGGATTTTTGTCACTATAATATAGGTATTATCTATTTATTAAAACATTTTACCTAACATAAAAATATTATTTATTTAATAAAATATTTTATAAAGGCAAGGTTTTATCTATTTTAAATATTTTATCTAAAATAAATTCGCAATAAATTAAAGAAATTATTTACCTGAAAACTATCTCAGATATTTCTTTAAAATACTTTTTATTTCAATATTTTACCTAAAATAAATTCGCAATAAATTCAAAAATTTATTTACTTTAGGATTATTTCACATATTTCTTTAAAATATTTTCTATTTTTAATTTGTTTAAGCAACGGACACAGATATTTTTGAATATTAACTAAAAAACGCGCAAAGTTATGAAAATTAATTAAATTTTCATGTTCTGTAGAATATAATATAATAAAATATCCAGAGCCACGAATTTTTGACTCATTTTTAATAATAATACTTTAATTTTTTGTACATATTAAACAGGTCCATTTTTAGCAATTATTTTAAAAATGTTTCTAAAAATATTTTAAAAAAATTAAAAATACTACAATTCACTATAAAATCTAGCTATAAATCAGCGCAAAAAAGCAAGCAAATTACGTCGCCTCTTTACAGGGTATTTTCCCAGTTTAAACACTCTCAACTACAACATTCTCACTTGTTTTCGTTTATGGCATTATAAAATTTAATTTTACAACTGGCTATCTCTTTATTACGAGTTCATCAGACACCCACATATTACTACACTATATATCTGTACATATATATATGCTATATAAGCACATAATGCCCTGCACTTGGTACTCGTATAACGGTACTTATGCACATACCGTTAAATGTTGCGTCAAATGCCGTTACTTTTAATTGTTAGTGCCAAAAATGCCGACGCTCCACTGAGCAGCAGGAGGAAGAGGAAAAAAACTGAACTGAAAAAAATCCATGCAACAATGAATTTTTATTGAAAATTTTTTAAAAAATCAATGCGCATCGTTGTTTAATATTAATTGTGCCCCCCGTTATGCCCCGCCCTGGCCGCCCCTTTGAATCAATAATGATATCAAATGATAACAAGCGAACACTGATAAAATGTCAATGTGCCCGAAGGCAACAAGAGATTGTTAAACAGAAAATGGAAATGTGGAACGAGATGAAGGTTGAATAATATTGATAAGGTAGTTGAAAATTAATTTGCGTGAAATATTTAAGTGATTTAAGTAATTTAAGGGAATGGATTTTTAATGTTAAACTAAAAGAAATTTATTGGAAAAAAATGAAAGAAATTAAATCTATAATTAATTTCAGAGCCTTTTAACTGCTAGAGTTATGAAATTATTTAAATATAAATATTCCTTAACATTATAAAAATCGATTTCTAGTACATCGAAGTTTAGAACTTCAATAAAACCATAATAATCACAATTTACTATCGCTTTAAATCAAGCTAATAATATCTAAATAAAGCTATATTATATAAGCTATATTAAATTATAATAAAACCGATTTATACTCTATAAATCCATGCAGGGTATTAGTCAAACGTTCTCATTTACTTTGTTTTATTTTTCACAACAATTGAGATAACGCATAATGACGAATGAATTATTTATTCTGACTAGCATTGTGCGTTTCCTAAAATTTCGGATCGATAAATGTATTTTAGGCATTGAATTTATTCCGTTTGATATAATGTCGCTATAGGTGGTCGCCAAGACATATGATTATATCAAGTACATATGTATTTACTTATGTAAATGGCCAACACAATGCGCATTTATATAATAATTGTAACAAAAATAAAACAGTTACCGACCCGCCCCCTTCCTTTCAATAATTAAACACGTTTTCCTGACTGTCCTTCCTTATCTTGCTTTCCGTTTCCTTATGCTTCGAGGACATTAGAATTTATAAAAATAGACTAGAATCAAGGATATTCGGCCATTTAAATGGACAGTCAGGTTTGTATAAACGTGGGCACATTTTCAATTTTGAGTGTCATTTACATTTGATAGTTCAACTAGAAATTGTTGTTGTTATTATTCGTTGTTGTTGTTGCCGCAGAAGGCGCAAAACTGAAATGTTGCGCCTAAGGCAACCAATTTGCCTGCAATTGGCATTCAAGTGTCTGCAAAAATGAAATTTGTGGCTGCTAGAGATTTGTATCTGAGGAAACAATTTTAAACGGCGTACAAAAATGCCGGAAACCAGACACAAAATGTTAACGGAAAAGGAAACAGGCGTACGAACGAACACACACACATGAACAGGCAGACATTTTGCAATTTGTGTGTGTGTTGAAGCGTGGCATTTAAATAAAATGTAAAATTAACTGATATAAAAGTGAACTCTTTAAAATACATATAAAATGTAGTGTAATTTAAGAAAAATTAAATTAAATTGTCTAAAAACCAACTCAAAACAATTTAAATAAATATTAAAAACTTAAATAATTAAAAACACAACTGTTGAGCGCTCGCCACTGTTGCGACACTGTTGCGCATGTCTGGCACGCCATCTGGCGGGAACATTTCATAGCTCGCTCATTTTTTTTTTTGCTAGCTCCGTGGCAAACCAGTTCAGTTCCACGCGCTTGACCAATTTTAGTGTATTCTTAGTCACTGCTGCTAAACCAGAAATCTAATAAGAAAAAGTGAAAATAACAAAACAAATGCGATAAATATTGTTGAAAAACGCAACGATAACTATGCGCAGTTGTATGGCGCGTTAACAACAATTGAAAACGTGCTAGTTAAACGCAAAGTGCCAATAAATAACGAATCAAAAAAGCAAAGACGACAAAGATGAACGAAGAAGAAGAAACGACAGCAGCAGCAGCAGTCGAATCGTGATGATGAGTTTGTGCGAGTGCGGTGCAACGAAAATAACATACATAATACGTGTGTGTATATAATACATATGCAAGAGCGCGCGTTTGTGTTTGTATGTGTGTGTGTGTGTGTGAGTGAGGTTGTTGTTGTTGTTGGCGGTGGTGTTGCTGCTGAAAAACAAAAAGCCAAAACGGAGCACTAGCTGAATTTACATACATACAAACAAGGAAATGCAATACAAAAACGGTCACAAAACGGGAACGGGCCCCCGCCAGCCCCAACAACAAGCCCGCTGCGTGTTGTAATCCCAAAAACCCAATTGGAAACGTTTTTGTGGACCAATTGGAAACGCAACAAACAACAACAAATATACAAATAAAAAAATTTTAAAGTGTCGCTGTCGCTGCCTCAGTCGACGTCGGTGTGAAAAGAGGTCAAAGGCGCAACAAAAGTTTTTCATTTCGTTGGTAACGAAAAACAAAAGGAAAGCAAGCAAAAAAAATATAAAAAAAATAAAAAGTGCCAAGCAGCTGAGCGCAAAAAAAAAAACGTCGTAGTTGTGCGTTAAAACAATAAACGCGAGCAAGCGCGTGTGTGTGTGTGTGTGCGCGTACTTAAGTGTGTGTGTTTAAGTGAGCAAACAACAACAACTAAAAGAAGAGGAAGAAGAAGCAGCAGCAGCAGCACAAAAATCTTTGCGCGCGGCCATTAACAAATTCCCAACTGGCGCGAACAACAAATACAACAACGAGCAACAGCAGCGCTCAAAACTGAAATTAGAAATCAATTTTTATATTAAACAATAAAAAATAAAAAACGCGCAAAAAAATTGTTAAAATCTGGTTTTATCAGTCGCTCCACCAACGACAAGTTTTTTAGCGCGAAGAAGACGCAGTAAGCAAAAAAAAATAAAAAAGCTGTGTGGTGAGAACTTAGAACAAACAAAACAACAACAACAAGAAAAAGCTTGACAGCAGCTGGGCGCTAAAAGAGCGCCAAAATATATTCTGCCATAACAGAGCCATCATAATAATAATAATAATACATACTTAGTTTAATTAAGAAACAACAAAACCCAACGCCAAAGCCAAAAATTTAAGCACAGCCAAATTGGCCAATTGGAGTTGCCAGAACGAGAGAGAGAGAGAGAGCGCAGCAAACAAGAGAGCGAATTTTGGTGACAACGCGCGCCTGTGAGTGCGAAAGTAAAGAAGTACGACACGGGAGAGAGAGAGAGAGCGAGAAGGAGAGTGCAAAAGAGCAGATTTTTTTGTTGTTGTCATAGCCGCGCGCTTGACAAGTAAGTAAAAAAGCCCTCTTGACTACCTTCTAAGACCCTAACACCCCCTACCTACCTAGTCAAATATTCCACTGCCCCTTTATACAACCCACCTCCACCACACACACACACACACACTTAACCCCTTTGCACCGCGTTCGTTTTGTTTTGCAACCGCCGGCCGCTGAATTTTGGACATGCGGGTGCTTGTCATTGTCGTTGTGTTTTTTTTGTTGTTATACCCTATAAATAGACGTAAAAGGGTATAGCGAAGCAGTGTTGCCAACAACACAAACATCTAGACACGTACAGTGAGGGAGCTTACGTAAAGCCCGATTATTTCCACCCTATAAACAACCTGTTAGACAACCATTTAAATGCTTATATAATTATAAAGACATTTTTTACAGCGTACTTGTCAGCTGATTCAAGTCCAATTTTATTATTTATTTTATATTAGAAAAATATTTATAAATTTTTCTATTATTCTGTAGTTGAAGTCATTAAGAAATATAAATTATAATTATGATTTTAAAAAATATATTTTACGGGCTTGGAATACTCTGAATTTATTTATTTTATATTAGAAAAATATATAAATTTTTCTATTATTCTGTAGTTAACTTTATTAAAAAACATACACAGCTGGACAGAATAATAGGTACGAGTGTCTAATTTTTTTTTTTAAATTCAAATTTTCTAAATTTTTTAACATTTAAGTTTAATTTTTTTAATTGGAACATTTAGATAATATTTATTTATTATTAAAAAAATGAAAAAAAGGTAATAAATTAAATTAAAGCTTAAAAATGATTAAAATTGGTGTTAACATAGATTTTACCTGGACATAATAATAGGTACGATTAATTTAATTTAATCTACAATAAATAAATCATAATTATCATATTGAGAAATAAATAACAGTCTTGGAATTCCCTGAATTTATCTATTTTATATTAGATAAATATTTGTAAATTTTTCTTTTATTCTATAAAAACATAAATTAAAAACATAAATCATATTTATCATTTTTAGCAATATATTACAGACTTGGAATACAGTGAATTTTTGTGAGAAAAGGTTTCATATAATTAAAAAAAAATGTATATACCTCAATATTTATTTTGTTGGCATTTTTCTTGCATAACACAAAAAGCTAAGAAAATTAGGAAAACTAATTTTTAAAGCTTAATATATCAACATATTCATATAGTTGCTTATAAACTTTATATGTTTACGATTCAAAAATTAATATAAAAGTTATGAATGAAAATTTGTCTTATATAGGACTGCAAATATGTTTTTAAGCACTTCAGCTTTTTTTGCAGGGCATCTAATAGCCGTGCACTCTCAGGCATATCTACTCGCGCGCCTCTTAAATAAACACTGCAAAATTATTCAAAAATTCCATGGCGCGCACCGATAAAGCGGCTGATAAGCCGCAAAAGCAAACCAAAGCGGCACGCCTAGGGTTAGTTATGCTGCTGGGGGTATGCGGGGGATAGGGCCAACAAGCGGGGGTTGGCAGCGGTGTTCCTGCTCCCTACCCAAATGCTAACGGTCATGGGCCATGTGCGTTTAAGTAAATTATTTCTTTTTTATCGTTTCAGTTATTAAATCATTATTATTAAATGTTATTATCGATTCGTGGGAATGTTTTTTTTTTTTTTGCGCCCAGCAACACACACGTTGTGTTTGTATGGCTAGAGGGGCGGTACTCTTTTTGGGGGGACGTGCACAACCTCTTGGGCTATTTTTTTTATGAACACGATCTGAATTATGAATTACTTTAAGCCAGTCTCGCAGCGCTTTAAGCCATAATAGATTTTCACACTTACTTCCGACTTTGTTAGTCATCGAACAAAACATGTTGACAATTAGTTGGAATTGGCTATACGAGCTTGAACTTGTTGCTCTGCTATTAGCTGGGATTTTTTTTAGCGATTCTTGAGAAGGTATGCTAAGGTAAAGTTATTGATAAATAAATTATATTTTAATGTTGCAAAAAAATCGCATTTATATAGAAATTTATAAGATTGAATTATTTTTTCTAAATTCTTTTCTATAATAAACAAAGTGCAATATAATATTTAGAGCACATAGAATGTGCTCTTCAATTCTACAGAATGGCTGAATCTTCTAAAATCACATTTATATAGAAGTTTATTGGCTTGAATTATTTTTTCTAAATTCTTTTTTCTAATAAACAAAGTGCAATATAATATTTAAAGCACATAATGTAATGTGTGTTTCAATTCTACAGCATGTTTGAATCTCCTAACAAACAAAGGTCACAAAAGATAACAACAATTCTACAGAATTTTGATTAATATTATTTTTTGCCTAATACCTTAATAAATTACCTAAATCATTCGATTATTTTAAATTTTCACAATAAAGAATTTAAATTACCATACACAATTATTTAGACTCTAAATTTAAGAGCTTAGACAGTGAAGATTCTTCCATCATATCTTCAATTATAATAGATTCTGCAAAAATTTTAATTTTTATTATTATGCACAATTGGGATCCCTTTTTCTTGCGTAAAGTAGAGATTACTCTTAATTTAATATAATTTCTCATTTAAAAAACTTTTTTATTATATTATTATATTTTTTCTATAACATTTTGTGCCCTTTAAAATTGTTTGAAATTATAGGCATTTGGAATACCCTTTGAGTAGGAATTATAATTTCTTATTATGGTGAAATTTACACAATTTTTTTATATGCCAAAATAAATATAAATATATAAGTATAAATCAAGAAACAGCGTTCTTCTACAAAATATAAAAAAAATTAGATCCATTATAACCCAATTCTGAACCTAATTTTCACTCAGTGCATACAGGGTATTTTCTAGTCAATAATTTTTAACTTGCAGCTTTCTTACAATAAGTTTAGTTTGCTCTCAAAATCTAGCAAATATTTAACAATTTCGGGCGTCATATTTAATGAAATTTTCCATCTAAAAAATCTTACTCTCCCGTCATCCATCCACTTGAGCTCTATGCCGATTTATCAGTTGGCAGTTTCTTTAATCACACGAATACGCTTCAATATCTATGTTTAAAGCTCTAGCCTCCTCATATAGAAGAATTCATAGCTCTCCTCATATATAGAAGAATTCATCCGTCTACGCATGACTTCATGGCACGATTGGCTTTATCACTCATATATTATTATTCACATGTTTTTTTGCCAAAGATAAAGTTAGAATGTGTGTGTGTGTGTGTTGCGACTAACTTGTTGACGGTTTTTTTTTTTTTTTTTTTTTTTTTTTGGTAAGTCTTTTGTTAATAGATACACGCCGCCTTCTAACCAGCTCATCAAGTTGACTAAAAAATTAATATCAAATGCTGAATGAAGCTGTGAAACTGGTTTATGATTAAAAATTTAAAATCTATATAGTCTAGATATCAAAAGGCAATTTACTACTTCATTAAATGCCCTTCACGTGTTGAAAACTTTGCACTGCGACAAAAACGCATCAATTAATGCAAAATTATTTTGTTTACTACGCAACTCGTGGCATAATTTTGCAATTTGCATATTGCAGCTAGTCGCAGTTTATGCAGTTTTTTATTTATTTTTTTTTTGTAGACAATTTCAAAGAACTTTTAAATGCAGTACGTTCATTGTTTACCTTGCCCGGAATGCTTTTCCCGCCCTTTTTTTACATATATATATTGCGTTCCGTTATGCAATGCACAATCGGGAAAAACAAGACTATAGTTAGAGAGAGAGAAAAGTTGAGAGAGCGATAGAGATAGCTAGTAGGACGGTGCTACGGCTACGGTTATGTCTGATTTGTTAGGCTAACTATCTGCCTTATCAGCGGGCCATTCGCTGACACATTGATAAAGCCAAGAGCACCCCAAAACATTAACAAATACCCTTAAATATATATATACGGGTGTATCGGTTTTGAAATGTATTTTGTTGTATTATTTAGACAGTGTGTCTATCTATAAAGCCTGGTAAATTTGACATATAAATTTGGAATATTTATTATAATTTTATTTAATGAAAAGTAAAATTATCAAAATTATGACAATTTCTTTACAATAGTCTATTATGTACCCAGAAAGTTGAACATATTAATTATCAAATTTTTTAGACCACAATAAAAATCATTTTATTCAAGATTATTGTCTTATTTAAATAAATTTAAATTTTTGATAAAATTTGAATTTAAACTTGAATTTAGAAGATAAAATTATGTTGTTACAAATTAAAAAATTGTTACAAAAGATAACATTATTTTGTTACAAATTAATTTACCAAGAAAAAAAATGTATGTGGAGATACCTTTATGTCTTATATACTGTCAGCTAAGACCACTTGAGAATTTTAGGCGCACAGGCTCAACAAACAGTGCATGCAATAAGTTTTACACCATTTTTTTTTAGCCTTCAGTGTGGAATTTCTTTTTCTAGCTGAAAGAAAATTGTTAAAATTTAATTAAATTGAAAACATTCACAATACAAATAAATAAAATTAAAAACATTCACAATACAAATAAATGAACAGTGTTGCCATATTGCAAAACATTGCAAGTTTCTGCACATATGGCAGCACTGTTAATATAAAATTCAATAAGAATTAAACAGTCTGGCAATCTTTGGTTTTTTTATACCCTTGCAAAAGGGTATTATATTTTTACATAAATCTCTAAAAAACAAGTTAGTAAGTGTATTTAAAATGCGATTTTTTTCAAATTTTAGAGCTCTATTTATATCTGGGGGCAAGCACAGCAAAACAAAGCGAACGCAACAGCAATTGAAATGTCATGCACTTAACCCCTGTTGGCCCCCCTCCCCCCAAACTTTCAATTTGATAAACTGATTATAATTCACAGACTAAACGCAAGGCGCAGCAAGGACAACAAGGACTACAACAATGGCAAATCCGCGTAAATTTAGCGAAAAGATTGCGCTGCAAAAGCAGAAGCAGGCCGAGGGTACAGCCGAATTTGAAAGGATTATGAAGGAAGTGTATGCCACCAAAATGGATGAGACGCAGGCAAATCAAAAGATACTGGATTGTCTGACTGGGCCCGATGCCTCGCCTGGCTCGGGCAATGGCACAGGCGGCGGTGGGGGCAGCGGTAATGGCAGTGGTGCCAGCGGTGGTGCATCGCCGGATGGTATTGCTGGCGGTGGCGGCGGCGGTGGTTCACCCACAGCGTATCGAGAATCGCGTAATCGCAGCGTTGGCGTTGGACCCATGCGACGACCCTCGGAACGTAAACAGGATCGTTCACCCTATGGCAGTAGCACCGGTGGGGCAGCTGTCGGTGGTGGCGGCGGTGGTGTGGGACTGGTGAATGCCATGGGCCTGCCCAACAGCAACAACAGCAGCAGCAGCAACAATAACAACAACAATGCCACACAACAGAACCTCTACTTGAGTCCACCCATGGACACGAACTGGCGGCGTTCGAACTCGGACTCAGCGCTGCATCAGAGCCTTAATATGGCCGTGGCCGCAGAGGGTGGCTTTGCCACGGACATGAACTCGCTGCACGCCAACTATCCACAGCAGCAACATCAACAGCAACAGCAGCAGCACAGTCAACGATCTCAATCGCCGCATCAACTTGCACGAGTTTATAGTCCGCAGGCACAAAGGAGAAAGCCGCCGCTGTTGCCGCATCAGTTGCAGCTGCAACAGTTGCAGCAGCATCAGCATAATATGCAGCAGCAGTTGCAAGTGCAACAACAACAGCAGCAGCTGCATCAGCAACAACAGCAGCAGCAGCAGCAACAACAGCAACAGCAGCTGCAACAGCAATCACAACAACCAACGCCATATAACGCCAAATTTCCCAACTCTTTGTTCAGGCCGCTGCAGGAACAGGCTAATTATGCCAATACCGGCTCCCTGCCCAATCTCACCGCACTGCAGCACTATGCAACACCACAGCAGCAGCAGCAACAGCAACAACACCAGCAGCAGCAACAGCAACAACAGTTGCATCATCAAACGCTGTCGCCAGTCATGTCACCGCACAATCAAAGGCGCGATCGTGATCAATCGCCCAGTCCGTTTAGTCCGGGCAGCAGCGGTGGTTCAGGTGTTGCAGCGGCGGGTCCGCCATCGCCCTACCATCAGCAACAGCATTCGCCAACGTCCGCCGCCAGCAGCACGCCCGCCCAACCGACGAGCAGCTCGCCGCATTTGTCGTTCAGTCCATTGCCCACGTTGGGCGCCGGTGCCAACAACAGCAGCAACAACAGCAACAGCAGCAGCAACAATCCCGTTGCCACCGTTGCCTCTGGCAATCTGACCGACTATCGTCAGCCAGCAAATCCGTCTAGTCCACGCTCCTCGCCCGGCCTGCTTAGCAGTGTTTCGGGCAGTGAACTGCATACCAGCGCACCGGCCAGTCCCATCCGAGTGCAACAGCAGCCGCAATTGTCGAGCAACTTTGATGCCTCCTACAACAGTCTGAATCCCTCGTTTCACAATCACTTTGAGAACTTCTCCCTGGGCGATAGTAATTCATCGCCGGAGCAGCAAAGTTTTGCCAATAATTTTGTTGCATTAGATTTTGATGATTTTACCGCTGGGGCAACGGCGTCGGCAAACAATGGCTCCAATGGGCCATATAATAATCAGGAGCTGTCACAAGGACAAACACAAAATAAACTATTGGACTTTAATGAGCTGAGCGGTAGTCCCGAATCCAGCGCAAACAACAACCACCTGAGGCGAGTGAATAACCAACAACAACAACAGCACCAACAACAGCAGCAGCAGCAATTACTTAACAACAACAGCAATGGAGCGGGCACAGCAGCAACGCACAATGGTGTCAGCAGCATGAATGGACCAACCGATCAACACCATAATAATAATAGCAATGGTGGTGGTGGTGGCGGTGGCATTGGTGAATCGCTGGTCGCCTCGCCTGTGCCCTCACCGCTGGGCTGTCCCAGCTCACCGCTGCCTATACCCATGTCGGCACAAGCATCGCCACAGCAATTGTCGCTGTCGCTGCATCATTCGCCACATCACTCACCGATGCATTCGCCGCATCATACAAACTCACCGCTGTCCAGCAGCTCACCGGTGAGCAATGCCTGCAACTCGAACATGGTGATGAATCATCATCATCAGCAGCAGCAACAGCAGCAACATCCGTCACACCACCAGCATCAGTCGCACCATCATCACCAGCATCAGTCGCATCATCATCAGGGCCAATCGCAGAGTCATACGCCCACAACAGCCAATATACCCTCCATAATATTTAGCGATTACTCCTCGAATGCGGACTTCAGCAGGGAGATCTTTGATACGCTCGATCTGGACTTGGGGCAAATGGATGTGGCCGGCCTGCAAATGCTGTCTGATCAGAATCCCATCATGATTGCCGATCCAACTATCGAGGATAGCTTTCGGCGCGACCTCAACTGATACTATGAGGAGGCTGTTGCGGCTATCGAGAGCGGCGTCCTGCTTGAGGATACATACGAGGCGCTGCTGGGCGCTGGCGTAGCCATGCCACTGCCATCGTCCAGTCCCATCAGCATCTGTGTGGAGGAGCAGCAGCAGGCGTCAGAGGCATCAGCGGCAGCGGCGGCAGCAGCAGCAGCAGCAGCTAGCGAAAAGGACAAAAAGGAGCTGGAGGTGGTTGAGCTACTTGTGCCGGGCGTGATTGATGATCTGGTTGACTCCAGTGACTTGGATGAAGAAGTGCGCAAGTTTTTCTTCTAGATCCTAGATCATCCTAGATATATAAGCATCCTCTTTGTCCTCATCATTCATTTGTGCTTTGTGTAGCTAGCTCGTAACAAAAAAAAACCTTAGCCGTTAAGTGTACTTCAGAGAATCCCTATTGACCAGACCCGGAACCAGACCCTCTCCCCTCCAAACTTTGCTCCCTTTTAAGCACAACACTGTTTAACATACGATATATATTTTACAGCGAGTCTCAGATTTTACTTAACTACGCACATAAGTCACGAAAATACCTACTACTACGTACTATATATAAAATATAATGCTACTTTCTGTATATAACCAATATATACATGCACATGTATATGTATTTATTTATATATAAATGGATAAAAATGGATGAAAACCAAAAAGTGTCTTAGACCTACGACCAAATTATTGTACACGTTCTATAAAAACAACAACAAAACACACATACAACAACAACAACAAACAAATGAAATTCCTGTAAAATAAAAAAAGCTACAATTTACCAACTATTTATAAAAACAAATAATAATAATAATATATATCTGCTATGAACGTTACAAAACCCAAAACAAAATCATAGCAAACCGATTATAATATGCGTATATATACTCTATATATACGTATTTATCATCTATATAAATTAAAATAATACCCTTACGTGCCGTCGAAGCAATTACTAGCATTTAAGATCCGCAGACCGTTACTGTTACCGTTAACCATTATCTCGATATCGATATCGATACTTCCTGTCAAAAAAACAAAAAACATTATTATCTATGTAAAATTCAAAGTGTTCCTTGAGCTTTTTTGAACTATACTACAACAGATTTGCAAGAAGAAAAAAAAAACAAAAATAGAATAAAGAACGATCCATTTTTTCGAGTTCCCCTTCTATATAAAAAAAATGCAGTATCACAAATACTATATACTTAAATATATATACATATATAGCTAAATATATAGTATATAGTTTATGGAATACTATACAAAACAATTTTTGGCCAGCAATCAATGGTGTAGTAAAAAAAGTGTTACAGATCCCAATAGTTTTAGGTCGTAGCACAACTGTAGACCTTTTGTATGACCTGAGGATTCTATAACATTTATATAATACATCATACTGCAGACGATAAACTTAACGAAATTGTAATAAACAAATACAAACACAAGTAAATCAAAAAAACAAGAACGAACTACTCAAAATTTTTTACAAAACTTAAAGCTAAATAAATATATAGTTAGGAAGCAAGAATAAAAAATAAAACACACAAAATCGTATAAAATTTCTTTAATAACATATTGCCACACTCCGTAACTTAACGCATGAAAATTCTATGTACCAAAATTTAAATACAATATTTTATTTAAATTCCAAATCAAAAAAAGAAACAAAAAACAAACAAAATATAATAAAAGTAAAGAGTCTAAATTTTTATTAAGCGAATTACACAAGAAATACAAATTTTTAAGAAACGACAAAGATGGAGAGCAAGTAACAGGCTTTAAAAAGTGCAAAAATGTTTTATTAATTGAGTACCAGAAACTTATACATAATATTGTTAATTATAGTAACAAAAAAAAACAAAAAACTTTTGCATAATATATATATATACATTTTCCTTTTTTTAATGTCAATGTAAAACTCTAGTTATAAACTAAATAAGTAAACTTTAAATCCTTTACATAAACTATGCAAAAAAAAAAAACAAAAACAAAAAAAACAAAGAAAGCTACAAAAAAAAAATATATTAAAATAATATTTGTGAACGAGAGAGAAAAAAAAAACAAAAACAAACAAAAAAAAAACCCTGCAGCAAAAGTTTTGTTGTTTTATTTGCTGTATTTTATTGTTTGGTTTTTTGTATTTTTGTTTTTAATGTGCGCGTTCGAAATAAACCGAAAAATATATGTATATGTAGATAATATACATATAAAATACTATTACACTACAACTAAGTAATTGTGTATGTAATATATGATTACGTTTCTAAATTACGGAAAAACAAAATCCAAAACAAACAGGAATAAGAGTATATTCAATGTAATAACACAGTTATTTGTTTCAAATAAATCTTACATTTAATTTTAAATCCAGTTCATTTTGGTGCCATTTCAAAATTCTTTCAATTCTGTTTATAAGACGTGCGGATTCATTGAAATACTAAAAATAATTAAATGTGCAAATAATAGCACGTAAAAACCATATATACCCAGGCACCCAGATAGGTAAGTATGTAAAATCTATTAAAAAGCACATTTTTTTCTTATTTTTTTTTTTGAATTGCAGATTACAATTAGCTAACAAACTATTTTTTGTATTTTATTTTTATGTGTGCTGCTGCTGCTTTGTTAATAAGCGCGGCGCAGTTTGTGGCCTGCGTTATGAGCTAAATTTAATAGACAAAGTTCAATCTGGGTAGACATAAACCTATTTACTATTTCCCACCCCAAATGATCACACCCAAATTCGCACACACTTATGTGTGTATGTGCCACATGTGTGTGCACATATTTGAACATGTGCGGCATGCGTACAGGTGACAAGTATGCGATTTATAAAAACAAAAAAAACATAAGAATGTTGAAAAGCGCTTAGTTTATGAATAAATTAAGAAAGAACAGCTATGTATAAACATAGGTCTCATCGACGGGGAAATACCCTTTATAAATATGTACATATGTATATGGTTAGTTAATTATTTATGTACATAGCTTAATTGCAAAAAAAATCAAGTATATTACATTAATCCCCTAAGGTGTATATTCATAACAAACTAATAACAATTAAAATGTTAGCTTGATTTGCTTAGAACGCCAATTAACATTTCTGTTAATTACTCAAAATGGTGCTGTTCAATAGATTTATCGAAAAATTACTATGGCTTTGCTGCACACTGAACATGAATAATCGAATTTTTGATATTTCAAACTTAATATTTATTTAAACAGTTACAAACTCTATTAGAAATTGAGCATACCCTGCAGCAAGGTATTAAAAGCGCAAATCGCAATTAAAAAATCAAGCTCTTGATTTTTATAATGTTGTTCGCTTTTGACTTTACTGATACTGCTATAAACGGTAGGAGGGGCAAAATATGAGTGTGTTTGGGAGTGCGAAAATTGTTATAGAACAAATCGTGCGCTCTCGTTTCTAGTCGGTTTATGTTTTAGTAGTTCCTCCTCGTGTTAATTCCTAATGAAGTGCTAAAATCAAATCAAATTGACGTGCTAATGAAAACGATGACGCCTTGGCTATAGCGTCATTATTGTTATCGGATTCACAGCTCTCTCTCTTTCTATCCTCCCACCCGACCGACCGACCGGTTCTAAGCACTAAAGGCGCAAATGTTATCAGCAAACACGAGAGAAATAAAAACAACAACAAGAACCAAGTCCAGCAATCTAGGGGGCGCCTTAAAACGACATTCCAAGACGCAGGCAGCTCAGAATATGCGGAGTCGAGGGGAAAAAGGTACTTTATAAATACCTAAGTATATATGTATTGAAACATATATATATAAAGTATGCATATATAGTTTTTGCCAAACAGTTGAATGCGCTTTTATGGCATACAATGATAAGCTCACTGGGCATGAGAGCTGACTTGCATATCAATAATGCAATATGCATAGAATAGTCATAATGGGAGTAATTAGTATTGAACGCAACTCTGGCTATGGATGGGGCGTGACAATCTATCAAATATTAATATATATATATATCTATATATATGTATATATAGCTGTGTATAAATGTGCCCCAACATACCTTGACTCTAAATGAGTTTTTAACATATTATCATACAAATGCAAATTGATTTCTAATCACCAATTAATCGTATTTTGTGCTGATTTTCTACTAAACTTGCACCACTGTGGCTCAGGCTATGATTAAAACAATAAACAACAAGATCGACAACCGCAATAAATAAAATAAGCACAAATAGGAATATATGCATTGTAATGAAACGTAAACAGGCGATATTGCATATATATAGTATATATAGAATTTTATTTGCCTATCAGTAAATATACTATATAACATCTGTAATTGTAAATAAATTGTGTTCGCCTAGACTTTTACATAACCTCACATTTACTATATATATTGTGAATGACAACAAAGTCGCCTGCACATGCGCAAAGAATAGAAAATAAAGAGAGAGAATAAAAGATTTAAGCAAAAGGCGTCACGCCATAAAATTTAAACATTAAAAAACATTTGGTTATTTGCCTTGCCAATTTGGTGAATACTATTTAACAGTCTGGGTAAATATTTAACAACTTAGGGTTATTATATACGTCATACCAGGGTGCGGGGTTAAGTACCCGCCCGGGGTCGGGCAAAAGAGTGGCTCGGCACCCCCCTTCTCATGCTATAACAATAGGCAGACATTGTTATTAGTTTGCTAGTTGCGCATACGACAGCCGCAAAGCAAATTGATAACGAGATAACAAATATAAAAAAAAAATACATATTAATTTAGATGATGAATCAATAATTTGGACGCATTGCAGTAGTAATACTATAAATGATAAATTCTCTGGCTACCCAAATTGTGTGCCCATAGCTGACTCTCGAACTGTAAACACAAAGCTTTTCTTGTAGAAAAGCTCAAAAGCTTTGCTCGAAACTCCTAAATGTTAGGCTAGCTTTATTACATTGACTATTGGATGAAAAAAGGCACAATTTCAATTTTATATTCTATTGGTGCGCAGATAATCCTCATCAGCATCGTCGTCCGCCTCCTCTACCACACTATAGGAGCTCTTGCCGCCACCCTCCTTGGACAAATGCGTCTCAAAGAACTCCTCGACAGTGTCCGTATTCCATTTGGTTATCGATAGCGTTTCCTGCACTTTGCCGCTGGCATCTAACAGCTTGACCACCGGATCCAGGCCGCGCACATATTTTATTTGCAAATTTGGGAACTTGGCTGGCCTACCGCTCTGTACGAATGCTTGTATTTGTGGATAAGCGCGGAATTTACATGTGCACACCTCCAGAATGGCCTTAGCATAGGTGCGCTGCGCCGCGGGCTGCTGATCCTGTGTACAACACTGTTTACAATGCGGCCTGCAAAATGAGATACAAATTAATATTGAACACTAATAGAAACTTATATATTACTCACTTTAGGGTCTCCAGACCAAAATCATCCAGTTTTTCACAGCTGGAGCACATTAGCTGGGTTTTAATGAAACCCAACTCCCGGCAATCAGCTGCCGTAAGTTCAGCATGAGTTTGGTACTGCAAAGTGCACAACATTTAGTTTAATTGAATACAGATTACAGCAGGCAACTTACGCTTCTTAGGGCTATGAGTGCAAAGAATAATAAACACAGTTTAATCATTTTATAAAATTTAATTAATCTACCACGTCGTTGTTTACAAATTTGCTATATTCATCGACTTATTCGATTAACCACTGCATACATTAATACTTATCGTTTATGTCGATATTCGGTATTTTTTGTATTTTAGTGCATTTATTCGTTTGGCGTTTTTTAGTACTGTTTACATCCCGCAACATTGAGTCACGTGAAGTTGGCAGCGAGCCGAGCTCATATTTACTTAAGAAGAATGTGGCTCACGTAGTCGCATTTGTTTTGTTCCATTTAATTTACTAATTAATAATAATAATTAAATAAATATTTAAAAAGTTTGACAAATTTAGCGAAAACGAAACGTGTTACATTTAAGCTAAACGCTGCTAAAAACAAAACAACAGTATTCTCGTGTGTTTGGCATTAGTTTTTTTGGCAAATCAATAAATACATTCGCTGAGAGCGAACGCGCTGCGCAAAAGTGAAAATCCAATCAACGAACGCATAGGAAAAGGTGAATAAATAGAAAACCTAAATCGGTCTAAGAAATTCAATTTCGATTGTTGTAAAAATAAATTTAGGCATTTGGGTGTGCCGAGTTCTCTGTTGCTGTTGCTTACGTTGTTGGGGTAGCCAAAAGAGCACAGAAATAGAAAAGAATGTAAAAAGGTTGTATGGGCGGGGGACGAAACAGCTCCAGGGGAGCATCTTGCTGTGAATTATATGCATGTGTGTGCGTGTGTGTATGTATGCTCTTGTTTGTGTTTTGATTAGTAAATTAATAATCATAAAGTTGTTGCTGTTTTTTTTTCTTTTGATTGTGATAAGTGGCATTGTGAGCTGTGTACTGGCAATTGTTGTTTATTTTATTCATAACAAGCGCAGGTAAATTAATTCGCTTGCCCTTGTAGTATATATAAGTAAACAACAACAAAACAGTAACGGCATAAGTTGGAAGACAGGGATGCATTTAACAGCAGCTGCTGGCAAACAGGGTGTAATTTTATGAGCTGCAGATGCTGAGGGTACTTTATGAGTTAGATAAATGAAAAACTAGTGTGCATGAAAGAGAAAACAAAAATCTCTTTTGGTAACTTGGCTTGCCTGCCACCACCATCACGTTTAGTAATTACACTATGCTGTAGAACACATAAATGCATGCTGTCATCTCTCGCTCACACTGCGTTCTAAACTTGTTCTACCTGCGTGCCCCCGCATCCTGCTATAGGTATACATACATATTTGTAACTGTTAATTCTAGCTATATGCATGTGTGAGTGCATGTTCATTCAAGTTTTTTTTTCTCTGTCTGACGGAAGCTGCTTCTTAAGGTCTTCCTTTGAAACGACTTCCGCCTTAGCCCACGTCTCGTCTAACTGGTTTAGGGCGCAGCTGCATAAGTGTATGTGTGAGTGTGTGTGTGTGAGGGCCTGCATCATTCGCACCTGCTGCATGTGGCAGCACCAGCATGCATAAGACAACTAAAATAACAATCACAAGCAGCTGTCGTTTGTTCTCAAATTTCTTATCAACACACAAAAACTACAAACTCATTTTTCTTCTTCTTTTTTTGTTGTTGCCATTGTTCCTAGAAAGTAATTTTTTGTTTTCTATATTTTGTTACGCCTTTGTTAACCAGTCCATACCTAACAAGCCAGGTAAATTGTATATAATATATATAACTACAAATACTTATATACAGCCTATATTGAATTTCTGCTACCCACGTCAACACAGTCTCAAGGCAAATGTTTTTATTTTTTTTTCGCTGATTTCATGCAATTTTCTTATAATGAGACTTTACTTATATATATATATACTCGTAATATATATATACATATTCATAATACCTATGCGTATAAGTTTTCATTCAAGTGACTCAGTTAATGTGAATGTATTGTTATCAATAGATTTCATTGTTATATATATATATATATTCAAGACATTATTATCGCCCAATCAGCGCCTATTTCACAACTCTAACTATAGACAGTAAAAGTCGTTCAGTCATAAGAGATCTGTATATGGATATATACACACAGTTGGCATTAATTAAACACATGCATAGAATACATAAGTAAGAAGTTTTTTAATTAGAAAATGCTTGTTATAGTTGTTGGTTTTATGATACATCTGTTAGAATACTAGATAAACACTTTAATTGCACTGTGAGTGTGTGTAGAACATTAATTAAAACTAAATTTTAAACAATTTCTTGCAGTAAATTAAAACCTTTGCCAAAGTGAGCTAGATTAATTTGTGTTCACACAGTTCACAATTAAAATTGCAGAAAAAAGCGTGCAAAAAAAAATTTTTCTTGGGAAATTTTTAGACCCGAAAGTTTAGAATGAATTATGTTCATACAAAAAAAAATTAAATTAAAATTTATATGGCTCTTAAATTACCGAAAACTTAAAAAAATGTTTGCAATTTTATCAGAAAAATATTTTTTTAAAGCAAATTTTTAGACCCGAAAGTTGGTATTGAATTATGTTCATACCAGAGCCGCAAAAATAAAAAAATAAATTTTTTTTAGGAAATTTTGAGATTCTAAAATTTAAATTGAATTATGTTCAAACCAAAACAGCAAAAAGAAAATTAAATTAAAATTTGTAAAACTCTTAAATTACCGACAACTTTAACAATTTTATGCAATTTTATCAGGAATAATAATTGAAATAAAAAATTATTAAATAAAAAATAATATCAATTTTATTATTATATCTTATTTTTTTTATAAATTACATGGTTTAAAAATTATTATATTATGAATATTATAATTTTTATTATTTGAAAATCTTTTATGAATTGAATATGATGTGTTTTGTCAATTTTTTATTTTTTTTAATCAAAAGTTAAACTTTTTTGCAATATTTAGAAGAAAAAATCCAAAATAAGTGAGATCTTTCAATATTTATTTAAAAATATTAATATATAGAATTTATTTTCTTCTTATGATAGTTTTTAATTTTATCAGGGATGAAGTAATAAAAATTATTATACAATAAATAATATCAATTTTATTATTATTTATATGTTTATTTTTTATAATTTACTTTGGTTAAAAATTAATATATAATAATTATTATAATTTTTATTATTATTTTTAATTCTTTTTATAAATTAAATGGATTTTTTTTTAGTTTTTATTTAAAAAATCAAAAATTAAACTTATTTTGCAACACCTATTAAACAAATCCAAACTAGACTGATCTTGCAATATTTATTTAAGAAACCAACTATAAAAATTTTAAAAAAAAAAAATTATAAATTATTATATAATGAATATTATCAATTGTATTATTATTTGTAATTTTTTTTAATAAATTTAATGGGTTTTTTGTCAGTTTTTATTTAAAAAATCAAAAATTAAACTTATTTTGCAACGTTTATTTAAAAAATCCAATTAAGAGTGATCTTTCAATATTTATTTAAAAAACCCAATATGAACATGTAGAATTTATTTACTTTTTTCGATAGTTTTCATCCTAAATTGTTTTGCACCTATTTTAATATATATATATGTATATACACTACGCTAATGCGTTTGATTTCACACTTTTTTCAATTTGCCAATTAAATATTGTTTACATATTATCATGAAATTCGGCAGAAACAGTCTCTTGATTTTGTATAATAAAAATATCACAAGTTCTCGAAGAAATAACAGTTTAATGATTTTAAATAAAAAGAGAGCTACACATATTATTCAAATGATGAACTTGGCGCCCTTCAACCTTTCATTTAGTCAACTCTTTACTAAAGTATTCAAACAAATACATATAAATATTTAATTAAATTCTATGAGTATAAGTTCTATTGGTTTGCCGAGGCAAACACTCACCCTGACTTTATATGTCCAGCACAAGTACGCCCACAACTCCCGAATACAAATAGGAATAAACCCGCATCCGAACTTGAAATCAGAAGTAAACTACGCATTTGCGTGTTTTATGGAAGCCCCTACGCACTTTTTTTTATTTATTTCGTTGTTTTTTTGATTGATTAATAAGTCTGAGTATTTTTAGATGAACGCGTATTGCACAAGTTATTCAAATTGTATTCATATGGATTCAATTGCCCCGAGAGGTCAATCTAATTGCACTCATTCGTTTATTATTTATGGCTGTTTGGTTCAGTTTCATTTTCATTTTCATTTGTTGACAACTTTTGTTCGCATTTTTATTTTCAAATTGCCAAAGTGCCCTTAAGTTCTCAAGGACTAACCACAAGGTATATATATATATATATATATATATATATATAGTCCGTACACTCTAATGAAGTCATTCATTTAAGTAAAATTTACATATATATGCTGATTATATATATACATACATGAATTCCTATAGAGCGTGTTTTTAACTACAACTTTTGTTGTAAATATATACGTTTAATACCATGTTTTAAAGCTAGTATAGAATTTATAGCACTTAATAGAGGCTTACGTGTTCAGTTTATAAACAGGAATGCAATAAGAGAATTACTATAATTATAGTAAATTAGTAGACGGAGAGAAGTCTTAAAAATAGAATAGATAGAGTATTTATTTTGCACTGACTAAGCAGAGCTGTCAATAGGAATAGTTTACTAATTTAAACTTTAAAAGTTGTTAAAAATAGCAGAAATTGTAAAGATTTTTTTTATTTTAAATCAATCAATAAAGTTATTGATATTTTTTTGGAATTTTTCATATAAATTGGGACATTTTTTTGTATTTGTTTATCTATATTTAAATCTGCCCATGGGGCATTAAATTAAATATTATAATAATAATTATAATTGGGACATAACTTTTATTTTCTGAGTTTTAATAAATTTTGAGTAAAAATATAAATTTTTGAGTGAAAATATTATTAAACGCTATTAATTGAGTTAATTGTGATTTTTAAAGCTAGATATGGAAAGGCTTCAACATTTTTCTCAATAAAATATTCTAAATTAATCTAAAAAAAAATATATTTTCACAAATATTCTTAATTAATCTAAACAAATTTGAGTTAATTGTGGTTTTTATAGCTTAATGTGGAAAGCTTAAATATTTTTCTCAATAAAATATTCTAAATTAATCTAAAAAATATATTTTCAAAAATATTCTAAATTAATCTAAAAAAAAAAATATTTTCAAAATTTCCAGCGTTTTTTTTTTCTTTATGAAAATTTATTTTAATAATTTTTTTAAATTATATTTTTAGGTTCGTCTACGTGTACTTCGTATACTTATTGAGAAATAATACTAATCTTGCCACATTTAGCTATGAAAAAAGCAATTTTAGAATTTGTAAAAAATATTTTTGAACTTTATTTTATAAATTAAAAAAAAATTATTAAAATTAAAAACATTTTAGAACTAGTAATGATTATTTTGGAACTTTATTTTTAATACTAAAAAAAACTATATTAAAACTCGAATTAAATTTTGAGTTTTACGTTATTCTTTAATTATAACGTACAACTCAAAAATACAAAAATCATGTAGAATATTTAAAGATTATCCTGTTGAGTAAATTATTGCATTATCATTCCGCGTGTAGAGTATTTATTAGTCGTATATTCTTGAATTGTAATTTTTGTTGCATTCCTAAATGTTAAGTTCAACTGTTAAACGCGTTTTGTCTGTTCAAGTGCGCATTGAACCTGGCTACCTTCGATGTTTTTTTTTGCAAAAAGTTAAGAGTGTATATATACAACAAAATAATATAATAATTAAAAATAAACAACAACAACAAAACAAATACAAGTGCAAACTGTGCAAACAAAATGCTCTCAGTTCAGACAGGTAAATAATTTGTGTAATTTGTGTCTTTAGTTTATAAAATTGAAATAAAACAAATTAATAAGCTTGCTTTGTTATTTTCCACTTAGGTCGATATCCAAACCAAAAGCGGGGGCGGGCTTAGAGGCAGAAACAGAGAGAGGGAGAGAGGAAGGCAGAGAGACAGTTGGGCATAAGTATGAGATTGAGGGCAAGGCTGGCCTAGGCAGGCACTAAACATACTCACAACAGCACAGCACAGCACTCGGCACAACAAAATCACAGCACAACACAGCACACACATCAACACACACCCACACACACATCAACACACAGACAATGCGTTTTTTATAAATTTTTGAGTTGATTTTAATTGCACTTTGCTTTTATTCTGTTGCAGCCAAAAGCAAATAATTTCAAGACACTCATTTCTCAAAAAAAAAATCCACACATTCCCGCCACGTAATCCTTACGAGCTGCCTGTCTGCCCGCCTGCCTGCCGCCCCGCTGCTGCTGCTGCTGCTGCCATGCGACGCCTCTAAGCCAAACTTATAGATTCCCAATAGAGAGAGAGAGAGAGAAAACGAGGCAACAAGATGAGATTGCTGCTGCTGTTTGCCTGTGCCCTGAGTGCCTGTCTAACGCTAAGCGCTGCCTGCTCATCTCGTGCCATAAATAAGCCACGTCCGGAGGCAAATACCGCAGCGCCAGTTACGCCGCCACCGGACAATGTTATTGCCACCACAACGCCACGGCCAAATATCACATTTCCCATCTACAGCTGCCCGCCCACATATGCCGCCTGGTATTGCCTGAATGATGCCACCTGCTTCAGCGTGGAGATACACAATGAGATATTGTACAATTGTGAATGTGCATTGGGTTTTATGGGACCACGTTGCGAGTATAAGGAAATCGATGGCTCCTATTTGCCCACACGGAATCGTGTTATGCTCGAGAAGGCGAGCATTGTCAGTGGCGCCACACTGGCCGTCATCTTTATGGCCATGTGCTGTGTGGTATTGTATTTGCGGCATGAGAAACAATCCAAGCAGAAGCTGCACGATGGACAGACCAATACAACAGATGTAGCTGACATGGGCTTTGAGAATGCGGGCATTGATGAAGTGGATGGATTGAAGCCATTGCGCATAGCGCGTCGTCCTTTTGGGCCGCATCACAATCGCATTTTAACGCTGGAGCAGGCTTTGAGCCATGAAAGATCCAGGCATTAAAATTAAAATACTAATCAAGCCTTAAACATCGTTTTTTTTAATACTTTAACTTTGTTTTATTTTTAACCTTGACTTGACCGAACCAGATTAGAGTATTAAGTGCCTTCAGACTACTTGGAGTTTAGTATTATGTATTAACTGAATGCTGATAAAATGCAATGCAATTTTGGCAGCTAGCCGCACCCATTTTAAACTAATTTAATTAATTATTTATTAATATTATAACAACAAAAAATAAATGCGAGTAAAACAACAAAACTCTAAAACTCAAAAACCAAATGCATTATTTTATAGCTAGGCTTATATTTGTAGTTTCTCTAAAGTAATTTTAAACTTTAATTAATTATTTAATTTTCTTTGCTTTTTCACAGTTATGCCGCACAACAATCAGCCACCCACAGCGCCTGGGGATGATCCTTTGGGCCCACCCAAGGCCGATTTTAGCGCACCGCCACCCTATGAGCCCGATGCACATGGTCATGGCGGCCAACAGCTGCCACTTCAAATGCCCTCACTGGCCTTGACCACACACGCTGCCGATGGCACTCAGTTGCACAATGAATTGGTGCTGCCACAGGAGCTGCACGGCAAGTTGCCCACATATGAGGAGGTACAAATGGAGAAATCATTGAATGGAGAGCTGCCGCCCGCATTTTTAACATTGCCCTCAACACAACAATTGCCGCCGCCACCGAATCCCTTGCTGCCACTGCCGCCCAATCCGTTGCGCGATGGTGGCGTCCGTGCCGGCGGACAGCCGGCATTAACATTTATTGCAATCGATGCCAGCGATCCGGAGAACAGTTTGTCCACCACAGATAATTTACTGGGCACAGATATAATGTTTATCACGGCTTTTATGGTCGCATTTCTATTTAATTGGATCGGTTTTCTAATGTTGACCTGTTTCTGTCACACAATTGCGGCGCGCTATGGTGCTTTATCCGGATTTGGTTTATCGCTGGCCAAGTGGACGCTAATTGTGAAGCATTCAACGGATCTGGCATCGCATGAGAATTCCTGGCTCTGGTGGCTAATATGCGCCTTTGGCTTCCTAATTGCCATACGCGCTCTAATACAGTATGTGAGCATTAAACGCTCCTGGCGTCTGCTGTCCGCATCGGCCCAGGAGCGGCTGCTCTTCTTTTACTAGGTGCGGGCGCCGTCGCCGGCGGCGGATTATGTAAATACGTTAAGTGTATGAGTAGTTTGAATCGACGAGAATCGGACGATACGGCGACGTTTGCTTTTGCGTTTCTCAACTTTTATTTTGATCCCAAAAAAAAAACAAAAAACAAAACAAAAACAAAGAATTCATGCGAACTTACTATTGGTTAGTGTTTATCCTGCAGTTACTATGTTAAATAGCGCAAGTTAAAACCATAAATCCCTTACAACAACAAAAATCTAGCATTAATAATGTTAAAAAAGACGCGCACAGAGTAGTAGAAACCGGGTACCGCCTAGGATCCTGTTTTGCTGCACCCTTCGCCTATTTTTTGGCCCATCTAATTGATGTACTTGTAATTGTATATGTAAATGTGTATAGATGTCACAATGTAGTATCTTCAATTATTTAGTAGTGGGCACAATTGCAGCTCCTCTAGAAACAAAGACACACAGACACACAAAACCTTGCAACATCTAGAAAAATATGCAACAATATTTTTGTTAAATCTACTCTATGCTGTGGTACTTAAGCAGTTACACACAAAAAGCCAGCAGTAATTTTGCTAGATAAATACAAAAAACTATTATAATTACGATTATTGCTATTATAACGATTATAATTAATATGTTTAATCCCTTTGTATGTATAAATTAAAGTATGCATTGCAAGGACGCATATCACAAATATGCGTCAGTTTTATGCAAAATAAATAAAAATAAAAAAAAAAGTAATAATTGTCTACTTAATTTTCTCTTCTCATCAGTAAATCACTTGTATACGCAATTCAAATTTAAATTAAGCCCGCCAACGTTATTTATCGATATTTGAATTCATTTGATTATCGATGCACTGTTCACCAATCATAAAATTACCACTGCATAGTGTGGCAACACTTGCAATAAAAATCAACCCTGACTTGGAAAATTTAACCAACACTGCAGTAGTAGGCTATGCACATAACTAGCAACTCATTAAGGAAAGTTGTCTCGCTCGTGTGTGAATAACATCAGATTTTCACAGGCGGCCATATTAAATTTAGAAATAAATTTATATAAATACGTGTAAAACATATAGAAAAAAGTGAATAAAATAGCAAACGAGCAGCTAAGCAACAACCGCTTCCATAATGTAAGTGAAAAATACATTTCCGTAGTTTTCTTTGCTTTAAAAATAATTCCAAGACGTGCATGTGTGTGTATCTGTTGAGAAGTTTTTTTTTCTCAACCAAAATTGTGAGAACCAGCTTACAAAATAATTATTGATTTTTTACCAAACAACTAGTAACATATAACAGTTATTTGCATTGATTGTAACTTTTTTTTTGCAATTATTTTCTTATGCAACCTGTGCGCGAATAAAAGTACAGTAATTGCAGCGTCGTAGTTAATTAATTATAATATACAAACTATACACGTATTTGTGCTAATTATAAATAGTTTTGCAGTGAAAAAAATATTATAATATATAGTTTTTCTTATGTGTACTCTATATTTATGTACATAAAGCAAAAAAACACAAATTTTTTCATGCCGGTTTTCTGACTCAGCCGCCAGTCTGGTGGTGTCACACACACACACTTGCAAACATCAACCGCTTGAGCGCCATCTTGTTTTTTCTAAATAGGCATTCACCTTCTGGCTGATGCTCTCTCTTCTCTTCATCTTTTACATCTTCTCTTTATATATTTCTTTTTACCGCCGTTTAAATTGTGGCAGCGTTGAGTGTTCTAATAAAACCAGTTCTTTATGCTCAGGTCGCCGGCTTTACTGGCTTGGCGTATATATAAGTTTGTGCTCATTTCAATCTGCAGAGCATTTAAACAGGTAGCATTTTATAAATGTATGTGTGTATGCATATATGTATTTATGTTTGTGGAGTTTTCATTGTCAAATAGAACGCATTAATACATATTCTTGCTACCCTCATTTATGATGACGCGTTTCCTGTGCGTATATTTGTGTATCTGCGCTTGGGTCGTCTACCCTTAAATATATTTATATATATTATTTTGTATATAAACAAGAGCTCTTTACGAAATTTATTCGATTTTGAAATTTATTCCAAACTAATTTCCTAAGTTAAAAAATCAATAAATTGCAGATTATACGTTTGTCAGACGCCTGGGTTCTGCGAGTCCTTCACTTCACTTCACACTTCTACAGAAATTTATCAGAAATGCAAAACATTATTTTCCATATTTATTTTAATTTTAAAGTAAAAAAATACATATAATTGAATGCCATATTTGTTTAACAAATACATACATAACTCAACGTTTGGTAGTTTGGAAAGATTTTGTGATAAGATAAGATATTTACTAAAATTATAATATCTAAAAGAAAAACCGCATTAAATGTGGCGCATTATAATGCCCTAGGAAATTTACAGATTAACACAAAAGATAGATTGTCAAAAAAAAATATATAAAAAAATGTAGTACACCTTTAAAACACTTTAATTTTCATTTTATTATACATATTAAGCAACCTATACAACTTACTAAAAAAATTGACATAATTTGGTTTTGGAAAATATAAAATATTTTAATTGCACTAACTCGAAAAATTTATTAGATTTGCTTTCATGTTTTTTATGTTTTTGTGCCGTTTTTATTTTCAGCGCGGGCGCAAAAAAATTAACATTTACCTAGCCTAAACGCTTCATAAACAAATTTCGCAAACCATCCACAAAAAAAAATCCATCTTTATCCACATATATAAACCATACACACCAAAATATATATCCAAAAAATCCCAGCTATCCTATCAAAATTATGGTCAGGTATGCCAAAGCGTTAAAAGAGACATTGAATACACATAAATGCATTTTCGAGTTCACTTTTATGTATATTCAGTGACTAATATTATATATATTATACTCTATGCCTTTTGACACCTTAATAACTTGATATTTCTATTCTTTTATAGCGTTAAGATCAACGGCAATCAGCAGCAACAACAACAACTTCATTCTTTGCGTCCCAATTTAAAGGGTAACATGGCATTCCGTGGCAATCAGAATCGCAATCGCAACTTTGGCGGTGGCAATCAATATGGTGGACCCATGGGCTCCAATCGTATGGGCGGCATGAATATGTCACCCTGGGAATCCCAAAATCCTGGCGGCGGCCAATTTGGCAATAATATGCGTCAAGGTGGCGGCCAAATGAACGCTCAGGCCATCAATTTGGCCAACAATTTGTTGAATAATCTGTTTAGAAATCAGAATCCACCTTCATTGTTGGATTTGCCACGCGGTGGTATGGGCAATCGTAATCAACGCGGCGGACCGGTATGTATATAATTCAATTTTAATTTCAATTGATTTTAAATTGCCAAAAAACATCTCTCTGAATTCCTTACTTATTTTACTTTTATTATTTGTTGTTATCCTATTTTCTATTCTCTAATGGAATCGAGTGCAGCAGCTGAGATTTTTTTTATTAAATTTTTAGCTAGAATTTCACTTGTCTCTGATGCAAGCTCATTAAATGAAGTCGAATTACTTGGATTTGTTTTTATTTAAATGTAAAAAATGAAGGCTTGAAATGAATAGATTATTTTTAAATTTTCTTCAACTAAAAATCCTTTAAAAAAAAAAGGCAATTATATTTATTGCAACTACTGTAAAAACTGCCAGACAATTTATACTATTTTAACTTCTAGTTAAATTCCCAGCTAACTAATTTTTATCTCTTTTATTCGGAACTTTTAAATCAAGTTCCAGTTAACTATATCTCATCTGTAACTTCTGGTTAAATTTGTTGCCTATTTATAACTAAAAATCCTTAAAAAAAAGGGAATTATATTTATTGCAACTTCTGTATAAACAGACAATTTATACCATTTCAATTTCTAGTAAAATTCCCAGCTAGCTACTTTTTAGCTCTTTAACCTCGTTACACCTCCAGTTAAACCTTCAGTTAGCTATAACTCATCTGTAACTTCTGGTTAAAGTTCCAGTCAACTAGTTGCCCATTTATAACTTTATTCAACTAAAAATCCTTTAAAAAAAAGGCAATTATATATATATTGCAACTACTGGATAAACTCACAATCAATTTAAACTATTTTAACTTCTAGTTAAATTCCCAGCTAACTACGTTTTATCTTTTTAACCTCGTTGAACCTCCAGTTTAACCTCCAGTTAACTAAAACTCATCTGTAACTTCAGGTTAAAGTTCCAGTCAACTTTTTCCCCATTTATAGCTTCTTTATTCAACTAAAAATCCTTAACTTCTAGTTAAAGTTCCAGTCAACTTTTTCCCCATTTACATATAACTTGTAGTTAAAGTTTCAGAGTCAAGTGAAAGTTTATCCTCAACTATAATCTAATATATTGGCTTCTTAAATTGCTGCTTATCATCGTATCCACTGGAGAATTAGAAATATTAAATAAAAAAAAAAATCCTTTTATTATTTTATATATATTTTATTTAATCTATAAATACACAATACTTGAATTAGCTTTGTTTACCAAGCGTAGTTATTGCATATAAACTAAAAACAAAACAGAAAAAAAATAAACGCGCGTAGTTTGTAGTAATATATGTACTAAAAATAAAAAAAAAAACAATTCAACAAATTTGCGATACATATACATATATATATATATTGTATATTGCTGATCAAAAAACGATAAAAATGAGAACCCTGCTGATTGTGTAAGGAGTTGAATAAGGAGGAGGAGAAAGGTTTTCAATTAAAAACGCATTTATTCCATTTTAAATGCAAATTTTTTTATGTTTTGTGTGTAGCCTGAAAATTGCACAATTTGTTGAATTTTGAGATTAAAAAAAAATGAAAAATAGAAAAGAAAAGCTAAACATTTTTGTACCATTAAAAACTGAAGTACCGCCAACAAATGTTCCATTTAAAGATGAAAAGAGTATGATGATGATGATGATGAAAATTTAAATATAAAAATATTAGAAATAATAATTTTAATAAATTTATGCATATTTCTATACTTAGATGTATTTAGGCATTTAAATTAACTTTTACAAATAATTTAAACCAAAAACAAAATCAAAAATCTTTGGATTTTTTTGAACTCACAAATTTTGCTAATTTACAAATATTTTATTTTTATTCTCTTCTACACGAAAACAAATTCGATGCTTGTTTGCAAAAACAAACTCAAAACAAACAAAAAAAAAACGCAAAAATCGAAACGAATACAAAAACGCATTTCGAACGCATCTACATCCTATATATCGATCCATGATATATATATATATTTATCGAAAATTAATGCCGATGTCTGCGACGTGTTGTCGTCACCTGCGTGCATTTGTTGTGCCTGTTGTTGTTGCTGTTTTGGCAAATTGTTGCTAATTAATAATTAATAATTATTATTATTGTATTGTTGCGCCGGTGTCTGCCATACTGAATGATCCTTTGATATATATATTATATATATATATAATGATAAAAAAAAAACATTTTCTGTTGCTTTTGCAAATTTATCATTTCTTGTTTTATTATTGTGTGAAAAATGAAAAACATGTTAAAATAATTATCTAAAACTGAACAAAAAAAAATATGATGGCAATTTTTTTGGGACACTTGCAACAAACGAAACAATTTTATAAAAAATATAAATATATTTATATATCTGCAACGCAACACACAAAATGCATAAAACGCAAAAACAAATATAATATGTGAAATCACAAAAATATATACAACAAAAATATATCAAATACTGTAAAATAAAAACGATGTGATGCCAATGCGACGCCACTGATTGATTGATTGCGCTTGATTGATTGATTGATTGAAACTCTTCTATATACATATATAATCTGCTCTGCTCTGAAAACTGAAAAAAAAAACGATCCGATCTGGTAATGGTACTCGAAATGATGGTGCAACTCTGCAACTGCAACTTGCAATTACCAAAAAAACAAACTAAAAACTAAAAATAATAATCAAAAAAATGCATCGCCAAAATATATATCTTCTTCAACGTTCCTGCTCTGATCGAACTCGAATCGAAAACCTTAAATCGATTTCCAATGCCCGTTTCACAATATTCAAATAAATAAAATATAAAATAAACCACAAACGCCGCCACGCCAACGACTTCAACAACAAAAAACATCCCCGTCGACTGATTGCGCTGACCGTCCCGCTGAATTGACCAAAAAATAAATATATATATTTAACTATATATAATAATTTATATATAAAAAATCTACAATCTACTTTATATGTGTGTACAACTTTTTTGAATTTCATTCACAAAACTCAATATGAATTTGAATTCCAAAACCAAAACTAAAAAAAAACATTGTAAATGGTTTAATTGCCATACTAAACAATATATATATCTTTGCTCATTTTTGATAATTATATATCTCTAATTTTAATTGTAAAAAAAATTCTCTAATAACAATTGTTTTTAAATTGTATAAAAATGATATTTCTTTTAAAATATCGTTCGAATTGAATTCATTCATTTTTTTCACAACGTATCAAATTATATAAACTATATATAATAATAATCTAAAATTAAATGTAATTTGTACTAAATTAATGTAAAAAACAAAAGATGGTCAATCGCGGCGGCGGTGCCGGCAATCGTCTCAATAATCGTCGTGGTGGTGGCCAAGGAGGTTTCCAAAATCGTGGCGTTACTGGTGGTCCCAAGCCCCCCCAAAAGCAGGGCGCCGGCGGCATTCGTAAGCAGAATGCTTTTGATCGTGCCAAGAAACTTTTGGCTAAAAATGCCAACACTAATAAAAAGAAGGAAATTACTCCTGGCGATAAGAAAATTGAGAGGTAAGAGTACAACTACTATAAAAAAAAAACAAAAAAACAATTCAAAAAACCAAAAAAAAAACTATTTCCAATACAACATTTTTACAAAAAACGATAAATTGCTACATTTGGCAATTTTTTCTTTCCCCACAAACAATTCTACAAAATATATATTTTTTTTTAAATATCAATGCATCAAATTATATAAAATAATATATATATATAATACGCAAATAATTTTAAGTATTGTATTAATTTTCAATTTTTATCTCCAAAAAAAAAAACAATTATTTTCCTCAAGTTGAATGGGTTTACATATATATAATATCTATATATTGTCCTTGTTTTCTTTTTTTTTTTTTTAATAGAACAGTTTTGATATTTAGCGTGATTTTTTGGGGGGATGAATTAGCTAGTCTGGGCTCTGGGTTTTTTCAGATTTTTGATTACAATATATTTACGTATTTTTTCCTCATTTATATATATATATTTGTATATTTTTTGCTTAGCTTATTATATATATTTTTAAATAATCATTGTAAGTTTGGGCTTCATTTATTTATTTTTTTTTTTAGTTTAGTATAAAAGAAAACTTACTTCGGCTTGCTGAAGATTTTAAAATAATTTTGCAAAGAAACTATATTCTATTTTATATCAGAATAATATAATATTGTTAGATATTTAACTTTAGAATTCGAGAATGTTATTATAAATGAAAATTCCAAAAGTTTATGCTGAAGATTTTAAAATACTTTTGCAAAGAAACTTTATTCAATTTTCTAAAAATTTAACTTGAGAATTAGAAAATGTTTTTTTAAATTAAATTTCGACAAGTTTTTATGCTTGAAAAATATTTTACAACTTTAAGAAAATTCCAATTTCGAATTTATCTCAATTTTATAGATAGTTTAAACTTCCTGAATCGAAACTATATGCTGTTTTTTCTGTATTTTCCGATCTCATAGATATAGATAGTTTAAACATCCTGAATAAAAACTATAGAATGGCCTTACTAATGCTGGTTTTTCAGTATTAATATCCTATATATATATGAAATAAAGTTTTCCGATCTCAAACCCTGACAAATTCCCTACAAATTCTTCAGTCTATTAAGTCAGGTATATATATATTTGCAGAGCTATAAAAAAACCCTAAAAAATCATCGAGATTTTGTTAAAAATAATTTTAAAATCTTTCCATATTTCTCTCTTATTTAAATTTGAAATATGCTTCTATTAAGCAACATTTTCAATCAGTTTTTTTAGGTTTATTTAAATGTAATTCCTCATTAAAAAATTTGTTTAACATTTAAAACTCATTTAGGCAATGCCAGAAAAATATAAAAAATATAAATTATATTATGTATTTATGTATTTGTGTGTGTGTGATCCTAACTAAAAATCATTTCAGCGTAATTTTTTACTCTACTGTCGTCTATATTATAGTCTCTCTCAGCCATGCTCTACCCAGACGCAGTGACATTATCTAAATATTGTTAACTAATATAAGATTCTCATTTTTTTTTAATTATCTCTCAATGGGAATTATGTTTGTTTAGCACCAGCAGTCCCAAGGAATCGCCTTATGCCAGCGTGCCCAATGATATGTTCTATTGTCATCTGTGCAAGAAGCACATGTGGGACGCCAATTCGTTTGAGAATCATATTAAGGGACGCACTCATCTGATGATGCGCGAGGGCATTGAGGAGAGCTATCGCTTGAAGGCCAATATGATACGGCAGGAGGCCAAGATTGCCGAGCAGTTGAAATCCATTGAGTTTGATCGTTTGAAGCGCATGGGCAAGAGCAAGCAGCGTCAATTGGATTATTGCACAATGTGCGATTTGAATTTCCATGGTCATATATCGACTCATCGCAAATCGGAGGGTCATTTGCAGCTGAAGAAGTTCTTGCATCCCAAGTGTGTCGAGTGCAACAAGGAGTTTGCCACACGCATTGATTATGATACCCATTTGCTCTCAGCCGATCATTTGAAGAAGGCTGCCGAGAATAATACAAAGGTGGGCGAGCGTAAGCGTCAAACTTTGCCCATTAGTACCGCCGATGAGGAGACACGCGATCTGCGTCCACCACAGAAGCGCAAGAAGAAGCCTGTGAAGAAGGAGGGTGAGGAGACAACCGAAGTTAAGAAGGAGCCCGAAGAGGGCGCCGAGGGTGAGGAAGCTGAGGGTGATGAGGCCAAGGAGGGCGAGGAAGCTGCTGATGAGACCAAGGAGGGTGAGGATCTCAATGAGAGCCAGGAAGAGGAGGAGGTCGCTTTGCCCGTCGATCCGGAGGATTGTATCCTGGACTTTGCTGAGGGCGATGAAATCCCCAGCGAGGTAGACACCCGTCTGCCCAAATACAACTGGCAGCGTCCCGTCGGTCCTGGTCTAATCACCAAGCTGGAGTGCTTTGAATGCGCCGTCTGCAGCAAGTTCTTTGATACAGAGACCACCGCCGAGATTCACTCGCGCACCGCTACCCATCATCGCAACTTCCTGAAGTTCATCAATGAGAAGTCGAGCGATACGAAGATTGCACAAAAGCGCGCTGCCGCTGCCATCGAGGAGAATGAGCGCAAGAAGCGCAAGGTGGAGGAGACCGAGACTCCCGCCGCTGAGGGTACAGCCGAGGAGACAACCGAGGCTGGTGAGGGTGAGCTATACGATCCATCAGAGGCCACTGGCGATGATGAAGATTTTGAGATGGTTGAGACTGCCGAGGGCGAGGAGGAGGGCGGTGAGGAAGAAGTCGCTGGCGAGGATAATGGCGAAGAGATGGAGACCCAGGAAGATGAAGAGGAGGAACCAGAACCTGAAGCTGAGCCCGAACCAGAGCCAGAGCCCACTCCAACACCAGCTCCAGCTCCAGCAACACCCGTCAGTCAGCCAATCAAACAGGAGATAAAGACACCAGTCAAGGCTGCTGCTCCTGCTGCCGCTGCCGCCGCCCCAGCTGCTGCTGCTCCAGCTCCTGCCACACCTGCTGCAGCTGCTGCTGCTGCCCCAGCCGATGCTACACCATCGCCAGCCAAGAAGGCAACACCCGCCCGTGCTGCCGCCGGCCCCAAGGCAACACCTCAGCGCAATCGCGCGCGTGGACGCTACAATCGTTACTAGATAGAGAGATGGGCATAAGACACAATATATACATACATACAAATATATATATATATAATACTTTATCTATTATAATCCATAACTCTACGGTTATGTCTACGCATTACACGCATTCAAACGAATGCTAACTCCCACAAACAAAACAAAAAACAAAAGATACAAAACTGAATCCTTTCTTTCTTAGTGACATTTTCATCCCATTAACGCATTAAAAAAAAAACCTTTGTAATTGACGCAGACACAACAAGGCAAAAATACACTGACATTATTCATTAAATTTGTGTGTCTACGATTTTAATTTAAAACAAAAAATCACACACAACAAACAATTCAAAAACGAAGCATTCAAATTATGTAATGATTACATTTAAAAATAAAAACTTAATTGTACACAAAAATAAATTGTTTTTTTACTGGTAGAGTGAGGGTATTATTGTAATGAGTTGGGAGATATATCTTAATTGGTTTTATGTCAATTATAAAGCAGAATTTTAAGTTTAAACTGATCTTAAAAATTGTATAGTTATTATTTTTATCAGCCTTGTCCATTTATCCATATAAATGCGACTAACTCAATAGAAAAATAGACTTAGAGATTAGTTAAGCTATAGTCTAAATATTAATAGTTTAATGTGAATTAGTTTGTCAATTATAAAACAGAATTTTAAGTTTAAACTGATCCTAAAAATTAAATAGTTTTAATTTTTATCAACCTTGTCCTTTCATCTATAGAAATTCAACAGAAAAATAGAATTACAGATCTGTTAAGCTATATTCTAAATTTTTCTTATTAGTAAAATGTTTACATATACCTTTCCTGTTAAATATTATACACTTTGTAAAGTAAAATAGTTTCCTAAAAATACTATATAGACAAATTTAACTAAACATATAAAAATTTCTGCAAATGTTGCTTAGACATCAAAGTAATAGATCCTTTTTATAATCTAACACATTAATCCCAATCAAGATCTTTCGATTATAGTTTAGACTCTTAATTAATCTCTAATCATTAGAGCATCTTCTTTTTCACAATCCCAATCAACTTTCCAACCAACTTGTCCATTTATCCATATAAATGCGACTAACTCATTAGAAAAATAGAATTAGAGATCTGTTAAGCTATATTCTAAATATTTTTTAATAGTTTAATGTGAATTAGTTTGTCAATTATAAAGCAGAATTTTAACTTTAAATTGGTCCTATAAATTAAATAGTTGTAATTTTTATTAGCCATGTCCATTTATCTATAGAAAGGCTACTAATTCAACAGAAAAATAGAATTATGGATCTGTTGAGCTATATTCTAAATATTTGTTAATAGTAGAAGATTTTTATATACCTTTCCTGATAAATATTATAAACTTTGTAAAGTAAAATAATTTCCTAAAAATACTATATAGACAAATTTAATTAAATATATAAAGTTTCTGCAAATGTTGCTTGGACATTAGAGTAATATATCCTTTCTATAATGTAACACTTTAATTCCAATCAAGATCTTTCGATTATAGTTTAGACTCTTAATTAATCTCTAATCATTAGAGCATCTTCTTTTTCACAATCCCAATCAACTTTCCAACCAACTTGTCCATTTATCCATATAAATGCGACTAACTCAATAGAAAAATAGAATTATGGATAAGTTAAGCTATATTCTAAATATTTGTTAATAGTAGAAGGTTTTTATATACCTTTTCTGATAAATATTATATACTTTGTAAAGTAAAATAATTTCCTAAAAATACTATAAAGACAAATTTAAATTTAATTTAAATATATAAAAATTTCTGCAAATGTTGCTTCGTCATCAAAGTTATAGACATTTACCTTTCTATAATATAACATATTAATCCCAATCAAGATCTTTCGATTAATTAATTAATCTCTAATCATTAGAGCATCTTCTTTTCCATAATTCCAATCAACTTTCCATTTGCTTATAAAATTCTAATTAATTTGCAATCATTTCGTATTATATCGTATAAACTATTTATTAATATATAATTGTGAATATTGTACAAATCAAATTGTTTGCTTGATTTCTGAGATTATATGAACGGAATTTGTTGTAATTCGCATATAGAGAGTATGTATTTCAGCCCTGATATGATATTTTTTAAAGGCTTACATTTATAAATAGCTTAAATATATATGAGACTGCCTTCTAATTCAAGGAATGTGTCCCACAACATTGAGATGCCTGGAATCCAATGAGAAAAAAAAACTCAAAACAATATTATATAGATTAATTTCAATTGTAATCGAGAGTATTTTGATCTGTCGTCGTAGTCCTTATGCGACTTTGATCGCTTTGGGAACGTTGCAATCGATTGCCACGCCAGCCACAGCGCCAACGTTTGATGCAACTGAGCAGGGACCAATTGATGCTCTTGGTGCGACTCAGGACATAGATATAAGGATCCAAGGTGAAATGCAGTGCCATGAGGACATCAGCTATCATAAAGAATGGATGTGATTTGGGCACACGATCCTTGCGAATGGCCAAGGGTATGGCAATCTGTGAAGTAAACAATTATTGGAGTTTATTTTTAAGTTAATTAATTATAGTTTTAACACTTACCATCTGTGGCATCCAGCAGAGCACAAAGGATATGCTCAGGAATGCCATTAGCTTGGCAAATTTAATCTCGTGCGGTGATGTTGCTGCGGACATGGTAACACTATTGCTATGATGGAATTGTCTGGGTGGTGGAACATTATGATGACTGCTGCTGTTGGTGCTATACTGAGTTTGATACAGGGTTGTGCCACTGCTGCTCTCCGGATCAATACTGCGTCCACTTTTATCGCGATTAACCAGATTATATTGCATAAACTGCTTGGTGGTGCGACTGCGTCCAATGATCCACAAAACGCGTGCCACAAACAAATTGCAGGCCACAATGACAATGCACAATAAGCTGCCTATAAATATAATAAATTTTAATATATATTTTACCTAGTAAAACCTTAAAACAACCTACCAAAAACCATAAAGAATATAGCATAGATTTTATTCAATAAGCCCGGTGCATCTCTATAGCGTATACATTTCAAACTCTCCGGATTTGTTTCATCTATATAAGCGCCAAAGCCAACAAATGGCAAAAATGTCACAATAACCGCAACAATAAGGATGCTATTGATGCTCTTTTGTACCAGCTCAAAGGTGATGTGCTGCAAAATGTACAGCAAAAAATTAACTTGAAGATTCTAAAGGCTTACTTTTGTTATTTATTAATCGCAACACTCACCTTGTGATAAATAAAAGGACGTGCCAATGCCATGCAACGTTCTGCGGCCATTACGGCCGCAATACAACCCGAGCTAACGCCAAAGAAACGCCAAACAACATGTCCAATACAATCCAAACGTATAAAGAATGGCAACTCCTCATCCTCGAAGAGATTATACTTGACCAGAGCTGTGGTTAACATGCCCAATAGACCCACCAAATCATTGGTAGCCAGGCAACTGAAACGAAAATGAATATGGGATTATTTAGGGAAACCCCCATAAATTAACTAAGGATTTCAAAGGACGTGCTCGAATGTGCTTGTGACCTTTTTGGGGTGGATCAAACACTCTCGTAAATAGCTCAATTAAAGTTTTCGAAACAATATAAATTCATTTAATGATGTCACTTGTATTTTATTACTTATCGATTTCTTGACCAAAATCAAACTAAATCTGACCAAAACACAAGTTGTTTAGAAATACTTATATTTTTTTATGGCTGTATATACCTCAAACTTCCATTTAGGCCTGTTTTTGTTTTAGATTTGATATTTTAACATCTGTTATTAAAATATGTTGGCATTATTATCATTCAACTAATTCATATACATGTGTATTTAAGTATTTTATCTGATAAGATACCGTAGACACAGAAAGTTATATTTTATTTATATATTGTAGTACTTAGTCATAAGTAAGTAGTTGATTTTCTGCTATAAATAAAAGTTATAAAAGGGCTAAAAATGGCAATTACCCTGGCTAAAATGATTATATTTATTTATTTACATGGTTAATTATTATAAAAAAAAAATAATAAAATAACTAAAAAAAAATCATCTACGGTCATCGACTCGAATTTATATTCTTAAGCCTTTTTAACAGTCAATTATTTTAGTCTTCTGGTTATAAGAAATTTATTATTATAGTTTTAAAATAAGTATATTTCACTCCCATAATTATGTTCTATTATTTTATATTTTAACTTTGTTCAATTCATTAATTAGGGTACAATAGATCTATTTGGTCGCGGTACAATTATCCCTTCCCAAATAAAACTATGTAAATATCACAAGTTTATGTCTATACAAATCTTTCTGTAAGTATTTATTCTTTTTTGTTAATTAACTGTCTTTTAACTTGTCTATAATTTTTATTTAATTTTTCAAATTTTCTTTTTACCCTTGCATCTCTTAGCTTTCTATATTTTTTTCCATTTTACTTTTTTATTTTATTTTATATTTTTCTTTTTTATTTAGTTTTATATTTTATTTTCTATATTACTTTTTTATTTTATTTAATATTTTAATTTATTAATTTTTTTAAACTACTAAAATCACCTTTTTTTAATTACTGACATTTAATTTAATTATCCATTAGTTCTTTGTAAACTTTAAGATAAATTTTTTTATAGTTTTAACCCTCGACTATTTAATAACAGTATTTATTAATAAAATTGACTAAAGTTTAATATCTGTAAGGGCAAATAAAATTCCCCAGTTTGGCAGTTAAACTTATGTTATTTCTTTAATGATTAATGGAACACAGTACTGTTTGTCATCCAAATAAATACTTAAATAAATAGTTTTAAATCTCATTTATTACCTGTAAAACTATCAAGAAGAATAGACAAGATGTCAATATAAATTCCATTACTTATGTATAGATATATATTCAAATATACACAAGCGAAGTTCCCAAATTTTAATAGCTTTTAATATATGATATTTGAAATACGATTATAAACTTTTCATTATCAGGATCGAATTATAAACACAGCAGTTATTTATATAATAAACTAGACATTTTCCTTATGAAATTTTAAGTAATAAGGAGTTAAGAGTGTCCACATTCGTGACAATTTTTTTTCAGAATTTATTTAAGTTCCATTTGCGGCTGACAACAAGTTTCTCTGTCTGTGCCATATCATATTTTATTTTATTTTCTTTCCAGTTCCATTAAAAATGTCATACATCTCACATAAGAAAATCATTTGTCTCTGTGACTGTGAATAATTATTTTCTGCTTTCAACAGTCCAAGGAAAATCAATCAAAATAAGTAAAGAAAATATATACAAATTATTTAAAATTAGAGGGAAGTATTCGAGACAGAGAGATTTGGTAAGTACATTTTTATCTAAATATTTTTCGTAATCGGATGATGGCAAAATGGGCATCTATATGCACTTGAATATAACATATACCTATGTAAATATATAGTTGATATAGTCACAAAAATTGTTATTTAAAATGCAATTTATGGTAAAAACTGTAAACTTGTTGTGTAAACAAAATTAAACACTAGAAAAATTTCATTAGGGCGGGCATGAATTGCAATATGTTTGAAAGAAAAATTTTTGCTTAAGCAAAAATATAAACAATTCTCAATTGATTGCATTTGAACAGCGGAAATGTATTTTGTAATATATAAATTGTACATAAATATATATGTACATTTGTATATACTTATTACTAATACTTGCTGTACAGTATAAATATTTCAAAAGGTATTATTATTATTTTTTTTTGGGAAATTTGTGACGCTTTGAATTTCATATATTAAATATAATCATGACTTTGTGTTTATTTGAAACTGATCTCTGAACTTGAATCAAAGTCTGACATCATTATATTTTCAATTTTTTTCGATTAGCTTTATTGAATTCTGAAAAAATGATTAAAATATTCGGTTTCACTTTTCTTTAACATGCAAAAAGGGAAAACCAATTCGTAAGCGATTTGGAATTGAAAATAATAATATCAAAAAATCTATATAATCAAAATCAATTTATATTAAAAGTAGGTACATTAATTAATTTATTTAATTTAATTACACTCTCCTAACTAAAGCAAGTCTTATTCAGATTTATGCATCAATAATATAATAATAATATAAAGTTAAGATACATTTATTTAATTTAATTTTACTCTCCTAACTAATACAAGTTTCATTAGGTTTTATATAGCAAAATATAATATAAAAATATAAAATTAAAATACATACTTGAAAAGTAAATAATTCTTGCCAAATTTGGTAATAAATTTGCCTTATAAAATTCCTAATATCTAGGCTTTAAACTCTCTAAATTGTATCGTATTATTTTAGATTTTATTTATTTTTCAAAACATAATTTTTTTAATAAATTTCTATAATTTTTAACAATTAAAATATTTTGCAAATTTCCAAAAACTTTCATAAAACTATTAAAAACAATTCAAAAATCCGCCTGACTTTGGCATAATTTAAAAACTATTTTCTTAACATCAGATTGCTATGTCGCACTATTTATGTATATAAAAAAGGGTGTTAAATTTGTCGTCTTTCAAATCTTTGTCCCACATCACATATTCATCAATCAATTTAAGCCAAGATCAAAGATGTTTGTCACTTGAGAGCACACACACGCGTATCAAGGATAATTTATTCGCCTGAGGTGGCAAAAAGCCTTTTCAAATTGCTATGCCAAGCATTTATTATATATTTTGCTGATGTACAAAAATAAAATAAAATAAATTGAATATAATGCGCAAATTGATGCTGGTTGCAAGATGAAACTTAATAGCGTTTTTTTATGATGATAAATGAAGGAACAACCTATAAATAAAAATATTAAACGAATATTCAAGTGCTGCTTGAATTTTGATAATAAACTGACATATCTTTTTGGTTAGTTCCCGCAACTGACAAATCCGTATCTGATAGATAAGATAGGCAATTGAATTTGAATTTCGATTGTGTTTTCTATTGTCTGGGGCAATATGCAAATTAAACCCGCACAATAATATATTGTTGTATATCTGAGCAAGTTGAATAAACCTCAACTGCCATGAACTCATAGCAAAAACTAGACAACTAAATTACTCTACATATAGTTTTTGCGTAGGGGTATATATGTGCTTGTATTTAATTAAGCAGGTATATTAAAAATTTAATAGGTAATTTAGTTAGTTTATATATTGGTAGCATTATTAATGAGCTTTTAAAGTTTATATATGTTGTTTAACAGCATCGGTAGTAAGGCTATTCTATATGTTTTTTTTTTATTAAACTAAATATAGATTTTTCTCTTTGCTCTCTTCTCAGACACATTAAATGAACATAATATATATCTGCCATATTAACTATAGATCGAAAATGCAGCTGTTTTACAGAATGTTATTATAATTTATATTGTTTGGCCAAATTGGATTAAATATTTTATAACTTCCATAGAAAACAGCAGAATTTAATTTAAAAAAAATAGTTTTGTTCTTCAAGATATTTTCTACAAACTATTCATTTCAAAATTTTTTTTATTTTCTAGACAATAAATAGAAAATATCAGATTTTAATTTTAATAAAAAAATGTTTGGTTTTTCAAGATATTTTCATCAAAATTATCCATTGCAAATTTATTTTATTTTCTAGAATTATTAATTAATAGAAAATTGCAGAATTTAGTTTAATAAGAAGGTTTGCTTTTTTAAGATATTTTCATCAAACTATCCATTTAGAATTTTTATTATTTTCTATATAATAAATAGAAAATAGCTGAATTTAATTTTTAAATAAAAAGTTTGTTTTTAAATATATTTTTATCAAACTATCCATTCAAAATTTATTTTATTTTTTATACATTAAATAGAAAATAGCAAAATTTAATTTAAAAAATATATAATTTTTTATAATATATTATCATCAAAGTATTAATTTCAAAATTTATTTTATTCTATATACAAGTTGACAAAATTTTATAAAAATCCGAAAACTTTATCTTATAGTTGCCATAGAAAATTTAGGTGTAAAATTAAGTTTTTGTTTAGAAAACATTTTTGTTTTTTTAAATATCACAACCAAAATTACTTATTCGAAGTTTTATAAGGTTCTATACAATCTGTCTAAATTTTACTAAAGTTAAATGAATTAAAAAACCATTTTTTCTTATAGAAAGATAGGTAAAAAAATATGTTTCAATATGAAGACCTTTTTTTTAATTTTTTTTTATTATATTCCAACTGAACTCACCAGTTCGTAGTTTTTTTTTATTGCGTTCTTGAATAAGGAAACTTTTTCAGGATCGAAACACTATAAGAAACTATATATAGCTGCCTTAAGAACAAAAGTTCAAGTATTTAGTTTTTGTTAGAGAATTTCTTGTGAAAGTGTTTATATATTTTTTTAAAACATTTTTATTATAGAAAATTATACTTATTAACAAAATTTCCAATAGTAAAAAAAAAAAATAAATAAAATAAAATAAAAAAAGCAAAAGTTCCCCCTCAGTGTGGTTTTCTGTAGTTTATGAGCACATTTGACAGGGTATTAGATATTCGACAACTCTAACTCAAGTTAGTTTTTTTTACTGTTGCTTATTGAAAACTTACCGTAACATGAACGTGTATTTGCTGTTTTTGTTATGTTTTTTGCGCGCCAAAATGATGAGGGCCAGAAAATTGCCCAAAACGCCCAGGCCCATGACAATAAGGCTAAAAATCAAACGCCGGCGATTTTTATATAATGCGGCAGCTGCAATTGGAGCTGAGCTCATGTTGTTGTAGTTGTGGATGTTGGTGAGGTTGCTAATAGTTAGATCCATCAGTTGTTGGACAGGTGTTGCCTCTGACATGTTGACCAATTAGTGCTACTTGCACTCTCTACATTCAATTTGCACTGAAAATGTCTTGCCACACACGCCACAAATTTAATTGAAATGATTAACTGTTTTTGTAGTGCGGCTGCTTTGTCTGAGAAAACTAGTTTTCAACTTAAAAGCCGTTTTAATGATCAATCTTCAACTTATTGGCCACACTTCATTTATCATTAGGCCACAAAATATATATATATATATGTATATATATATTTGTTTGTTTACCAGTTACGCACGCGCGATTCTTTGTAGAGCACTACGTTGCAACGTCTCCGCTATTTATCCGAGCCGTGCACCCGTCTGCAGCGACTTGTCGATTTAGAATGTCGAGCCGATAGTCAAACGATGACGATGACGAAGCTAATGCCGACGACGCTGACAACGCCTGCTGCGCTGCTGCTGCGCTAGTGCCGGTGGGTGGAATTCGTGGTGAGCAAAGTTCCTTGCCGTTGCGACGACAACGACAACAAGTACGCTCAACAGTTGGCACACGACAACTTCGGCACACTTCGGCTAAATATTGACGACGTTGTGGCTGACGTCGCTGCTGTCGCCTTAGGTGGTCGTCGGTCGCCCCCAGGCCTCAACCCTCCCAATATATCAAATGAGCCGCATGCGCTGGACGCTATCGTTAGCGTTAACGTCAGCGTCAACGTCAACGTCGACCGCGACAGCGAACGCATGTGCGGTCGAAATACTAAATCGGCAATTTGAACACCCTATACCCATTAAAAATAGTTAACAGAGGGTATATTTAAGTTGTGATCATTTATGTGACAGGTAGAAAAATGACAGCTTCGTTTTTTTTTAATGTATATCCTTCAATGTCTCTTAAAAATTCCAAAAAACATACAATTGTATTTAAAATGTAAACAAATATAGAAAAAAATGTAATTTTTGGAATTAAATTCCATGATTACAGAGAATGCAATAGCCTAGTCGGTATACTAAACAAATCGTGTCACTAAGTTGCTCACACTTGACTAAATTGTTGTACTTGTTTGATGTTGAAATATACTCTATAAATAAATAACACACAGGAGTCTGTCTGAGTCACAATTGTAACTAAAATCGACTGATGTTCGCTCCCACGGGTTACTTATATGGAAATCATTCAGATATTGAAATACTTTATATTACATCACAACATGCTTATATTTTTATTTTGCAACTGTTTATATTAGTTTGATATGGCATTAAATAAATATACGATAACCAATATTAAATGCTATAAATCATAATTGGGATGGTTTAATAATGTGTGAAAAGATAAAAAATTGATATAAAAATCGAAAAAGTAATATTATGTATGGACAGGAATTAGAGAAAGTTCGTTTAATAAAAATTGGAAAAGTATTGGAATTTCCCACCTGGGAAATTATACATTAGAAAGAAAAAAGAATTCATTATGAATAATCTTAGGATATGAATAATATCCTTTATAAAATTTGCTGATGATTCCTAACTATATAAACATAGTTTTTCAATACACATTATTCAATTAAATATTCAATATAATATATAATATTTAATTCCAAGAAACTTATTCATACTTTAAGCGTGCCAGAGCATTTGTTATTCATGCTAAAATTTTTTGATTTTTCTCTGTTTGCTTTAAAAAATATTTTAGCTTTGTTGGCGATCGCCAAAAATTAACAATTAAAATATTTTTGTTATTATTGTTAAATTTTTGTAGAATCGTGCGGCTATTGACGGCTAAGAAAATAACAATAAGTGAAATAAAAATGTAATAATAAAATTTGCAATTATTGCAATGCAATTTGCCGAATTGCTTGATTTAAGATCAAAGAGGCGCATATATGAAATGCATTCTAAATGCGATATTATCCGTAAAGCGAAACGACGGAAGTGAGCATTAAGACGTCGCTGCTGGCGTTGCAGTCGACTGAGGCAGCGACAGCGACGGCGACAGCGACTTCCGCCCGTGACCATTTTGGTATAGGGCGACAATACGGCGAATGCGCAATGTCTGTAATTTAATAGAGACGTCTGTGTCTACCCCTCCCTAATAAATGTAGTTTATACTATTTGCCATCAAAATTCATGAGCCTGTGGATGCTGACGTCGTCCTTTGAATGGGCACACACAGCCACAAGGACATCATGCAGTGCGGCAAACTATTTTTAGCTAATTTGCCAGAAGCAAACATCAACTGTCTGCGTGGGCTCTGGGTATATATTTGCTTAATAGATTTCTGGGAATTTGTTAAGTCCCTTGATATCCTTAAGTCTCATTGTTAATTGTGTTTCATGTGACAGGTCGACAGTCATATTTTGTCGGCTTCCTTTTTTTTGGGAACACATAAAAATGGCTTTTTGGCAGCTTGCGTGGCTACTGCAGCGGTTGACTGACCTTTCAGATCCTGGAGCGTGCCCCAGTTGCAAAATTAAATTCATAAATAATAACGTATTATTTTGTTGGCCTTTGTGAACCCCCCAACTAGCTAACAACCCCTAAAGTATCTGATTAATGTTTAGTACTCGACACTTGACTGGGGAATTTTTTTCTTTTATTTTTTCTTGATTTCTCTTATGTTTTATGAGCACTTGATAGTGAAGAAATTGCATTAGATAATGATCATCTTAATCCTTAACAAAGATTCAATTATAGAGAATTTTCCTTTCAAGTACATCTAAATAGAAAAAAATAAGTGATAAAGCTTTTATTTATGTTTACATACAAATGTTTGATAACTTGTCATTCCACTGATTCATAAAGGGAAACACTTAAAACTTACACAATTATTTGGTGTGTAAATAAGATAAAAAAAAACTTTCAGGTTATAAGAGTAATGAGCTCGACTAGGAGTTACCTCTTGGCCAGGTCTCCCTAAGTCAAGATAAATATTTAAAAAGTTTTGTAGACCGGAAATTTTATATTTTGAAAATATAAATTTAGTTTATTTAATTTGTTTATTTTTATCTTTCGAGAATGGTTTTCCTTGTTAATCGATTTGGTATTTAATTGTTTGTTGTTATGAGGAATGAATGGGAAAATCTTAGATATTATTATTATTAGTAATTCATGACGTTGAATCCTGAACACTTGATAAACTTATATATCCAATATTTATTAAAAAATTGCATTTTAGCTTGTATTTTTCGTATAAAAAAATTAAATTGCAACATAATAATTAAATATTATTAAAATCGAAAAATTATGTTTTTTTTTTTAACTTTTCAACAAAAGTTGGCAAATAATTTGTATTATAAAAGTTGATAAATGAGAGTAAATTAAAGTTTTTAACCTAAAAGTTGAAATTAATTATGTTAGAATTTGAATTTTCGGGTAAAAATAAAGAGTTATTGCAAATTTTAATGAAGAAAATTTACAAATAATTCTTTACTCATAATTTTTAAACATAAAAGAGTTGCCTTCCCTGGTATTTATTCCTTTTTTTATGGATTTAAATTGAAATTTTAAAGCTACTAACTAAAATACTAAGCTAAAAGTTATTACACAGAATTAATCTTTCACAGAATTATTCTTATTATTCTTTTAATGTCTCCTTTTCATAATTCGCAATCAAGGCTAAAGTTTTTATATAAATAAATCAGGAATTTTAAGAAAATATTTAATTGATAGGACGAAAGAAACCTACGGCATCTTAACAACATTATTATATATTTGTACTTCCATTTTTCATTTTAAATAAATGAAAGAGCTGAAAAGATCTGTAAAATGTGAAAAATAACCTTTAATCTGTTGAAGTGAACTTTTCCTGTTGACGCTAATCGAGAACTTTTTTTTTATGTACCTTCTGTTTACCCTTTTTTTTATTGGTTTATGTAATAAAAATCATTATGACAAATCACATGACTTGGGTTTATTTAATTATATTATTTTCTATTAACTGAAGTATGATGAATAAGCATAGGTCATAAAGTTTATAGCCCGACTTTACTTTTTACTGATATTACTTATTGACTTAGGATTTTTTTGACTTAGGATCAATTGACATTATCACAACAAATGCGTCATTTCAAACTCAAGTAAAAATTGTTAATGTACCATTAAAATTTAAATTAAATCAGAGACTATAAATAAAGAGTCTTATGCTGACGTTGATTACTTTTTAAATCATATTAAATAACACTTCAAACTGCAAAGTAAAGCACGAAATATTTAAATTTTTATTACTCTACATTTGAAATAATTAAAATATAATACCAAAAATAATTCGCGAGAACTCGTTATCTTTTAATTGAATTCAGAGAAGAAATTTTATTATTAAAAACTGCATCAATTTGTGGTTTTTGCGAAATGATCCATACAATTGAAATATTTTGTAATATGAATAAGAATTAATTTAATATTGTATTGCAGCCCAAGCCCTGTTGAAATTTGTTTTTATTTTTAAAACGTGCTCGCATTACATTTTACGTAACAGTTAAATGTTGATTATTTAAGATATTCTGGGCTGTCTCATCATTAAATCAATGCCAATCAATGCCGCACTTGTTGCTTATGCCATGATGATTGTGAATTGCATACAAAACTGCAACAATTTATATTATATTATATTATATATAAATTCCAAACGGAAGCTGCCGCGTATTCAGGCCTTCGATTGTTGCAATTATTTCAAAAAGTTGCAACTATTTAGCATAACAATCAAACAAGAATATTTTAATTGTATTCTTCTGTCGCGTCTCAGATATAAAGTAGAAAAATAAATTAAAATAAAAGACGCACACAAAAAGCATTACCAAGTTTTAAATATCAAAACATAGCACATCATCTGCGGCATTTTAATGGCTCGATAAATATTCCTCTCTGTCTCTCTTACAATTAAAATTTTATCAATAGAGCGTCCAAAATTGTCTAGAGATTCCTCCATTAAAACAGGCTGGAATTAAAGTCAATTGGAATTACAAACACGCAGTCGCAAATTGTTCAACGTGTGCGCAACAAAAAACCAGAAAATGTTGACACAACCCGACTGCTATATGCTCTATATTGAGACTGTTTCCAACTATACATTTGTGGCATCTTAGATTTTAGGGAAGTTTTCGGCAGTTCACAGCAAATTTATTGATTCCAGCTATAAATATATGATTTTTTTTTATTTTCGGTAAACGATTTTGAGCAGAAATATCTGTACTCTTTTCTGGCTATAATATATTTCAAAATATACACAAAATTTTATAGCTTTAGCTTCAATAGTTTCCATAAAAAAAACCTTAATTTATACGAAGAAAGACAAGCAAACACTTTATAAAGTCAAATATACTCTACTTTACCTTTAAAAAATCGATTCTTAATAACAATAAATGACAAAGCCACAAGATCGATGTATATAGATGGATAAACAAATTGTAGCTGTGTGTATATATAGTATATACGATTTTGAGAAATGCAAATAAATTTTGCTGAAAGCTGAAAAACAGAAATATTTCAAATTGAATTAAATTACGATTGCGACACAAATGCATTTCTAATTTGTAGGCGCCTGACGGGCATGAGGTATATATATAAATTTATTTTTCTGTATATATTCTGCATACAAGTTTTGGTTAATTGTATTTGTTATTAGTTATTAATTTGTATATATAGTATATAGTTTATGCATTCACACGCTTTATGCACAGTATTATTTCGTTTCGTTTAGTTTCGGGTTTGCTTTGTGACTAAGAAAGCAATAGTTTATATAAATTATATACGTATTTAAAGCAAAAATTTGTAATATTCTAAATTATTGCACTATAGCTCAAACAATTAGCTGCTAAAAATCATTAACTACTTAGCAAAAATTCTTGAATATTTATAAACAATTTCTTTTTTTCTATATATATGCACACACAATCGCAAACACACTCCAAATTTGGCTGTACTTTAGAGCATGTAAGTGTATGTGTGTGTTTTTGTTGTGTTTCGAGTTACACTTAGCGTACAATCACAGCACACAATTTATACAACATTTCCACTTAATAATTAACTAAAATATAAATAAAAAAAACAATTTAATTTGGCATTGTTGCATCCTGCCTCCATTTGTTTGTCGCTTAGATACGACTGCAGAAGTTATAAAGCAATTGTTTATCCTCAAAATGATAAACATTATTAATATGTCGCAAAACGCGACCATCAACAAGATGACGTGCATAATGCACGGCCTCCATGCGATCCTTAGCCAGGCCAACCTCAATTAGCCAGCTAACAAACTCGTTGCCATAGAAAACCTTGCGATAAACACGAATTCGCCATCTGTAAAAAGAATATATAAAACCATTAAGAAATATAATTATTTTAATTAATAAAAATATCTATAAAGATATTTTTAAATGTATATTTTTATGCGACATTAAATTAAAGCTATTTTCTATATAAACAATTAGGTAGTATTCTATATATGGCATGTGTTAGGGACAACACGTTGATAATGTGTATTGAATAACTAATTAATGTTCCAACTCTCGAAGTCAATAAACAATTAATTAAATGATCGGTTGACATATAAATAATTTTAAGGAATTATAAATTTAATGATAAGTTCTTAGGAAAAAACTTTGTCAAAGCTGAATCGATTTTTTATTGATTTTAATTTTTATTGTTAGGGTTTGTCCTTTAGATTGAATTTGCAATTTTAATTTTTTCAAAAACTCCCTGATAAAGGTATAAAATTTAGCGAAGAGTTGGAGAATATTTTTTAATAAATAATAAACATTTATTTAAAATGAAAGACAACAGCTTTAATAACCCAATTGCAAAATATGGAAACAAAGAAAATCTCTTCGTTTCTTCTGTAGCTAAACTCAAATTTTAAAACTCATTTTTTTAGACAACAAATTCAACAACAATTTTAAATTTAAAGCTGCAAATTCTCAACCCTTGCATTTTGTATATAAAATCCATTAAAAACAACCGATCTACATCAATAATTCATATACAAATTAAACAATAAATCCTATAAAAAACTTGCCTTCTGTCCTTGGCAATATCCTTCTTGCAATTCTCCAAATGATGATTGCGAAATTGTTCGCATATTTGTTTTGTCTCTGGAACCAAATTCGACCAGTGTGGCAGGCTGACCACATTAGCGCCATACCTAAAGATAAATCACTTTAGTAACAACTCAGATAATACAATATTTAAACAAAAGACTAACCATATCTTACGCCAGAACTTAATCAATGGCATTAGCAGCTCTCCGGTATCGCCAATGAATACGGCCAGCACTATTAAGCCCTGACCAAAGTTGAGAAACGCATCGAGAAAACTCAATTCCAAATAGATGCCCGACATGCCCTCCATGACCAGCGTCCAAATGGACACGGCCAGGCCGACAAACATGGAGCACAGCAATATAATCAATAGAATTGTGTGCTTTAATGTTTGATGCTCATCACAGTCGCTCGTATGCTCCAACGGCTCCAAACCGCTTCGCGTCTGCTCCTCATAACGTTCTATAATATTCTGGCAGCCCTGACGCGAAGTGCTCGGGCCGCAGTTGTACGAACTGCTGCACATGTGGCTGCAAGAATTGAAATTTTATATATAAAACTTTCGATATTAGTTAAACTCTTAACTTACGCTTCAGTTGTAGCGGGCGCACTTTCAATTCTATCCAAATCTTTGGCATTAATCACATTTGTTGGTCTACTACGATTTAACAAATCCTCAATATCCATGACCACAGTGGATGTTGTTGTGGGCGTAGTCACTGTTGGGCTGGAACAACAATTGGCGCTGCCCGAACCACAGCCTCCATTATTTCTATTGCTCGGTCCGCCTATTGTGGATATCATTTCATCATCATCCGATGAAGAAGAATAGGAAGTGGTGCGCACACTCTGTCTTAAAGAGGAGCGATCCACATTGGCCAACAAATTGGCTGTCGAAACAGTTGAATGCAAATCGGATGCTAAAAAGTAAAAAATATTATTTAAATATTAATCAAACATGTTTGAATTGGATGACCATACCCGCATCCGGATTGGATAACTCACGCGAATAGGTCAGGTACTTTTCAAAACGTTTCTTATATCGCTGATGCAGCACGAGACAGCCCACAGTAACTGTTGAAGAAATTATATAAGATTAGACTACGCCTTAAGTTGAACAAAATTTGTTATTTAAACTGCAGTTTCAGATTGAAAACTTTTGAGTGCATCATTGTAAAGCTGACACACCTTGCGGATACAGTCAAGCTTAAGCTATAACTCGTCAAATTGTCTTGAATGTTATCATCATAAAGACAGCATAAATTTCAATTTAAATGTTAATCACCTATGAAACACATGACAAGCATAAATACAGCGATTGCGGCCTGAGCATTGCCATATTGAAAGCTGGGATTTTGTTTCTCGCTGGGCATGGAGTTGGAATCAAAGGCAATCAGCAGACCGGTAATGACAGACGGCACGCCCCAGGCAAAGACAAGCTGTAGAGAACATATAAAGTTTACAAATTGCCACGGATTATGCTTATTAAAGTACACTACCATATAGGGCCATAATTTCAGCACAAAGCACAAGCTGCGACATTGCAAAAACAGCAGCGTTATGGCCAAGATGGCAGTCCACAAACGCGAACTATAAGTGCCAATGTTGAACAAAAAGAATTGCAAATACAATGGCCAGCGTTGAACATGATCTAGTTTGGACCAGAGTATGACGCCAATGCAGCACATGAGCTGTAAAGAAAGTAAAGTGTTTATTTATAATTAAATTAAAAGCATTTTAAGGACATTACTTGTGACAGCACCAAGCAAACTGTAATTCTTTGCGGCATGCGCTTAAAACGTTTGGTAACAATTAACAGCATCAACATCCAGCAACAGGCTGCGGCACCAGCAACGCTAATGTCAAACGAAAAGGCATCCAGCTCATGCAAATAGTCCAGGGGCTTCAAATTGGTCAAAGATATCATTTTGGCGGAGATAAACATCAGTGGAGCCGATATAAATGTGCACAAAACCATGCTGCGAGCAATCTATAAAATATATAAGAATTTAAATTAATTTAATGGCTATAAATATAGTTATTTAAGCTGCTCACCAATTCCACTTCAACATTATACTGTGTGGCAATGACAAAGGCGCCCGGTGCTGCCGGAAAAGTGCCATAGAGAAAACCAAATGTGCTCAGCTCTGTGGTATCATTAAAGTTTTCGCCAGCCTGAATTATGTTCACAGTCTGGCGACAAACCAAAGGCAGCACCAAGCTATAAATATAGAAATTTGTAATTACAATGTTTTCAATAACAAACAGTTAATACACACATTTTGACCAGTATAAGCACACTGGGCAATAGTAGACCCATGCCCATAGTTTTGCGTTCAGAGCCCGTGCCACCGCCAACAATCTTTAGGCCCAGCAAAAACAGCGCCGTAGCCGAGAAGCTCTGGCCAAAGACGCGCAGAACGCTGGCCACCATTTCGGGCAGACCCTTGGGAAACATAAAACCGCCAGCAACGCCGAGCAGTGTCATCAACAGCATTGGATTGAAGAACAGCGACTTGAAGGTATTCCAAGCGAGTATTGTTTTCTCGCCCAGGCAACGACGTTGCTTGCTCAATTGCTCTGCGGGACAGGTTTCCGGACACAGGGGTGGATTGCGACTGACCTCCTCCTTGTTTTTCATAATCTTACTAATTTCCATGAGTACCAAGCCAATGGGATTGAGTATGGCCAATGAAATGGGCGCCATGAGATACAAATATGAGGCATACTCCGGATGCACATCCTTATACAAAGCCATGACTGCAAATAAACAAGGAATTAGCTGTGTTTAAGTTATGTAAGATTATAGATACTTACCTATGGGATAACCAATGGCAAAATCATTGCTCTGCGTACAAAATATGGCCATTAAACCGGCACGTGAATAGTTCAAAGGACGTGCAACAAGCAGACATATAATTAATACAGCAAAAAATACAATTGCCTTGGATATAAGCATGGCCAGCATAAAGGTCCAGTTGACAGCTCTCCAGTTGAGCTCCACTAGAGACAAAAAGATCAGCGAGGGCAAGGCAAAGGTGCCCACAAATGTGGCCAATCCTTTAGTTTCCGAATTTGTAATGATCTTAAAGCGCCCAGCTATATAGCTGAAAATAAAATAAAAAAATTCAATTATTAAGTTATTTTGTTTTCATTTACAATTCCAATCGGAGCTGTTTCTAAATTCTAAAAAAATCAATTGTTTATACAATTTAAAAGGTTTTACATTTAAAATAATGTATTCTGCACAATTTATTCGAAAACAATTCAAAATAAAAGGTGCTTTAATGTAAAACCAGGCTGAGATTACCTTAAATATAATTATTGATTTTATTTAAATGTAAATACAAGTGTGTGCATTTAAATACATTAAAAAAACATAAAACAATATGCGGAACTTTAATAAAATGTCTGAAAAATCAGATAAGCAAATAAATAATATTTAGTAAATTGTATATAAACAAATGGCAGCTGGACATGCAACAGGGCAACACGTGATATGAAAACAACAAAAATAAATAAAACATAAAACCAGTTTTAAATATTGGCTAATAACATTTGTAAATGTATTTATTGTTGAGTTCCGTTCAACTTAAAATATATATACTAAATAAATAAACTCTATATAAATGCAAATAAGATCGGGGCAAACTGGAGTACTTCCCCTTAAAAGAAAAAAAAAAAAACCTGAACCCGATGCGATAATAATGTTTGCTGGGCGTGTTTTGTAATTAATGTCGTCTGGCTTTTATTTATTTATTTATTGTATTTTTTTTGTTAAGGAAAGTACAACAAGTTGTTTTTTTTTATATAAAAGTGTTTCATTTATAAATTAACTTCCGATGCCTAAAAATAAATGTTGGCTGCTGTTTTGTGCTGATTTCAAGGCTTGTACTTGCATTTGTTCATTTGTCATCAAATAAATATTTAAGAAATTTTGTGCTCGACACACGTAGCTGATAAGAAATTGTAGCAATCTATTGTTAAAGAAATTAAACAATATGTTGACAATTGCAATGCTCTTTAAAAAAACATAAAAATTAACCAAGTCTTAGTTAATAGAAACTTTCAATGTCATCAGAATTTTCCATTATTTTTATTATTCTGTTTTCGAGTTAGCTAATTCAGGTCTAAACATATGTGGGTCTGTTTATTTAATTTGTTTACTCTACAAGTGTTTTGATATGGTTCTCTATAGAGTAGTGTATAATGCATTGTATAGACTGTCTGTCATATTCTCTGAAGACCTCATGTGATCTCTCCTCATTAAGCTCATGTGAGCTCTAGTCACGTGCTTAAAATGAAGCGTAGATTTATGCGCAGCTCGACTTGATTACCATTCAAATGGACAATACACTAACTGCTCTATATATTGTTTAATATTATCGCGTCAACCCAAAATACTTAAAGCAAACACAAAAGCAGCTGTGTGTACATAGATTAGCTTGTTTTTTTTACCTAAATATACTAAATATGGGATGTGAATGCAAATATTCAGTATTATAGATTATAAGCGGGTATTTCCTGAATTTTGTTGTATATTAACAATATTAATGGTTTTTTAATGAATTTCTATATATTTTACAAATCTTATTACGATAACAGATATTGCTTAGTGTAAATTATTAAATCTATTAAATAATATATATTAAATACATTTTTATAAGTTTTATATAAGTATTATTAAGAGAGTATATCTTGCGTAGTGTAAATTATTACATATCTTGAATATTCTACTCCTGAAGGCACTTATTTAACAAAAATCTTTAATTGCTCTTTAAACCACAAAATAGATAAAAATAATTCTCTTATAAATTGATTAAAAAAAATATGCAATATAGCAAAACAACGCAGGCCTTATATTTTTACTGCTAAGACCATTTGGGAATTATTACATTGAAAATTCTACTCCGAAGGCACCTATTTAACAAAACCATTATTTGCACTTTAAGCCACAAAATAATTGGAATAATTCACTAACAAATTGATTCAAAAAACAAAATTTCATATAGAAAAACAACGTAGGCCTTATATTTTTACGGCTAAGACCGTTTGGGAATTACAGGAGGTACACAAATCTAAAACATTATTTTATTTATTATTATTATTATTTTATTTATTATTATTATTATTTTATTTATTAATTTTATTATTTTATTTATATATTTATTTTACTTTTCTTAAATTTGCATATTTATTTAATTAAACATTTGTATTTTTATTTTATTTATATATTTATTAAAAAAATTTTTAATTTGCATATTTATTTAATTAAACATTTGTATTTTTATTTTATTTATATATATATATATATATTTATTTTACTTTTTTTTAATTTACATATTTATTTAATTAAACATTTGTACAAATGTTAGTAGTTACAGATTAAACAAGTAGTATGGTAGTATGGTAAATTTAATTGTGTTTTAGGAGAAAATCTTTTAAGAGAATCTCGATTTTAATCCTTTCTCTTATATATTATTATGATATTATATTATATATTGTAATTTACTTTTATAGTAAAATTGAAACCTATGTTTCGTTTTCGCAGAATATGCGAACCAATAATAAGGATCAAAATAAAAATAATAAGATCAGTTATTTTTTATTTTCATTTTAGAATGTTATTTTTTTCCTGAGTGTATATAGAGATTCCAACTCAGCTAAACTTCACATTGTTTGGGAAAAACGATTAAATTTCTTAAAATTAACCAAAATTTCTTTGACTAACTATATTCAACCGATTCGACAGTCAGTCTAATCTTATAATTTTTTTCCTAATACTTTCCAATCCTATTCAAAATCTACCTGCTCCTATTTTGATTATACACATTAACTGCGCCATTTATCGCTATATCAGCTATATATTTAAGATAATTGCTAACAATGACAACAAAAAAAAGTATTATAAAAGTTATGAACCGTATAAAAGTTATCACGATTGAAAACAAAAATTAAATCTATACAATGAAATTTGAAAGAACAATGTAAATTGTTGACAAACGTTTGAACAAATCAAAACCAAACAAAAAATAAAAAATATAATACAGCTACACAATAAGTATATATACTTAAATAAAGATTAATTTCTAAAATTGTTAGATAGAACAGCTGAAGCTATAGATTAAAGTGAATTGTTTAAAACAGCTGAGCATTTAATAAATAAACTAATATATGTATGTACAAAAGTACATATATTATGCATAGTTAATTACAAACGTCTGTCGATTGTCGATTTACGATTACACAATTGTTAGACATGCTTGCATATTGCATCAATCGAAAATTGATCGATTTTGTTTACGCGTTGCAAGGTCATTTTTAATTCATTGTTTAAGTTATTGTTGTTGTTTTATTTATCGCACTCTCTAAACGTTTTACTTTCGCTTATTGCAATTTTTTTTAATTAAGCGTAAACATTTCGCAATTGCCTTTGACGGAACAGCAATTAGACGCTAGTATTATGTAGTATTATTATTATTTTACTGTGGTTATTGCATTGAAGTTAATTGTTGTTGTTTTGGGCTGATTTGCATAAGCGCATTGCAATGATTTTTTAGACTGGAAGCTAACAAAAACAACAACAACAATAAAAAAGTGACAGCAATTTTCACGCTTCACGGTTTTATTTTTTAAACCTGGTTTGCCTGTAATATTTAATTTTATGCAAAATGACGACCTACCTGAATAGGTTTTTCTATCTAGTATCGATTCAAATTATTTAACAACTTTTGATGACTAAGGGGTAAATTGAATACAAAATGTTTTTTGTGCAGGAAAAACCCGCATAAAATGAAAGTGTATTTGAAAGAAATTGTAAGAATTGCAATTGCAAGAATGTTGTAAAAATCATATAAACTGAATGCTAAAAAAACAATAATCCGACACCAAACAGACATTAATACTCTTTCCGAAAAGTATTAGTCACATTCATAGTCACATCAAGGAAATAAACAAAACACCATTAAACTGGTCTTTGAACAAGCGCGTGACCGGTAGACAATAAAAACAAGAGTATATTTAATTTAAATAAACTGAAGAGTGAAAACCAGAAAAACTGATAATCCACAATATGTTGTCTATTCATGAGATTAAACAAACTCAAATGAACTGTAACAAAAAGCCTCAACTATAGGTCAAGGTGCAGAGAGTACATAGATTGTCCCTGAACTCACATTTTCGCAAATAAAACCCTATATGTGTATATATGAGTGTACACACAAAAGTGCGTCAATAGCGTCAAATGCGTGGGAGACAGTATAAATTACAGTGAAAGTTCCACAAGGCAAAAAAAAAATAACACGCCCACGATTTTTGGATCTTTTGTTCTGAACAAAAGAGCCGCATGTATAGAGCAAAGTTCGGTTTAAATACACAAAAAAAAAACCCAAAAACTAACTATCATTGTGTATAATTAAGCGATACGTAGTTGAACTTAATTAAAACAAAACAAAAAAGATAGTCAAACGAAGCTTATCAGTTGGCGAAAGTGCCAGACTATGTATTAAGTATTTTAATTATAAATAAAAACAATATACATAGATGTATGGACACAGAAAAATTAACAATATACAATATGTATAATTTATGGACTTACAATAATTATTATTATAAATTATTGTTAAATTATTACTGGTATTATTATTATATCATCTTTAAATTCATAACAAAGCTGAATTCACAAAACCCTCTCTTAAAAGCATTCATTTTCACTTTAAAACCGTTTATGCGGATTAAATTCACTTATCAGCAGCTTGACAATAAACATCTATGTATAATTTATGGGTTCAGAAAAATTATTATTATAAATTATTATTGGTATTATTATTATAACATATTTAAATCCATAACATAGCTGAATTAACAAAGCCCTCTCTTAAAAGCCTCCATTTTCAATTTAAAACCGATTTTGCGGATTTAATTCACGTTTCAGCAGCTTGACAATTTATATCTATGTATAATTTATGGGTTCAGAAAAATTATTATTAAATTATTACTGGTATTATTATTATTATACCATCTTTAAATTCATAACATAACTAAATTAACAAAAGCCAACTCTTAAAAGCCTCCATTTTCAATTTAAAATCAATTTTTCGAATTAAATTCACTTGTCAGCAGCTTTACAATATACATCTATGTATAATTTATAGGCTCAGAAAAAAATGTATGCCCTCTTTAAACCCATAACATAGCTGAATTTACAAAGCCCTCTCCTAAAAACCTCTGTTTTCAATTTAAAACCGTTTATGCGGATTTAATTCACTTGTCAGCAGCTTTAACCAATCACTGTGCAACACCTATAACTGTACTTACCCACATATAATAATGCCAAAGCATTGTACTAAAGCCGGGTAGAAATTATCCATTGAAACGCTGCCATCCTCAACGCTTGGCGGCGCTGCGCTGCTGCTGCTGCTGACGCTGGCGATCAAAGCGGCTTCTGTGGTGGCAGCGATTTTATCTGCAGCATTATCCCGCAGGGCTCTATAATACATGGAACTATCCATGATGATTTGTTGTTTCAGTTGGGTTTGTTCACAAATGTGCAACAATAATATGCAACATGATTTGCTTGCGTTTGGCTTGAGTCACAAAACAGCTGATGTCGCCGCGCAATGCAATGGGCAGCTGTGACGTCAAAGGAACTGCAATGTGCAATTATTGAATTTTCGCCAAAATTTTGGTTTAACCAACACAGAGACACAAGCACATGAAACTGTAATTATTTAATAGCGCGCAGTTCACGGTTTTTGTCTGTCTGCTCTAGTATTAGTATAGAGTATATATACCCGTATTTAGCACAATTTGTTGCTTTCATTTTCAGCGGTTAAAAATTATATGATTTGTTGTTGTCTACAGGTGGTGTCTAAACTTTTCATTACACTGCTCTTTGGGCACATAAACTAAGAACTAAGTACAAACAATTTGATTGGATGTTGCAACTTTAATGCGACTTGGGCGGCTTAATAATAACTATTTAATTTCTTAGTGCGACTGCGGCGAAATCTCGTACCCAAATGAATGCCATGGTTGTTTTTATACACCAAGTCTTAACATTGCGCTAAGCTGTTATTGTTAACAGAATCACTCCTCCTTACTTAACAGAACAACTCCACGCATGTTAACCTTTACAGCTGTTAAGTTAACATAATACTTTCGCAAAATTTACAAAATATATTTCGATTCGATCAAACAAATATCGCTGTTCTTGTTTCATTAAAAATTGCATATTTCACAATTCAAACAATGCTATTTAAATGCGCTTCTGTTAAGCCCAATTTCAAAGTGAGCGACTGCAGTCACGGCTTTGCAAACAAATATATCGTACAATTGCGATAGATTTTAAATGCGATATATCAAAAGCCTATCGATACTACACTCAGCTGTTTACATATTTTAAGTATAAAAGAAGCAGACAATTAGTCATCAAACAAAATTCAAGGCAAATTTGCAAAGTATTTCTTAAGCTTTTCATAATATATATACTTTATAAAGACACAAAATGAACCGACTTTTTGGCCGTGGCAAACCCAAGGAGCCTGGACCAAGTCTAAATGACTGCATTTCAGGCGTGAGTAGAACTGAAGGAGCCCAGCCCAATTTGCTTAAGAGCACTTAATAATATTTACATTGTAGGTGGATGCTCGCGCCGCAAACATTGAGGAGAAGATTGCTAAGCTGGAGACAGAGCTACGCAAATATCGCGAACAAATGAGCAAAATGCGAGAAGGCCCCGCTAAAAACTCAGTAAAACAAAAGGCGTTGCGTGTGCTCAAACAAAAGAAGGCGTAAATGCTTATAAGACACTTCAAAGGCGTGGCTATTTAATAATTGCGTCTTTTCTTTTCTTAAATTGCAGCTATGAACAACAAGCTGAATCTCTTCGCAATCAATCCTTCAACATGGAACAGGCCAACTATGCCGCACAATCGCTAAAGGATACTCAAGCCACCGTGGCAGCTATGAAGGATGGCGTTAAGCAAATGAAATCGGAATATAAAAAAATCAATATCGATCACATTGAAGTGAGTTTTAGTTTGGCTTTAGTATGGCTATTAAACATTAACACATTTGGATACACAGGATATTCAAGACGATATGGCCGATATGCTGGAGCAGGCCGATGAGGTGCAGGAGGCTCTGGGTCGCACCTATGGCATGCCCGAGGTGGATGATGATGATTTGCAGGCTGAGCTGGATGCCCTGGGCGATGAAATGGCCCTGGATGATGATTCTAGCTATTTGGATGATGTTGTTAAGGCACCTGAAGCACCAGACAGAGAGCCAGGCGCTGACAGTATTAAGCCGGGCAAAGTATGCGATTTGACAATGATTATTGAAATATAAGCTTTAATATGTATTAATTTAATACTTACAGTCCACCATTGAAACGGACGAGTTTGGCTTGCCCAAGGTACCGACCTCCTTGAAGACTACATAGATTCCAGCACCCAAGTCTTCATATACTTATATACATTTAGTACATCCTTTCCAAAAAAAAGAAGAATATATAGCCTTGAGTCAGGCTCGCCTGTTTCCATGCAAAGTTTAAGTTTGAATATTTTTTTTAATGCATTTTTGTTATGTTCACATGGTAAATCTATTAAAAAGGATTTGTACACTGAAGCGCTCTTTGTTAATTCTCTTACTTGCAAGTGCAGCGGCAGCGTGCAATTTGTGCGCTCTCTTAAGTACTAACTCTCACTCTCTTGCGCTGCCTCTCACATACACTTGATGTCTCTGCTCGCATTTACGCTCCCACACACACATACAAGTGTAGCGGCGTGCATGAAGGTAACTGAGCTTTGAAGTTCAGAGCATGAACTTGAGCGGCCGCGCGCGTGTCTCTGCCACTGCCAATGCTTGTGAGAGTGTATGTGTCTGTGTGTGTGTCTCAGTGCACTGCTGTGTGCAAAAATAACGCGTTCGCTTGCGTTTAGTCTTCATCTGACTGCTGTAGCGGACGGTCGCAAAAAATTCCGAACTGTGACAACAGAGTCTCGATCATACAAAAACAAGAAACCTTCGCACCAACAACAACACTAAAGCAAAATCAATTGCCAAACGTAATTGTAAACTGCAGCGTTAACGCGCGCGTCGCTGCCGCCGTCTTACCAACACCCCAACCACAGCGCCCGCCCGTTCGCCCAAAAACGACGCGTTGCTAATTTACACGAAATCAATTTGCTCCAGCAAGACTGACAGAATATTAAACCGCATCCTCGTCGAAATAAAACTTCCATTACAAAAAAATTTACACAAAAAATAATAATAAAAGGAAAATGCGTGACAAGTGCAATAATTAAGTGTGCAGTGCTAAAAAATAAAAAATCTCTCTCTGAATCTAAAATCTGAATGCGAATCTGAATTCACTGCCAAAATGCCACGCAATTGGCAAATGTCTTGTGTAATTATTGTATTTTGACAACATTGTTTGTTAAATGTTGACAAACAGCCCATACAACCACCCCCACACCCCCCACCACCACACTCACACAGTGCCTCAAAGTGTTAATAATATACATAATACATATTTACAATAGTTTTTATGCAAATATTTAACGCGCAGCCATTTTTGCTGCATTCAAAAATAATAAAATAATAAATACAAAAAAGTGCAATTGTTAAATCAAAAAAATAATCTTTATAATATTTATTAATTGCCAACATAATGGATATACGTCAAATTGGATTACTTTTATTACAAATGGTAAGTTTTTTTTTTTGCTAAAAAATTTTAAAACATATTATTATATTTATTTACTTAGTACGCATACGCAACTGGAATATTTTGAATTTTAGAATTTCGATTTTTATATCATCGTTATTTTTTTTTTATTATTTATTGAAAGTTGCATTTGGCGTTTAATGCAGAGTTGCATTTTGTGACAAATGCAGGAAGCAAGAGAAAGAAACACGAAAAAAAAAATACTAAAAGCTTTCTATGCTCACATTTCGTCATCACATGCTTAAATACATACAAACATACAATATATATGTATATATATGCATGAAAGTTCAGGGAAATATCAGGAAATACTACAAAGCTATATACATGAATGTATATATGGTGAATGGAATGAATCATCTCTTTAAATGTAATAGAAATATTTAATGAAATTGTATGTATTTTTTTTGTTCATTTTGTATGTTATTACATTTTGCTGTTTTTAAAGATCAAACAAGTTATTAATGGGTTTTACGATAAAAAAAATAGTTATAAATTTTAGATAACTTGTATATTTCAGCTTAAATGAATTAATTTAGTAATATTTCTTATAGTTATAATGCATTTAGAAAGCTTAATTTTAGCTGATTTTTCTTGGGGTTTTTTTTAAATTTATTTAAATTTAAAATCTTTAAGAAAGCAACATTATAAAATAATAGTTTTTTATTTTTTTTTATTTATTTTAGTTTAACATCTTAATTTTTCTTTTATATAGTTTTTCTTCTATTTTTGTATACTTTTTTAATTTATATTAATTTTTTTTATACAGTTTTTTCTTATATTTTTGTATACTTTTTTATATATTTATAATTTTTCATATTATATTATATTTTATTTTATATTATTTATATTACATTGTTTTTTTTACTACAAAATTCATTTATTTATCGCAATGCTAAAATTTGTCGAATAAATTAGTAACATTTCATTTTTTTTAATGTCCCTAATAAAGCATAATTAAATCAGATTTTCCTTGGGATTTTTTAAATATTTATTTTAGTTAGAAATCATTACTTTAGAATAATTTTCTCATTGTTTTTTAATTAAATTTTTTTTTTTTAAATCTTTTAAAAATAATGAACAGCACTTTGGAATAATTTAATTTGGTTTTAAGCTTTAAAAGCAATATTATAAAATAATTTTATCGGTGTTATTTTTTTTGTAAATTAATTTCCATAAACATCTTGAAAAATATAAAAAATATATAGAAATAATTTAATTTGGTTTTGTAAACATCTTTAAGAATATAAAAAATATAAAAGAATAATTTAATTTATTTATTTAAATTTAACAACAACAACATAAATTTTATCATAGTTTCCTTGAGGTTTTTTTTTATATTTATTTTAATTTAAAAACTTTAAAAATCAAAATTTTGACACTTTTCACATATTTTTGAATAGCTTAATTGGTTTTATTTTTAGTTTTATATTAGTTGAAAATTATAAAATAATTTTATTTTGATTTTAAATGTATTTTAGTTTAAAATCTTCATTTTTCTTTTATACATTTTTTTTCATTTTTTTTTATTCTTTGAACTCTTTTCTTTTTACTATAAAAATGATTCATTTGTAGTATTGCTAAAATTTGCCGAATTGTACATTTTGCAACAAGTGTATCACTATTTTTTTTTAATAATTTTTTTTTATAGATTATTTTTGTGAATTTGGCCAATATCTAGAGTGTTGCTACTCGAATTACAACATTTATTGGTGTTCGTTTAAGCCAAGAGCACAATGTCCCACTTTTTGCTGGGCGCTACAATAAATACAATTTACCAATAATTAAAATTCGAGACAAAAGAAGCTAAAAACAATCGCTAAAAAAAAAAATAATATAAAACTGCTAACAACAGCGCAAATTTATTTTTTATTATTATTTATGCTTATATCGATTAAGGTTTTTTTTATATTATTTTTTATGGTTAAACGAGGCAAAAAAAAAATTGGCAATTCAAATGATGGTTTTGCGACCTTCGACACGAAAGTGACAAGTTAATAAATTATCAATTCAAGCCGAGATCAAGCGTTTTTTTTGGATATATATTCAATCAGTTTATTGATAAGCTATAGTATTGAGGGATTTTCAGATAAAAAATATTTACATAAAAAACTGGCCAGCGACTGTACCAAAAATAATGTAAATTATATATCATAAAAAATTCTTTTAATAAATAATAAAATATGCACAAAATTATCATTAATTATGCAAATATTATGTGCTATAATATATATTTTTATGTGCATTATTCAAGCATGTGTAATAATAATTTAAAATTATTTCCTTTAAAGGTCAGTACACTCACACAAGAAATTCCGCAAAAAAAAAATAAAATAATACTGACCAACCTCACAAATCTGCGTTGAACAGACCCTTGCACCCGCTGCCCGAAATAATAAAAAGAAAAGAACACAAAAAAATAAAAAACCAAAAAAAATTCATCAAAAATCAAATGAGACATGCTTAAAAGCTTTTGCCGCCGTCACTGATAATGCAGGCTTCTGCTTCTCTGCTGTTAATGTTGTGTGTGCGCTCTCTCTCTTTTGCTCTCCCTCTTGCTGCTATTCTGAACTCATTTGTTTTCCTATATTCAATCAATTAGCAGCAGACGCTTTTTGCATATTGTTATTGTTGCGTTTTCTAATGTCGTGCGAACTTGCTTAAAGAAAGAGCGTGCAAGCGGGAGAGCAACAGATATACAACAAGAGCGAGCGAGCAGGCGAACGCCAGAAAAAGAGAGCAATTGAAACTTTTGCAAAGGCAATGAACGCGAGCGCGCATTCGTTTGCTTTTGCTGCCTTTTTATACTTATTTTGCGCTGCCTATGTGTATGCGTGCGTGTGTGTGTTTGCAAACATGCTTGTATAGTGTAGTTGTAAAGCTTTTGGCGTTTTCTTCCGATAACGGACACATATACACACATGTATCAAAATGTGCATGCATGTGTGCGTGTGTGTGTGTGCCTTGCGTTAGTTCGCGTTAGTTTTTCCTCCCCGGCGTGTCGCATGACCCTGGCCTGCTATTGAAGCTAGACACATTCGGAGGCCAATATAAAGCGCAACCATTCAAAATCTATACTAAACATTCTGCTGCCGCCGCCGATGTCGGCGCATATGTGTGCATGTATGTGTATTATGCACATTTATGCACACGCACACACACACACATGTCATGCACACATATATTATATTATAGTATAGTATTTTTATTATTTTTTATTTATATTTGTATTGATGCTATTCCTGTTGTTGTTGTTGTTGTTATTTTTGTTTGTAAAATGAGAATTTTAGAATGTGGTAAATATTTATGCTATGTAAATAATTAGAAAGCTGGAAGCAATTGGGGGAACCTGATATAAATACTATAAATACTAAAGAAATACTACTATAAAATAAATACTATAAATTAAAACTTCCTTAAATATATAAATAGTAAAAATTAACAAAAATTTAATTTGATATTTTTTTTAAACACATTTAATTTAATTTAAAAAATAAAAACTAAAAAAGAAATTGACACTTTCTACTATAAAATATGTTATAAAATAAATACTACAAAAATAAAAATACTATAAAAAAAAACTTATTTTAATATGAAATTGTAAAAAATTAAAAAAACTTAATTTGTGCTTATTTATTTCACTTAAAGAATTAAATTGCCTAAAAAATTAAAACTTCAAAGCTTACAAAAATTGACTGTATAAAATATTTTCTTTACACAATCATACTCTTCAAGGGCGTAGTTAAGAGGGGTTTTTATTCAGTTGTATATATTAAAAACACACAGTTATTTTGAAAAAAGAACTAAAATATGAAAAAATAATTCAAATATTAATATTTAAACATTTTATGGATAAAAACAGAACAATTTAGAATATTTTCTTGGTGACAATTAGAATTTCCTTCTCTGCAATGCATAATTCTTATAAAACCCGAAAAATTTTCCATTAACTCCCAAAATAATGTCTTTCTTTGCTTAAAATGATACAAAATATAAATATAGCATAATATATAATTAAATATATAAAAAAATACACAAAAACTAATAAATTTATGCATTCAAACATTTGAACATTTAAAAATACTTTTACTAAAATTGATAGGCAGACGTAGGATTTAACTAAAATAAAAATGAGTCTAGACCAATTATAAAATAATATATACAAATATATACAATAATATATATAAATAATAATAATATATAAAATATACAATAATATACATATAAAATAATATAAATAATATCATAAAAAGTTTACAAGCACTTTCTTTACTTTTTAATTATTGTCTTTATGTTAGTTAATTATTTTAAGTTAAATATGATAATAATAATTCTCATATAATTTGGGGGTTTTCCTTATATTACAACAAGGTTTTTTTTTTACACTTTTAATTTAAGCATAAGCTCTAATAAAAATTAATATTTTCCCACTAATCGCAAGCCTAGCAGCTTGTGTTCATAAAACAATAATTAAGTTTAGTATCAATTTTTTAAATAAAATACAAAAAAATAAAAAATGTTAGTTTTACCCTAAAACTAATATGTACAAAGATTTTTAAAGGTTTTTTTTTATATACACAATGCAACAAATTTTTCGCTTTAACTCAATTTAATTTAAGATTTAAGCTATAATCATTTATTTATATATATTTAAGTGTTTTTTATGCTTTTTTTAAATCAAACTTTTATTAATTGCCGCTTAACTTTTTATTTATTTTTTTGTTTGTTAACTAAACCAGTTTACAAAAATTTGCTGTGGTTCTATTTATATTTTTTTAACTTGTCATTAATATTGTTAAATGGATTAAAATATAAATTAATAATTTGGCCAATAAAAATGTCAACTAAGCCACTTGACTTGACAATAGACTCAATAGATAGCTGATAAAAAAAAATACAGCTAAGCAAAGCTAATTTTTTTTGGCCAGAAATTATATATATATATATATATTTGTTGTAATCGTTTATGATAAGCGCACAATGCTGCGTATACTTGATAAAGCGCAACCTTACAGAATATAACGCATACGTCACGTTCAACTTCTGTGTGTGTTGAATTTTTTTTAGGGTTAGAAGCTAACGACCTTGGTTACTTCAGGCCGAAAAAAAACTAGTTCTAAACAAAAACTGTATATAAATATGTATATGTATCTCTAGACGCATAAAGTTGAATTTGTGTATCACAAAGATACAGATACACACATACACACATATAGATACACTTGTATATCAGTTTTGTTTAGCCTTAAGTCACGTTTGGGGTTTTTGTAGGTCTGCGACCGCTAATATGTATAAAAATATATTTCTTATTATTTATATTTTATTTTTTTTGGTTCTGTTTGCTGTTTGTTTGCTTGCGGCAAGTTCAATGTGGTAAGAAACCCGGCCAAAAGCACATACTGCTGACTCCACGTAAAAACTGTGTGCAACAGTTTTCAATTTACAATTTTAGTTAATTTTTTTTTTAGTTGAAGCTGCCCCCACAACACAAAAAAAAATTAAAAATTTAAAAAAATATAAAAAAAAATATATTCGGCACATTGAGGTTCAAGGTGACCACAAAAGCGGCGCTTGCCAAGGCCAAGTGCAAGCCGTGGCGTGTCTCAACTTGATTATGCATGCTTGAGAAACTGAATTACATACATACATTATACATTACATACATGAATACATATATATGTATATTTATTTATATACAAGTGTGTACTTGCCATACATAGGCCTAAAAATGTACAGCACGTGCTATAGTCATAATTTATGAATTTATGCCATATTTATTAAATATTAATCAGTTGCAAATTAAGTCGATACTTAGATACCCTGTGGCAAGTCTTATTTAGGGCTTAGAACACATTTGGCAATTTTTCTACAAGCAAAAATAAAAGGTTCTTTAAATTAAACAGATTATGGCTTAAATATTATTATGGCTAATAAAAGTTCTACTTTTTTCTAAAAAAAATTATTTATTTAATCAACAAATTAAATTCCTAAGCTCACAAAAGCACAATTCACTTTTACACCTCTCTAAAACATTATATCTTAAAGAAAAAATTAAGATAAATTTAAAAAATAATAAATTAAATAAAAAGAAATTGGTTTTGCATAGAATTTTTAAGGAAAAGTTTTTTGGAACATCTCATAAAACTAAGAAAATACTGGTACTTCAAATAAAGATATTTTAAGTGTTACCAGCTCATTAAAAGTATTAAAAAATTCATCGAAATTGCTATTATAATTTTAAAATAAGGAGTTTAATATATGTGAATGTGTTCAATAGAAAAATTACTTCAAAATTGATTCATAGGAACTAAAAAGTCTTGCTAAAGTTGTTATGAGCTTTAAGTTGGTTTTTTTCTAATATTCCCAAAAAGTTTATACACTTTTATGCTAAGATAATTAATATTAAAAAAAAGTGTTAACGTATATTAAAATCACCAGCTCATTAGAAGTATTTAAATATTCTTTCTACATGCTATAAAAATTTTAAAAGAAGGGGAAAAATATATATTCGAAATTGTTGATTAAAAAAAAAAATGTTTTCAAAATTTTTATATAGGAACTTAAAAATTATTTGTCTAATCAAAAAAAAATGATTGTAAGCTTAAAGTTGATTTTTTTTAATAATTCTCAGAAACTTTATACAATTTTATGCTAAACTAAATAATATATAGAGAAATTGGAGAAAATATTTGATTTGGTAGAAAATATTTGACTTAAAGAAAATATTTGATTTGGGAGAAAATATTTGACTTACAGAAAATTAATGAATTATAAAAACATTTGAATTAATATAAATTGTTAGCAAAACCTAAAAATGAAAGTGAACGAGTGAAAAACCTAAATGAACACAAAGAACCGGAATAAAACTCAAAAGAACAAAACAAACTAGTTTGGAACAAGCGAATCGTTCATTCATTCAAAAAGTGGAACCAGTAATGAACTTGTACCTTCTACATGAACTACATTCGATCTTGAATTCCAAAAACAAAAAAGCTTTCAATTTGTTCTTCGGCAATTGAGCGGCGCTGGCCAATGACGACAGCGCTCAAAGCACATATTGAAAGCAAAGTTTAGAGCAAGGAAATCAGATTCACATACACATACACATTCACATATAGAGCTTTAGCCAAAAATCAAATGCCAGCGAGTCACACCAACACAGGCACACATCACAAACACACACACATACGCACGCAAGCAGCCGAAAAAATCATGACCTTCCACAATGCCAGCCAGCAAGCAACAGTTGCCTCTTGCCTATGCTCCCCACTCCGTACGCCTTTACCTCTCGCTCTCTCTCTCTCGCTCGCTCGCTGCCTGCCGTTGCCCTCGTGAGCGACGAGCGACGCTTGCGGTGGTGAGCGCGCCGTGGCTAGCTTTTATTTTTTTTGGCAATGCGTGAGTGAGACACACATACACACTTACACACACAGACGCATGGCAAAGAGTGCGCTGCTCGAAAATAAGGCCAAGGTTACTCACCTTGATTAAGACCGTATGAACGAACCGAAACTCTAAAATGTGTATAAAGAAACGTAAAGTAGAAGTTGCCGCTCACACACACACACACACACACATAGAAGGCAGCGTTTAGGTTTTTTTTTTTGTTTTTTCGCTCTTCTTATTTTTTTTCTTGCTGCTGCTTTTTGTTTAATGACCTTGCCCAAAAAAAAAAAAGCTTCAAGCATAATAATTAACAGCAGCTTGGAAGTGGATGGAGGCTAACTAAGCCGAAGCCGATGCTGAGAATCAAAAGCAACGAAAATGAAACTGAATTTTGGTTTTTGTTGTTGTTGTTGCTGCCGGCAATGGCCCTGCGTCGTCAGGGGTCAACGCCAGGATCAGTGTCATTGCTTTTGCGACGCCAGTGATGGCAGCGACGTCAGCGTGCATTGACTGACAGCGCTGCGTACGTTCACTTCCAAGTTCAATTTATGCCCAAAAATTTTGCACACTCTCTTTCTCTCTCTCTCTCTGATTCATATGCTGTAATATCAGAATCAATCAATCTAGAACTGTACAGTTTTTAGTAACACACACATGCATTCTCGCCTTGCTGCTCAAACTGTAACACGCGCCAAACTTAATGCTGTCCCAAGGCTTTTTATAGTTTGAGCTGCATTGACCAAAACGCGCGCCTATCTCAATAGCCCCCAAATGCGGCAGCGCCATACTATTATCGCACACACAAACAACAACAACAATAATAACAACAACATTAGCACAAGTTTAGCCTTAGTTGAGGTCTTGCCATGCACCTCGAAATTGCAAATGCAATAACAATAAAAACTAACAACAAATGCACATGCAAAAAAAAAAAAAATAAAAAAAAATGCAATAGCAACAAACACACACACGCACACATAGCAAGAGCAACAACTCCCGCGCTTTTGTTTTAGTGTTTGTATGGAAGCAGCAGTATATGTGTGTTTGTGTAAGAGCGAGCGAGAGTGCATCGCGTGCTGCGCTCTTTAGCTAAATTTAGTTCAATGAATTTTTTGCGCTGCTTTGCTTGCATGCAATTCAGGCCCCAACTCTTTGGCTGCTCACGCTCTCGCTCTCTCTCTCTTCATTTCTTTCTCTGTGTGTCGCTTTGTTTTTGTTTTGCCTGGCAGCTAGTGCAATGACTACGTTGCGAACGACTCGGACTCGGACTCGCTAATGATGTTGCCGTTGCTGCTCTGCGAATGATGATGATGATGGTTATCGAAGGTCTTTCACCCGAACTCGGTCATTGGCGTACATTTGAGTGCTGCCTGCTGCTGCTGCTGCTGCTGTCGCTGCCTGCTGTTGTTGCTGCCTGCTGCCTGCTGCCTGCTGCTGCTGCGCTGTCTTGGCATGTTGCTGCTTACGCTGTCGCTGACGCTTTGCTGCTCGCAAATCCAGAGCTTTTCAAAGTGTACATGTCGCAATTTCTTAAGAAAGTTCAATTACCCCAAACAATCAGATTTACTGTCTGTTTTTTGATGCATACACTCGACGGCGACGCTGACGGCGACTGCGACGGCGACGTCAACGTTGTCGGTTCGTTCATTTGCTTCGTTCGCTGCCGCTGCTGCTGCCGCTGCTGTTGCTGCCGCTGTTGTTGCAGTTTTCTAATGTTGCCTGGCATGTTGGGCATGGGCATGGTTGGGGGCTTGAGGCATGGCCAGTTTTATGGCCATGTTCATGGTGCGCGGGGCATCTTCAAATGTTTGCAAGTTGCTTTTGTTGTTGTTGTTGTTGCAATTCTTGTTGTTGTTGCATGCTGCATGTTTATTTGCGTCGCTGCATTCAATGTGAAATTTCGTTGTTTTAAGTCCTGCAGCATCGCGGCATTCGCTTTTATTTTATGTCTTTTTTTTTTGTTTTCGTTGGCAATGCAAATATATTTTTTTTGGGCTTTGCTTTTGCATGCCTTTCGGGCGATTATCGATTTGTTATCGGTATATGGGAAATTGCTATCGAAATTTCAAGCTTGCAAGGCAGAAAGAGAGAGAGGGAGAAAGGGAGAGAGGGTGCACTTTCGCTCAAAGAAGAATTGTTAAATTGAAATTTATATGGATAAATAAATGAAATTTAATAATAATAATACTAAAAATAATAATAATAATAAAAAATAAAAATAAATATTTACATAGACAATAAAACAATTCTTTGTTATAAATAAATATTTTATTTAATATTTTTGTAGTAGCGCTTCCATTTAAATTTAATTTATATAAAAGAAATTCAACAATAGGATTCTGGGAAAAAATTCGTTTTTTTTTTTGGTTTATTATCTATAAATTGTTTAATCTATAAATATGCTCAGAGTTCTTGTGAATTGTTATGTTTGTTTGACGAAAACTTTTACCTTCAGTTATAATAAATTGATTACAAAAATTTTTTTAGAATTCCTATATGAGAAAACTCTTTTATAGCCTTGAAATTTAATAGATAAACACATAAATATATTAATAAAATCAATAAATTAATAAAATGAAATGAGTAAATTGAATTATGCTCATATATCATCTTTACAATCATTATTTATTAAATTATTTTATATTTTTTAATTTTTTATATTCTGATTTTCTACTATTTCAAGTAAAACTTATAATTTGCTGCAGATTGTTTATATAATATTTATCCTAATTCATAATATTCAATTTACAATTTTTAATAATATTTTCTTTAAATTAGTGTTATTATTTGTCTCTTTATTTTTATAATTATTTTATTTATATTTTTATTGCTATTTTATGTAATGTAATGATATTTTTCTATTAGACATTTTTATTATTTTAATTTCCTAGTCCTTGCCTAATCTCTTTTTAATATTTATTATTATTATTTTTTATATTTTTTTTTATTTTTAGATTTTTTTTTATTATTTATTTATTTATTTATCATTTTCATTATTTTCATTCTTCAAAATTTATCTCTATGCCATTTTTTTTAATCTTTATTTATTATTATTCCCACTTTATTTTAATTTATTTATGTTTTGCTGTTTTTTTTTATTTTGTATTTTAATTTAATTCATATTTTTAACATTTTTTGTTTATTATTCCAATTTTATCTATTTATTTTTTTTTTTAATTATTTTTTATTATTATTTTGTTTTCATATATTTAATTATTATTTTCATTTCCCAAACATTTACTCTTGTAATCTTTATTTAATGTTAGGCTATAATTTTCAAGTTTATCCAAAAAATAAAAAAAAAAATTGTTATCGCTTCTGCCTCTGCAACTGCCGCCTCCCTGCTTGCCACGCTGGTTGCAGTTGCAGTTGCTTCATCGACAGTTGCAGTTGCGACTTTCAAACAAGTTTAGCTGCAGCCTCGGCTCCAGCTTCAGCCTGTCCATTGGCTTTGTATTTGTATCCGGGGAAGCCTTCGTCTTCTGCTCCAAGCCTCAATCCTCCGGTAGGAATTTTGTGTATTTTTTTTATTTTATTTTATTTATTTCGGCAACGAACATTTTCAATGTTTTTTTTTTTTGCGAGCAACTTTCGTTGTCTGTCCATATATTTAATATAAATATATATATTTTGTTTTGTTTTTGATTTTATTATGGGAAAACTTGCTGCGACTGCTATTGTAGTTTATGTTAGTGTGTGTGTGTAAATATTTATTTAATTTTTTATAAATTTTTTTTTGTAATTTTTTAAAGTGAAAACTGTGTATGCAAATCAAATAATACAAAAAATAAAAACAAATTCACTCAAAATAGAAAAAACGCTCAAAACAAAAATACTCAAAAAAAATAGCTCAAAAAAAATTGACGCTTGAGTCAAATGCAGGCTGGAATTTTGTATATAAAGAGGATAATTTAAATTTGTCATGAATTATGTAACGTATTAAAAGATCAAGCTGTATATTATATATTAAAAATTGTAATTATTTCAAAAAACAATTGTTGTTTGAAAAATTAAATTCCGTTACATTAAAAGTTAGAATTTATCAAAAAATAAATTGCACTCTGAGCAATTTTTGAGTTTTGTTAAGTTGCCATGCCAATAAATTTGATGAACAGGGTATTTAAATTTCGTCAATACAAACAAAGCTTTGTGCGCTCTTTCATATTGTTGTTGTTGCTGATGCTTTTGTTTTATTTTGCTTTTTTTTTTTGGGGTGCATTAAACGGCAAATTGTTTCGTGGGATCAACACACACAAAGTGCGTTGATCTCGCGTCGCGACGGCAACAGCAGCTGCAGCAGCGGCGAGCAGCGAGCAGCGTCAACGTCAGCAGCGTTAGCAACGCTTTTATTAAAGTTTACAAAAGTGAATGAAACCAAGACTAAACGCTGCAGCAGCTGCAGCTGACGTAGGCGTAGGCGTCGCTGTCAATATGCGTGAGTAAATAGCTTAAATGTGAGTAACAATTAATAAATAATTAATTGCTGCAAGCTGTGTGTGTGAATCACAAATTTGCCCAAAAAGGCGCCGCAAAACTGCAATTGGCAACTGCACACGCTCATTCGCACACACACACACACACACACTGAAACTTACACTCATTTTGCTTTTACACTCATTTCACTTCACTCAACGCGAAAGCAAAAGCAAAACAAAAATTTTGCAGCCCGTTGGATTTTGTTTTTTTCTTTTTTGTTGCTCTTTGCTTTGCAATGCATTTGTGTGCGTGTGTGTGTGTGTATACGTGTGAACTCTGCTTTTGACCGACGGAGGCAATGTTGTTCGTTGACCTTTCCCAAGTGTTGTTGTTGTTGCTGTTGTTGCCATGAAAGGAGCGCGGAGTGCGGCGAGCAGCGGCGTGCGCTTCGTAAGTTGTGGGCGCGAATTGTTGTTGCAGCTTACGCAGCGTCATTGTTGTTATTGTTGTTGTTGTTAAAGCTTTTGTTTTATATTTCGGCACAAATTTCCTTGGTCATTAAACTCTTTTTTAATGCAACGACCTTCCATGCGATCGACGGCACGAATTTCAATTGAAGTTTTTGTTGTTGTTTTGAAGAAGTTATCGCGTTATTGAAATTAAATTCGTTAACTGACAAAAGTGGAGCCCCGTTAAGGCCTGGCCCAGACTGTGGGCTAGCTTATTATATATGTATATATATGTTTAATGCCTTGAATGTGAACACTGAACCTGAGCTACAATTTTTTTTGTTGCTTTCTTGTTTTTTGGCAAACAAAACAACAGTTGAAGGTTTCACATATTGAACTTTTAAGGCTAAAAACCAGCTCAAGCTGCAGCAAACGTAACATTCAAGCTTAAAAGTTATCGATAGTTTTGACAGTTGAAAGAAGCAGCAGTAGAAATATCGAAACAATAGCAAAACAAACTAAAATACTTAATTAAATAAATTTTGCTTAATTTGCAGCTATAAAATAGAGGCAATAAGTCAAAACAAAAAATCTTTAATAATTTTCAAGAAAAATAATATTTTTAATACTTTTTTTTTGTTTTCAAGTACAAAATAAATCATAAAAATTAAAGTCATAATTTATCTATATTATCAGCTTAATTATCGATAATGCTAACGATAGTTTCACAGTTCTATTATTATACATACATTTCTAATTTTATTTAACAACAAAAAAAGCGCGCCAATTTCAAAAATATAAATTACCTCATACTATAGGCAACTTTTATTTTTTAAATCATTTCACAATGAAAAGTAAAATTGTTGTCGTTGTTGTAACGCCACGCATGCTGGAGCAACGGCATCGTCATCGCCAGCGTCATCGTCAGCGGCGACAACAAAAACGAAAATCTTACGGTATTTGCACTTTTCATTTAAAAATGCAGCAGCAGCAGCAGCAAAGAGTCGCAGCTAAAGTAAGAGAGTCACGCGCCTATAAGCGCGCTCTTTAAATTTGCCGCTCACCCATACAAATACGGCCGCGCGCTGGCGCTCACATAAAAGCTCAGCGTGAGAGACAGAGCGAGAGTGCAGTTGCAATTGCAAGTGATCTCAGAGAATACATACATATGTGTGCGTTGTGTGCTTTACTGTAAATATTTTTATTTTTTTTTTGCACTGCATTTTGCCGGCGCGCTTTTTTCAAAGTTTTTGTCTAATGCAAGCGTGTGGCATCTGTGTGTGTGTGTTCGTGTGTGTGTCTAACTTGTTTCTGTTGCTGTCGTCGTCGTCGTCGTCGTCGTCGTCGCATTCGACTTTTCAATGAGTCAATCCTTGAAATGTTGACTTCCTGATACGCATATGACTATTGAACAAGTTTGCTTTGTTAGATTTTTTGAAGGTTGCGTATTTTATACACACACATATGCACTGGCCAACAGACATAGCACACATGTGTATGTATGTATGTATATGTATATTTTGTTGTTAGCTTTTGCCTTTTGATTTTGCCTTTTGCTTTTTGTTTTTGTCTAAGGTTAGTAGCGCTTGACTATTCTGTTTTTATATTGTAGTATTATGTTTTTGTTTTTCTATTTTTTTTTCTTGAAATTTACAGTTTAGCTACAACAAAAACAACAACAACAAGAACAATAGGCGCGTCAGCAACTTGTGCGACACTTAAGATTTTTTCTATGTTTTATTATTTCTATTATATGCATATTAAGTATAATACTTATAATATATATATATATCACTTTATATACCCCACTGTATCTCTTTTCTCTTTCTCTCTCTCTGTCTCTACCTCTTCGCACTATTTATGGCATAATGCATAAATTTTCCATTTAACATATAAAATTTATATGGTTATTTCATGAAATTTATTAGAATGCAACGTTTTTGTGTTTAGTTCTTTGTTTAAAAAATTTATATAATTTTTTTATATTTTTCTTTGTATTTTTTCTTAAGCTGAAGGTTAATTATATTAGTTTAAACTTTGAGCCAACTCTATGCATCTTTATATTATTTTATAGGGGGCTCATTAAAGAGTTAACATAAATATTACGCATTATTCTAGGTAATTCTCAAGGAATATATAGTTTAATAAATAAATTAAATATATATTATGTAGATTTTAAAATGGTTTTTTTTTTTTTTGGCTGAATACAATAGCAAGCCAAGGGCGTAGTCAAGGGGCACAGATTTTATATACACATGTGGACAAAATAATAGGTACGCGGTTGTTTTTATTTATCCTTTAATAAAAAATTTATTTACGTAATTAATTATTATACAAAAAAAATATATAATAACTAAAAAATAATTATTTTAAATATCTGAAAACATTGTTTATCTATAAAAATTAAAATTACCTTCGATACATTGCCTATCGATACTAAAAAAAAATGCATTTATGGGCTTAAACTGGCATTTTCCTTGGGCACATTTAATAAAATGCGCGTTTATCATTTTATCTAATAGCCAAAAGTATATATTTAGTTTTATAAATAAAATTTGTTTAAATAAAATTAAATTTAAATTTAAATTATTATTATAAATTTACAGAAAAATCGTTCAGAATCGCGATACGATATTCCTGTAGACTTATGTCGACCCTTAATACCCAAAATGCTTAGAAAAATTTATGGAATTCTTTAAAAAAAAGAATTCTCAACATAATCTATAATTTTTAAAATCTATAATTTATTTGGATTTTATTCTCTTATGATTAATAATAATTTTTTTTAGCTATTTGTGGTTTTTAAAATGAATTGGTTAAGGTTAATACAGATTAATGCATTACTAATATGTTGAATATAGAGCAGACCGTTAAATTGTCTAGCATAACGATAAGTTGGCATAAAAACAAAAACAAAAAACAAAAAAAAAATGCTTTGAAAACTATAACTATGTTGATTTATTCCATATATATATATTTACTATGTTTTATTGTATTTATGTTTTTATAGTTTATAAATATGCGTGCAATTACAAAGTACAACAATGTTTAGTTACGCCCTTGTAATAGCAACAATAACAACAACAACAATAACAATACACCCTATATAACACATTAGTGGGCATTAGCAACTCAAGGGTCGTCTGGGTCTACAGTCTAGACGCCAAAGGGGGGCTAAAGGGGGTGTGACCTTAAACTTGAATCGAACCGAAAAGAAGGTTACAAAAAACAACAACAATATCTAACAAAACAAAAAATTAACTTGCCATGCAACTATTTTCGCTTTTTGTGCGGTTTAAATAGAGAAAAAAAAATAGAGAAAAAACTAGAGAAAAATCATTTCGAGGAAGGTTAACAATTTGCTTGCCCACTTGCTAAATTATTTTATTTTATTTTATTTTTTTTTATATAAAATTTGATTAGTGTGACTAAGTGTTAAATAGTTGAAAACGAAGCAAAGAAAATAAATGAAAATCAATTAAAAAATAAGCTTAATTAGTTAAAGGACGCCTTAGCATACTATCAAATACAAAAGCTGTAAATTATGTAAATTAATTAAAATTATAAAAATAAATAACATAATAGGCTAATAATTCAGTTAAAAATTGCGCTATAATTCCCAAACTAAATTATGCTAGAAAATAATTTAAAATTATACAAAAAAATAGCCAAATAATAGGCTAATAATACAGTTAAAAAATCACCGAAAATTCCCAACTAAATTATGCTAGAAAATCGTTTAGTTTACTTTATGTTATTTAAAAGTAAAACTAACAAAAATTAAAGTTGTAAAAAAAAATATAAACTTTTAGCGAAATTTTAAGAATATTATCAAATACATAATCAGTATATTATGTAAATAAATTAAAATTATAAAAATAAAAAACAAATAATACAGTTAAAAATGCGCTAAAATTCCCAACTAAATTATGAAAAATATATATAGACAATAATCCAAGAAGGGAAAGAATAATTTAATTTTTTCTGCATTTATTAACATATTTCTCATATTTTTTTCTTCACATTTAATCTAACTTTTATTCAAAAAATCATGTAAATTAAACTAAACAAATAGTAATAAAACGAATACTATTTATTTTATAATCTGATTTATTTGTCATAAAATGCAACAAACTAAATAATATAAATTTGTTTTCGCTTTTTAACAAAGTAAACTCTTTGAATTTTATTTTTCTATAGAATAATTCTGAATGAATTTTTCTCCCTTATCTACGTCTTTGCATTTTGATTTTTTTTTATAAAAATAGAAATAATTCAATCAATGTACATTGTACTTATACTTATATTAAAATTTTAGATATTAACCTTCATGTATTCTTAGAATGTATTCTTAAATGTATTCTTAAATATTCTTCGATTTTTGCAATTTGTGCATAAAACTAATTGTTCTCAGGGTTCCAAAAATTGCAATATATAGTTTTGTTAATAAAATGCATTGATTGTTTATTAACAATAGTATTGATTATGCACACACACTAAACATATTTTTTATATGCTATTTTTTTTTATTTTTTTATATTTTTTATATTTATTTAATCTTGCTGTTGTTAAAATGCAAAAATAAATTCATTCGAGTTTGTTGCATCATAACTGATAGTTAAAATGTTTATGTAAATAATAAAAATATAATTATTATAAAAAATATATTAAAATATATTTAATATATATATATAAATGAAAATATGATTATAGTCAATTTATAATTTAGCAATTTATGTTTAAATAGTTGTAATATTATTAAGCTTTGATTTAAATGTAGAAATTTATTGAACATTTTAAATTCTATAATATGTGGAAACGTAAATACAAAATAGGGTAGTTCTAGACTTGGAAAAAAATATTATTATTATAAATAATATAACAAATTATGAACACTTTTGCTTGATACCAAGAATGTTGTTCATATCCTTGTTTATTAATTCATTTATCAAAATTTATTAAAACCTCTTTTTTGTTATTAAGAACATTTTGGTTATCATTTATTTATTTAATAATTTAATATGAAAGTATTAAAGGTTAGAATTACCTTAATCAAAATTATTCTCTCTTATTTCAATAATTTTATTTTAATATTTTATTAAAATTTTGTGCCTATTTTAATTGTGCCTAATGTGAGAATATTGTTTATAGAAAATTATTATTTGCCACTTACTTGACTTTTAAACGGAAAATTGTTAATTGACAAAGGATTTTTTAAATTTTTTATTCTTTTTTTATTTAAAAAAAAAAAAACAAAATATTTAAAAAAAAAATAAAAATAAAAAAAATTGTATTAAAAAAAATAAATAAAATAATAAAAAAAAAAAAATAAAAATTTAATATGGGGAAACCTGTATGCCTTATATACTGTCTGCTTAAATCGTTTAAGAATTATAGGCGCACAGTTGTAATACATACAGCGCCTACCAGTATGCAATATTTTAAATATCCTTTCAGCAAGGACATTTTTTTTTTTAATTTATTATATATATTAATATATATAAAATATAAAAAATATAATATAAAAATATATATTCCTAATTTTTTAACTTTATTTTTCCCACAGTGTAGCTGCTGTAATTTATCGAGATTCTTGAGTTGGTAGAGCTTATCAATTTCTATATTTTGTTGTAGAAATCTAGTTATACCCTGTTTCTAAATTTTCTGCTTGAGCATACCCTATTTATTAAATTTGATAATTACGGGGTATTGTTTAAATATGTTTCCTTACGTGTTTTAAAGAATTTATTCATTTTTATTGGTTTAACATAAGCAACATCTTCGAAATGACCTTGAAATATACACACAATACTCGACACTTCAACACCTGTGTGTGGCAACTCTATACATACATATCTTAAGAATTCTATAGTGTCATCTATCTAAAATAATAATCTTTTATCTTTTTATATATGTATTTGTTTTTTGACCAAACACAAACACACTGTCGGAAGTAGGCGAATCAAAAAAACTGACGAATAAAATGTTGAAATGTTGCAACACAAGAAGAAGAAGAAGAAGAAGAACAATAATAAATTTAAAGCTGGCAAAAATGCGATCTTGAGCGGAACATAAATAATATTTTGTTCAATGAAATAAAATTATTGTTGTTGTTGTTGTTTAAGCACGAGTCGCTTTATGTTCTTCACGCACACACACACATACACACAGCCATTTACTCACGCACGCACACACATACAGACGCCTATTGGAGCTGCATACAAATTATAAAACGAAAGCTTTTATATATATATATTTATATACAATTTTTATACGTAGCCATGACAGTGTGAGAAGGTCACACTGCATACACAAACAAGCATACATACATAAACAGCACGAAATCGTTTACACACACACACAAGAGTACAACTACACTAGACAAAAGCTAACTGCTACAACAACAATGACAAAAGCACAAATAAGAGCAAGAGCTAAAAAAAAACAAAAACAAAAACACATATTTACGCAGTAAATGAGCAGCAACAATGTAGTAAAGTAGACAAAGTCAAAGACGCCGGCGCTCTAGCGCACACACAAACACACACACACGTACACGTACACCTTACTGCATATTTATCACAGCACACACCCTAAACACCCCGCTCCCAACCCAGCAAGCCCAGCAGCAGCTTATTCGTTTCACGCTTTGCACCTTGTCTCACCACTGCGTCAAAGCCTCAAAAGAGCGCAAGTCAAACGCATTTTTGTTTTTGTTATTTGCGTAGCTTTTCGCTGTTGTTGTTGTTGTTATTGCTTTTGTGCTAACTGAAAAGCTTATTCTCGAGTTGCGGCAATTGCAGTTGAAAGCTTTGGAAAGCATGTTTATATGTAATGTAATTAATTATTACATGTGTATGTATGTATTTTATAGTTTAAAGCATCTTAGTGTTCTATGCACAGTTTATTAAACATAAACATATAAAAGTAAATATCTAACAATCGATAATCAATAGAACTTTAATCGATCAACAAAGGCGTAGATAGTTTTTACTGCCAGGGTCGGAGATAAATACCAGTGTTTTATCATGATGGGGTTAAGGAATTTAATAATGAGAATTTTTCTTCTTCTTTTAGCAAATTTTACTAAAATAAATACTCGAATTCTGTTTTATAAAAATACATGCCCTTTAGCTATGTCCTTGTGTATATAGCATATAAATAATACCATATGTATTTTAATTTTTTTAAGAGGCGAAATATACATATATTTTAAAAAATCATTTAATATTGGTAATGATTTTAATAGTCAGTAAATTATTCTCTAAAAAACTACTTAGTTTGGTAGTTTTTCAATAAAACTATATAAAACTAGGCAGTGGCATTCCCAGGATTTTTTTTAAGGGTATTACAGAAAAACCTGATTTTTTTACTATTTAAATATTTTATATAAATTGTTAACTTCTGTTTTTCTGTCAATTTTCCAAAGCTCCTCAACTACTGCGTACGCCAATTAAACTATAAATATTTTATAATTTTATTAAAATTAAGCGCCTTTAAAAGTGTTTTGCAATAATTAAATTATTTACAATTTTTCCGATTCAAAAAAAATAGATAAAATTATTTTTCAATTTTTATTATATTTATTTTATTAAATATAAACTTTTCTTCAACTTTTAAGCATATTTATTAATTAATTTTCAATTTCTTTCATTTACAGAGACCGCCGCAGAAGAATCACAGATAGAATCGGCTAAGGGGCAACTACACAACGTTCGGTTCCTCCAAGGGGGACGGTTAGGCGCCTCTGTGGCCCCGTTGCGGCCTGCCTCCAATGCCTCAGCGCACGTTCAAACACCATAAATGCGTGCCCCAAGCAGAAAACTGGGAACATATGAAAATTTGTTGGTCAATGTCAGCCATGTTGCCAATGACAAGAAAAGTTTATACTTGTATATCTATCGCATTCGTTGTAAGATAAAAGCAAAGACTTCTTCAGCCTCAAAGCTCTCGATCAAAGTTCCCAATTCCTGTCTCTGCAACTTTATCGATCGAGGCAACAACTGCTACAAGTGGCACGCCGGGAAACGTGCCACAAAATTAGAATATTACCAATTGCAAGCTATACAAATTAGCAAACAATTAAAAAAAAAACATTTTGGACAACTTTACACTGCCTTGTGGATAATAAATAAATACAAATTAAAGTTTATACAAAAACAAAAACAGTTATCTAAGTGAAACATATATATATATATTATACATATATAATTATTATTATTAATAACAAAACACCAATCAGCAACAATTTTGGAGCTGTTTAAACGTGCAACATTATTTACAACACGTTAAGGAATACCGAATACAAAATCTACAAATATATCACAGGTGAGTTAATAATGAAAGTGTTTAAAAAATAAAATAAATAATAATAAAGTTCTGCAAATAAGTCAGATAGAAGTAGACACTTAAATTAATTTACAACTATTTATATTAAATGAATTTTTAATCAAAATGCCATTTTAATAATGGTTTATATGTTAATCTAGAAAGTCATGTCCCTTAATGTTATTTTTAATTATATATTTATTTCTTAAAATTTTTTTATTATGGTTTATTCCTATGTTAAAAAGCTAACATTTAAAAGTATTTTTTTTTGAATTGTGAACTTACTTCCATATTTACTTGCACATTTTAACCAAAGGAAATTTTTGAAGATAATTATTTATTTAAATTTGACTTTTCCGGATGTAATAATTACCATAAATAGATTTTTTAAACTTTTTCTGAGATAGTTATTTTTTTTCCATAAATTCCCCTATCACATTTAAAAAATGTTCAACCTCAAAAATATATTTGAAAATGATTGCGGCAACTAAAATTCGTATAAAATACTATATGAAATCTTATTTAATGAGCTTATTCAATTTGTAAGCCATAAATTTAAAGAAAAATTGTTGCAAATTTCATTATAAATTTTCAACTTGCATAACTTAATCAAAAGTCAATCGATTTTCGTAGAGAATATGTTTTTAGGGAGAGTGTGTACAGTAGAATGATTTAGTTATAATTTCTTAAAATATATATTTTCAATATAGTATTTATTTATTAGTTTTCATTTAGAAAATTTTAAATTCTGGAAAATTTATTTTAAATTGTTTGCGGATAAAAAAATCATCATAAAACACAATTCTTATATTAATAACGATAGATATATTAATTTTTAGACCAAAGAATTCAATGAATTAAAATGAATAAAAATAAAATAAAAATAAAAAGAATTTGCAACTCACTATTTTTATACAATTTTATAAAAAAAAATTCCAGATTTGAAAACTTTGTCCAAAACTAAACTGATTTTTCTGCGAACTATCTTTTTGTTCATGATTTGTTTTCTGGTTTCATTTGCCACAATTAAATTAAAATTTATTAAATTTGGAGCATTAGGACAAATAATTCAATGAATTTAAATGATAGAAGAAAAATAAATAAAAACCAATTTTATAAAATAATTTAAAAATAAAATTACAATACAAATTTACAGCTTTCATAACTGTGTTGTAAATTTAACTGATTTTTAAGGAAAGTTTATATTTGTTTCTGATTTATTTTCTGGTTTAATTTGCCAATATTAAATTAATATTTATTTATTTTGGAGCATTGGGTCAAAGAGTTCTATGAAAAAAATATAAAAAAATTGTAGCTTACCAATTTGAGGGAATAATTTGAAATAAAAAAATTTGCGGTTTTTATAATTTTTTCCAAAATAAATCTAATTTTTGTGAGGACTATCTTTTAGTTCATGATTTGTTTTCTGATTTCATTTGCCAATATTAAATTTATATTAATTTTGGATTATTACATTTTATTGTAGCTTCACAAGAGTTTTTTCCCCTTTCAACAATTAATTTTTATATTTAAATTCATATGCTATCCATACTATTCTACAACTTCCCTAACAATTAGATTATAAACACAGTTAAATTTTAAATATAGTATATAGTAAGCTAGATTTGCTTGAGGTCATTTTTTATGCTATGAATTAAGTATACTCTCACAGTTGGAGCACTTTTACTTGTTTTGTTGTTTTGTCTTTGCAAAATATTCAAAGAACCTCTTTTAAAGGCCGCACCCATTTCCAAAGAAGTGCGGCACCAGGAAGTGCTGCAAGCTAATGGGGGCTAGGGGTAAGGGGTTGAGGCTGAGGTAGGGTGTAAGGGGGTTAGCTAATCAATCGCTGTGGCTGTGTGTGTTGGTGTCTAATCAAAGATTATGTATACGCACCGTTGCTCTGTTATTAGAGCAAACCAAAGGCAATATTTTGCATAAACGTCGACATCTTGTAATCATTGAACATTAGGCGGCAACAACAGCAAGAAATGCAGCAGCAGCAGCAGAAGATGGCGCCACAACAACATTGGCAATTTCTAATGCAATCGAAAGGTACAGCGTTGCTGTTGTTGTTGTTTCTCTTGGCTTTTCTTTCAAGTTTTCTTCTATGAACTTGCAGCCAGAAAAGTGAATAGCCGACGCGCCAGCTGCTGCTGCTGCTGCTTGTATTGAATAATGAAAAACGAGTTTTCCGCGCGCCGCATGCGCATCAACAACAACAACAATAACAACAGCAAAACTGCAAACTGGCATGCAATGGAAAAACCAGCGCAGGCGCAACGCCAGCAGCGACGTTAGCAGCAGCAGCAACGGCATGCATTGGAAAAACCAGCGCAGGCGCACAACGCTAACAGCAGCTGCAGCGGCAATGGCGACAGCGACAGCGACGTCTAGTGCCAGGCAGCGCAATGCTGTAATGTCAATTATTGTTGTTGTTGTTGTTGCTATTGCTGTTCAATGTACGCTCTCTCGCTCTCTCTCTCTCTTTCTTTTGCCTAGCTTACTGTAGTTGTTGTTATTGTTTTTCTTTTTTTTTGTGCAAAAGCTTTCAGCTTTTGTCAGCCTTTGCCGTTGCTGCGTTTTCGTAGTTCAATGTTAACGAACTTTTTGCGCTATGAGCGCAAGTTGGAATTGTTGTTGTTGTTGTTGCCAGACTTTCACTTGCATTGGATTTGGCAGCTTAGAGAGAGCGAAAATGCAGCAGCAGCAATAACAAAAAACTTGTTGTTGTTGCTTTGCATGCGGTTCAATAACATGTTATGTAAAAAGCATTTTTACCAAAGTTGTTTTTGCTATTGCTGCTGCTGCTGCTGTTGTTGCGGCTGCTGCATGTTTTAGTTGTTGTTGTTTTTTGTTTAACTTGCAAAAAAAATTTAAAAAAATAAAAAAAATTTGTTGCAACTCTTTGTCTTTCTTTCGCTTTTCTTGCAGCTGTTGCACATTTAAACAAAACCCCCCCCCTGCCCGCTGCCCCCCCTGCAGGGCGCCTTTTTGTTGTAGTTTTCTTATGTTGTAATTCGCAATTTGAAATGTTATTGAACTTTATAAACGAAATTAACTTTGATTCAAAAGAAAAGTTTATTAAAACCGGAAGCCAAAATATATAAAACAATGAAATGTGACGAAGATTTTTTTTTCCATTTTTCCATCTTTCATTTTTCATCATTTTCTTCAGCTCATCCTCAATTTTTTGTTGATCATTTCAAGCTTAATTGTTATTAATTATTGACTTGGGCACATGAGAAAAGTTAATTATAATAGTCGAGGGAAAACTATTTGGGATTATATGAACTGGAAATATAAAAAAAAATATATATATTATAAATATATATAGTTAAGATATTTTAAAAGAGCGGATATAAATGTAAAAAATAAAAATAAAATAAAATAAATAAAATATAAAAAATATTAAAAAAATATATATATTATAAATATATAAATATAAATAGTTAAGATATTTAAAAAAACGTATATAAATGTCTGATTTATTTGAATTCGATATATGATCTTTAATTATTAATAATATTCGAAATTTGTTAGCTTAGACTAAAGAATATGATATATATTTATAAATTAACCTATATAGTCTTCAAACTTCTTAAAAAACACATTATAAAACTAATATTTCCAATAAAAATGTTTTTTTTAGCTATAATAAATAAAACTACATTTAATAAATTAGATAAATAAATATTAATATATATTTTCCGAATTTCCTAAACTCTTCTAAAACTCTTACAATTTTTTCTTTTTCATTCCAGACTTTAAGCTGAATACGGAAAACTCCAAAAAAATAAAAAAAAAAAAACAAAACTGTTAACAAATTTAAGCCAAAATAATAATAATAATAATAAAACTGATATACTTTAGTATGTATTTAGCATATATACAAAGTAATTAATCGAATTTTAAAGTGTTCTTACATATTTTTTTATTTTATTTTTTGTTTAAACGACAAACGTCCAAAATCAACAAACAAAAAGACTATAAATTTTAAACAAAAAAACAATTTAAATATATACATATAAACAATTTTACAATTAACAAATTGGAAACCAAACCAAAACCGTCTTATAAAAAGTGCCTACAACAATTTTTTGTATAAAATAAATAAATATATGTGAAAAAATCCAAATTTGGTTCAAGCTGACAAAAAAATAAAGTGAAAACAACGTGTGATAAAAACAAAAACAAAACAAAATTTACAACACAAATTTCTAATAGTATAATTAAAAAAAAGAAAGAAAGAATATACATAATAAATAATACCCATATTAAGGGTATTACAATACATATTTTCAAGTGGAAAGGGCATCAGGAAACGGCTTAACGCTGGCAGTTAACAGTATTTGCAGTGCAGGCTTTGCCCTATCAGCGATGCCATTTATCGATGACGCACTGCTCTGGTGTCCGGATAACGATGGTCGTCTTGTTGGTGGTCTAGATTTGGCAACATGCATAGCGGTAAGTGAGCAAAGGATTTACCAGGATAAGCCTTATAGCTATCGTTTATCGATCAATTAGAAATTTACGTTAGAGAGAATTAGGCATGCTCCCATTTCCACTTTCACAAAATGTGAAATAGGCTTAAATGTGGTTTAGAATTCACATTATTTATCGCATTGAGCTTAACGATATATTGCACGACCCAAAACGAATCTAACAATTCCACACAAATATTCTGCACAAGTATAATTTAATATGGCATCAGAAAATGTTATTTTAAAAAATGAAGTGCAACTATTTTGTAAAAATAAAGTACGACAAGACAATAATTAAACATTTGAGAATATATAAAAAATAACTTTAAATATAAATCAGATGTTTTTTTATGCTAATTTTGCTAAGTGCTTTTCAATCCACACTATTTTTCCAAGTGAACTGAAATTCACACAAATCTGTGGTTTGAATCCGAATTCACAATAACCAAGTGGATGCAGAAATGAAAGCATGGCTGAATATTGCCGAAAAAAATCGATGGCGTCAAAGGAAAAGCTGCGCCCTGTTAAATCGATAACAGCATCGATAGCTTTGCGGCATTCTATGTTAGACCATAAAGTATAAAGCAAACAGAGTGGAATTTTTAACAGAAGCTTTTTTTACCGGTTGAAATAACAGATATAATAATGTCTTTTCTTGCTCTCTCTCTCTCCCTTTCTCTCTCTCTCCGTCATTCCAGGATGATTCCACGGTCAATGCTGAGAACATTCATCCCACGGTTCAAACAATTGGTACAAACAGCGCTTTACAACAACTGCAGCAGCAGCAGCAACAACAACAACAGCAGCACCAACACCAGCAGCAACAACAACAACAACACCAACTACAACTGCAGCAGCATCACCAACACCAACACCAACACCAGCAGCAACAACAACAACAACAGCAGACAGCGGGCAGCCAAGAGCTTAATGGCTCGGCGGCGCGCAATGTGAATGTGGTGGTGGAGCCGCTCTGTGGCAGCGATTCCTCCGATGAGCTTTTTCGCACGCTCTCTGAGAGCAACTTTGAGATCGAGAGCCTGCTGTCCGATTTGGCGACCGTTGAGGTCAAAGTCGAAAATGTACATCCGCCAAGAAAACACAGACAAGTTTAACTACACATACATATACACACACGCATACACACACCTACAACCATAATCATACACATACACACACTTAATTTATTATTTTTGTTTTTTTGCACAGGACTCTTTTGCTTAAGAGCTTTTCCGTTTGTGCGCATTGTTTACCATTTATAATTTTATTTCCTTTGCTCTTCTCTTCCCCAAACAAACAAAAACAACAACAACAACACAAACTTCTGCTTTTGCTTTTCTTTTGTTCTATGCTTTCTCTATTTCCTAGGAGGAGAACAACAACAATGTCATCAGCGATGATGACTTTGCCAGCGTTGCAGCCGCCGTCGTCGCCGGCGACGATCTGTTAGCCAAAGAGAATGCCCAGCTGAGCGTCCAGGGCCTGGTGGACTCTGTGGGCGCCAGCTTGGCCGACAGTAGCCAAGCGCTGCTTGCCTTTGGGTCCAGCTCAGCGGCAGCGGCGTCCGCTTCAGTCAAGCGATCCGGTAAGTTATGACAGCATTGAGAGATACTTAAAAATTAAAGCTAAACTCATTTTTTCGATTATTTCACTAGGTTTCCTGCTTCCATGCGATCTAATCAACAACAACAACAACAACAGCAATGGAGATTGCACGCCGGATGAGTCACGTTTTGTGACTGTAACCAGCGCGTCGGCGAATCCGTTGCTGGTGGAAAAGTTAATGTCAAAATGTTTAAACATTGATAAGCGTCTGGATAAACTAGACGGTAAGTCCATATTTCATTTATATATTTTTAAAAATGGCGCCATAAATCATACGTGAAGTTAGCTGCGCGAATGTTTCGAACTTACGCCGAGTTGACAGCGCTATATTTCGAATTAACGCAAGCTTTTGCGCACTTGAAGTTGGCTGCAAGCAAGCTTGCGCAAAGCTTTAAAAGCTCAATATGTGTATTTACTATAGTTTTGGAGTAACTGTGTCGAGGCTAAGCAGTGCACAATTTGATATGGTTTATGTATGTGCTAAGTGTGTTTTATCGTATTTTTAAAGTTAGCGTGACAGTGGTGGTAAACCTTGATACGAGTAAAAAATATCGTATGAAATTTAACGTAATAATTGGAAAATATAGCTGAATATCGTAAATTAACAGTTGACTAGAAATTTGTATTAATTTTATATAAAATGTGTTTAAAATTGTGTGCTTCGAAAAGGATACACTTTTGTTTGCATATAAAATCCCCGACAGGATGTTTACCCTACTCTTTAAAATTCTAAAATAAGCGTCTATTGACACGAGAAGCAAACTGAATAGACGACGGGCTTCTGAGAAATTGCCGCTATACACAGACATAGCAGACACGCACACAATTAACCAGCATCCCCCCTAAGCACCCATCAAGTTGCCTTTGCTGGCACCTACTTCCTTTTTCTCAAAAGGCCAGAGCCCCAGACAGAGCTCAGCGCGGACTGCGGGGTGTTCGACGCGTCGGCGTTGTTGCTGTTGTTTATTTCTTTTTTCTCCGCTTTTTCGGGTTTTCATGTTTCCTTTTAGCCTGTGAGCGAAACAGCAAGAGCGCGTAAACGAGCGAGCGAGCGAAAGAGAGCGCGACAGCCATAACGAAGCCAAAGTCAGACACAAATTTCAACCCCTCCCCTCGTTGTCTTAGTCGCCTGCTGCACCCTCAAGGCAGGTCAATAAATTTTGCGTGTGGAAATTGTGCGCTCAAGGTCAAAAGGATATCGCCTCTGTGGGCTGTGGGCTGTGTCTGCAAAAGTCCTCACACCAAATTTGTGTGTAGGAAATGTTTTTGCATTTGTTGTTGTTGTTGTTGTTGTCGTTGTTGTTGCTGTTGTTGTTGTGTTGGCGGCCCCTTTTTCACACAGACAAAATGGCGGCCCACACTACAGCTACACAGCCTGCCGTTAGGCGTCCATTTTGTGTGCGTGCCTGCGCGCCGCGAAAGAGACAGCAATATAAATAGAGACAGACAAAAGGGGTGCGACTATTAAATACCCTATTTTTACAAAAATTATATTGAATTTTTAAAGGGCTGGGTGGCGAAAGTGGGTGTGGCGTGATTCTTTGAGGCATATTCTATTAAATAGTATTTTTAGCACTATATATTAAATTAAATTATTGGATTATTTAGAGTCTGAGAATTTTGATTAACATGTAGAGATCGTAATATTAATACAAGCGTCAATATCGATACAACAAACTTCGATGTCTAACTTCCATTTTTTGGCATTGAATAACGCCCAATTAATTTCATTGTAAAATTATATATTATATAGAGTTTTTGTGATTTTTTGTCACCTTTGTTTGTTAGGATCTGTAGATTGAAGAAAAAACTAGTATTTTATTTAAAAACATAATTTCGCCTCGCGGCGACTAAACTAATCTCCTCTAAAATATACAATAAAAAAAAAAAAGTTAAGAGCTGTAAATTGATTGTTAAACATTGTCTATATTTCATATAAAGTATTCACACACTTAAATATTTATGCTTAGTCAAATCTACATGGCAATATATGACAGGATATTCAGAGAAATTTTGGAATTGCAATACTTATCTATAATATATAAATATACTATAGAATTTTTGTATAAAAAAAGAGACCTACTTTTGCTTTAAAATTGTGTGAGATATTTTTTCATTGATTTCTGACGCCTTAAAATTTTCTAAAATATTTAATTTTTGCTGATTTCGGACGCCTTAAAATTTTCTAAAATATTTAATTTTATATATGAACAAATAGGCATTTAAATAATACACCACTAGAAACTCAAATACCCTTTACTCGCTTTATGGCTACACAGTACAACAAGGACGAAGTCGGCGACGAGTTTTATATGCCCGCTGCCTCAACCCTCAACCCTCAAACCCCTAAAACCCGTAAACCCAGCAACAGCCCCAATCTGTGTCTGGGTCTGGATGAATTGCGGTTCTTCTTGTTGTTGTTGTTGTTGTTGGGCGGCTGCTTTCCGGCAACCTTGAACTTGAAATTTGTCGTTCGAGTTCAGCCGTAAAAATGAAACAGACATCAAAATGGGCGCAATTATTATTGTAGTCGTCGGGAGGGGGGCCTAGGCTGAAGGACTCTGCAGGGGTTGGGGGAGACTGCTTGGTTGGGAGAGTTCTTAGGATTGCCTGACAGGCGCTAGACGATTTTCTGGCTGGGTCGTGTCCTGTCGCCTATTTTTTTTTTATTTTCTTTTTGGTGGGTTCAAGCGCCGTTGAAGCATTGAACTTTAATTTTCAGTTTCAAGGATACGCCTGCCTGGATGAGTGGGCAGTTATTTTGTAGTAGCAATGGAACATCCAAATCACAGCAAACGTTGACGGCGACAGCGACTGCGACTGCGACGGCGACTGCGACAGCGACGTCTCTTAATAAGCCGTTGACATTGTAAGCGGCCAACGACGGATGACGACTGCGTCGACTGCACAGATTGTTCACTTTTTGTTTTTTTAGAGGGTTCAGCATCAGTCCAAGGTTCTATTGCGGCCAGCATCCCCCTCCCCAGTCAATCCCCCTATGCCACACGTTTTGTTCTTCTCCCAGCTGCGGCGGGCAAGTGGCATGTGGCAAGCGGCAAGCAAGCGACTTGGACACGTTATTAATGTCAAGGGGTTCCACACACGACGACGACACGACCAACAGCAACAACATAGCCGCAAGTTGATTTTTTATATATTTTTTTGAAAAGTGCGTTAAATTCTGCGTATACTTATTATTACCTGGTCCGCTCACTTCAGGGCTGGCAACAAGTCTATTAAAGAGTTGATAGATTCTAATATTCTTATAGATCATTTCTGCATATTTAGAAATCAATGTTGAGGAGAAGATTTACCTATATACCAATCTATCTAGCTGTGCTTTCTATAATTCTCTATGAGAATTAACATTATTAGATTGATTTTTTAAATTTCTGCCAAAGAATGTTAACTTCTTCTGAGGAATCTCAATTTAACCTCAATTTAACTAGATGTTTATAATATTTACTGTACTATAATTTGATTAATATTGTGTTGCATCTTCAGTGAGAGAGAGATTCTTCCTATTCAACTAAATTATAGAATTAATATTAGGACTATTAAAAATCTAAACTCCTTAGACCTGACATAATTCATTCAAAGTTTTTTCCTTAAAAATCGTTGTTTTTTCCTAAAAAATAGGTTTTCCTAAGAAATAGTTTTTTCCTAAAAAATAGTTTATTTCTTAAAAAATAGTCTTATCCTTAAAAAAATGTGAAAAATAGTAAATTTTCTAGTTAAAGCCCTTTTATCCCTAATACTCTACCTTCCTTAAATAATATTAATTAATTATTTCTAACAAAAATAATTCACTTTGTAGTTTCACTCCTTTTTTCCTTCTTTACTCTTTCTTCCCTTTAATACTTAATATTATTTAATTACTCTCAAGTTTTGGCTTAAATCACAAGCTTAATTACAATCTCACAATTGTTAATCTCTTTGGAGCTTTATTTGTCTGCTTTTAATATTAGAATTTAGATAAATATAGTCTTAACTTTGTATTGACAAATGTAATTAATCGATTTTTCACAAAAGTTTATTTATATATTTTCTATATGGTTTGAATAAGTTTTACTTCGTCCAAGTAAATTTTCGTTTGTTTTGTTTTAATTAATCTAGAATTTAATTGACATTTCAGTTTTATAAGAATTTAGTTTAGTTGGGAATATTTAATATTTATTTAGAAAAAGAGGGAGGAGTATTCAAAAGGAGATTTTGATATTGATAGAATGTGTAAAAATTTAATTAATAGTTGGCTTTTTATTTGTTAAATATTAAATTATATATAATTTGTGTAAATGAATTGCTGTCTATAATATTCTTATAAATAAAAATAAATTAAAAAAAGATAGATCTCTTTTATAGCAAGAAATAAAAAAGAAATCTTCTATTGTAATATAAAATATATATTCACTAAAAAATATATATTCTATAATATATATTCTGTAATAAAAAATTAAATAACTAACTATAAAGATTCTCATCTCAATGATACTTTGAATTCTTTTAAGTTTTGTCTATTTATAGACTATCTTAAATTTTTTATTCTTATCTTAAATCTGTTTTTGGTCTTGGTTGACTATAATTAGGTTTTATAATTTGTGAGATTAGAATAATGTTATTAAATAATGTGTATATATTTTGTGGGTTCCTTTTAAAGTTTTTACTGCTTATATTTTTGCAGTTGGGTTATTAAGGCCGTCGTATTTCATTTTTTAATAAATGTTTATTATTTATTAAAAATTGTGAAGCCTCTCTTCAGTACATTTTGTACCTCTATCAGAGTCTGTAAAAAATTAATAGAAAATTAATTTTTGGCTGCTTATATTTAATTAAATTATTTTTATAAATTTTTATATACTTTATTGTATTAAAAATTATATAAAAAAAAATCAATTGTTCTATAAAAAGCATAATAAAAAATATAGAACAATTGTTTTATTAAATTTTTAATGCACTTGCCCATTTTTCAGTTTTAAATTGTGTTTGCTTAAAATAATGTAATTAAATTATTTTTGTAAATTTATATATATTTTTTTATACAAAAAAATTACAATAAAAAAATTAATTGTTCTTAAATATTTATATTAAAATATAGAACAATTGTTTTATAATTTTTGCTGATATTTCCCCATTTTGCAAACGCTTTTTCTTGCAACCCCATCCCTGGTGCACTTTGCTTGATTAGTTAGCAAACATTTTGCTATTCTATTAGCCAGTGCGTTGTTCTCTCTGTGTGTGTGTGTGTATGCTTTTAGCCATGGCTCATGGCTAAAACGACAACAACAACAAGACATTGCACGCATTTCTTGGCTGCGCATTGGCAATTTGAATTTCAAATCGTGTCGCGCGCTTTTCAAAATGTGCGTTGTTATGGCCAAATCAGGATTTTCTGCGTTTCGTTTGCCCCCGTAGCTAGCAAAATGGCTAACAACAATTACAATTACAACTAAAGCAGCAATAGCAACAACTGCAACAACAACAACAACTACAACAACAACAACTAACGATGTCAGGGGCGTTCATTTGTCCATTGCCAGCACAGCGAACCGGGCCGAGCACGTCACTGTCACCGACGTCTAAGCGCTTAGCCTATTCACCTTCCCCCTACCCCATCGTTTGCCTAGCCAACCCACCTCAGCTAGCCGCCCCACAACTTCACCTCACTCTTTGAGCATGCATTTGCCACCACTCGCCCTCCTCCTGCGTTTTGACTCAAGTGCAAAGCGTTGCCACTGCAAAATGCACTTTGCAATTTTGTTGATTGGTGAATTGCCAATTGTTGTTTAGATTTTTTTTCTTATTTTTATAGTTTTTGTTGTTTTTGTGTGTGTGTTTTGTTGTATTTCTATCTATTATTTATCTCGTTTTATTTTTCATGCATTTGTTTGGCGACTTATCTAAAATTGTTTCGGTTTTTTTTTTGTCATTGCACGCAAAAAAGACGCAAACTGACCGCTGAGTTCAAGTTTTAACGGATATAATTTAGGTACCCTGTAAATGAGTTACGGGTGGGGTAGTTTATTGCAAGGGTATAAATATAGAAAATTTTTTAAACAAAAAATACCTAGTTAATTTATCAACTTTATAGTACTTTAAATAATGGTAAAATACCAAAAATATCCCAAATCTAATGTTTCAGATAAAATCAGAGCTGAACTTATACTTTTACTGAGTTATACTTATAATTATACTTATATTTTCACTTATACTTTTACTTATACCAGGGCATTTTATTGTCGAGCTATGTTTTTAATATTTGAAGACTTGCAAGGAGCCTCACCTCGTTCTTAAACCCATGTGCTCGCTCGTTGGGGCCCGTCCGTGTCTTTTGTATTGCATATGATGTCATTTTCGGCGCCATTTTGTCAGGATTGATTAATGACAAGCTCCATCCAATAAGTCAAAGTTTCAGTTTGCGTTCGAGTTTTGATGAAAATACTCATTTAATTAGTGTCTCTTGTATATAGGCATTGTCTGACAATTGCAATATATCTATGGGAAAAGATGCATTGGGTGCGTCACTTGGTGGGAGAGGTTCATTTTTGAGCTAGTAAAGTTCACCTTCGACTCACCTCGATTCCCAAATTCGACTTTAGTTCTTCTTCCTTCTAGTTCTTTTACTATTCACCTTTCACCCCACACAGCGTTGCCACCTGGGCCAACTTTCCAAAGCTTTGTGGCCTACTACAATATGTAAACCCAATCGTAATAAAGCCTTGATATTCTGATAATTCACTTTTGGCTAGTTAACACTCGTTTAAAATCAAATTTAAATTCAATATACATACACACACACACTCACTCGATAGGCACACTGTCCTAATTGCATTGTAACCCATTAACACAGCAAGCAAAATACAACAGCAAAAAACAACAACAACAACAGCCGATCGGTATCCATTGTCGGCCGTCGCGTCGGTTGACGATGATCGTCGTTAGGGTCTCTCGGCTCGATGGAAATTTTCACCTTCACCCCAGCAACAATAACAAGCCAAAGCAGCAAACAAACAACAACAACAGCAATGCCGTATTGCAAACACAAAACAGACAACTAAAAATAATAATAGAGAGAGAGATGGCGAGTTGAAAGGTGTGGAGGTGGAGAAGGAGATGAAGAAGGAGCTAGTGGACCGGCGATGCAAAATGTGCATTTTCTCTATGGTGCGATTACAGCCAATGAAAATGAAATGCGGCGACGACGTCCGCAATGCTTTTCCATATGCAATGGCAATAACAAAGGCAAAACACATTTCGCTGTTCCCATTAGAGCAGACCCCAAAAACCCCCCGCCACCCACTTCTTGTCAACAGCAACAACAACAACGACAAGAACCACAATAACAAACGGCAAGAATTGAGCAAATGAACTGAATAAAGGAATATGTAGGGGGAGCGCAGCAGCGGGTTTGCATTTGTTGTTTGTGTGTATGTTTCGGTTCCAGTTCCAGTTCCAGTTTCGCAGTTTCACAGTTTGTGCGACGTTCGTTTGCTTTTGATTGCATTAGAGCGTGTGCCGACTTCGCATCTCGCATCTCGTTATAAAGCAGAAATGAAAACAAAAGGCAGCGATGATGATGATGATACAACCTTACAAAATTCTCAGTCGCAGTCGTCGCTAGAGTCAGTCTCAGATCTCCCTCCGTCTCAGTCTCAGTCTCAGTCTGCGTCTTGCGTTTAGCTTTGGTCGGCTTTGAATGTTTAGCGCTGAACTTGTCTTGCCTGCACACACAAAAACACACACACACACAGTGAGAGCAAACGATTTGCTCACACTCACTGCTGCCGTGCCAACCAAGCGGAGAGCCAACACACAAACACATTGAAAGCTTTATTTTTGCTTTGCTGTACGTGTGGTATGCAGCCTTGAATTAGTTCGCTGCACTCGCGTGACGATGTATTTTATGTATGCGCTCATACATGTGTTTGTCTATGCGCCTGTGTGTGTGCGTATATATGTAGCAGCAGCAGCAGCAGCAAAAGCAAGGCAAACACACACATGCATTGCCGCTCGCGAGAGTCTGTGAAAGCTCTTCTTTGCCCCCCAAACCCCCCTGTGCGCAATAACAAATGTATAAAAAAAACTTAGATGCGCATCGTCAACGACGCTGCTGCCGCTGCCACAGTCTCTGTCAGCGCCGCAGTCGCATTGCTTTCATTGGCGCGAGGCGCTTCATTATTTCAAAATAAACTGCTGTTGCGTTTTTTTTCGTTTTGTGCTTTTTTTTTTGTTATTTGCTTCTTGTTTGCAATATCCATTTTCCGTCTTTGAGCAAACATTCTGAGCACAGTTCACAGTTCTGTTTTTTTTTTTTTTGGGGTTCTTTCTAGTTTCAGTTTGCAGTTCCAGTTCGTTTGCCCTGCCCGCCTGCCTCTCTTAGCTGTGACCCATTGGCAAACATTCAGTATGTGCATACATACATATATGTATACATATATACTACAATAATATATGTATGTATATTTTCTGTTTACAGATAGAACCTAGTATTTTTCGCGTACTTTTCCCCCCACTTCTTTTTTTGATACCTCTTCTGGTATCTAATCCGTATAACAAATTTCATTATTCTACGACAAATATTTCCGGAGATATCTTAATTTTTCGTTTTCTTCTTCGCGGCGTGGTAGGTGTTGCGGGTGGGCAGGCAAAATATAGTCTAAAATCGTCTCCTGATCGGTCCAAACACAGTGTATGTAAAATTTCATAAAAATCGGTCCAAATACACTGTTAAAATTTCATAAAAATCGGTCCAAATACACTGTTAAAATTTCTAAAAATCAGTCCAAATACACTGCTAAAATTTTATAAAAATCAGTCCAAATACACTGCTAAAATTTCATAAAAATCAGTCCAAATACACTGCTAAAATTTCATAAAAATCGATCCAAATACAGTGTTAAAATTTCATAAAAATCGATTCAATAATTTAGAATTTTACCTTACAGAGAGAAACATATAAGCAATTATATAGAGTTAATAGTATTATAATAAAACAATTTTAGGTATTTTTTTTATTAATTAACACTTTATTATATTATTTTCGCCGGGCTTAAAAAGTCAATTCACACTCTTATCTTTTTTTACAGTATTTATTTTAATTAATTTAAAATATATAAATTGACTAAATCTATTTTTTTCTGAACTGCTCTAAGTTCAGGGAATATATAAAAATGTTGGAGTAGGTTGGGGTTTAGCTTGGGTTTGCTTTCAGATGCGTTTCTAAATAGAAAACTTGTAGAATTTTTAAAAATATATAAAATCTAGGTATGTACATATATATTTTTATATATATAGCTATGACAGGCAACGAGCGTGTGCCCCTAATTAGCACCTCCTGTCAGTCAACTAGTCAGCCGATTCGCATGCCACACCACCCACCTCTTAAATGCACCTCCATTTCCACGCCCACACGTTGCAGCTTCGTTTGCCATAATCAGCAAATCCAATACAATATATATATATACGCATCTATCTCTGTCTAGTTTTATAGACTTCTGATCGTGCCGACACACACACACACACACATTCGTTTAGTATCTGTGTAAACGGATATGCATGATAGACGCGTCTCGACTAAATTTGTGCAACAAAAAAATAAAAAAAAAATAGAGAGAAAAACAAAATTTGCGTTTAACAAATGAGGAAAATGAGCGGAAAACGTATTGCAAACGTATCTGTGTCATATGCAAAAGACTAATTGGATGAGTTTTTTTTTTTTGTTTTTTTTGTGGATTTTAAATAGTTTTGTGCGTTACAGTTACTCACTGAACTAAATGAGAATACTATGTTGACTTATTGAAAATTAAATAACATTTAAATTGTTGCACCTAAGATAGTTCATTTTTTCGTTAGGGATAAAATGCATGTTAAATATTAAAATAGTTTTGAATTGTCAGGTTACCAATTATATGGAAAATGATTTTTCTAAACTTGGAACTCACATAATAAAGTTGATTTTTAAAAGATACCTTTTTTTTCATCTAAATTAAATTGCAATTAATTTTTGAACGCAAATTTTTTTTTAAATTTTTATCTGTATGTTAAATTTTTTAAAATAAATATTATCTCGAAATTATATTTTTAATTAATTCCGCACCTAAAAATTAGTATGAAATGCAAATTAAAAAATATTTTGCTAACGAATTATCATTATTTGGTCAAAAATCATGCCGAAAATGTTATAAATATTTAATTAAAACATTTCAAAAATCAATTTTATTGTCATATTTAGAACTTGCTTGATAAAGTATCAAAACTAAACCGATTTTTTTGCGGAATGTCTTATTGTTTAGCCCTTATTTTAAATTAATTGCGGACATCAAAATTGTAATAAAAAAAACTATTTTAAAAAGGTTTTTTTACGATGTAGTAGTTCAATTTTATTTCCAAAAATTTGACTTGTTAAATTTATATATATTAATATTATTATTCCTTGATTTTCAACTTCCATAACTTTGACTAATCTAAGCTCATTTTCATTTCCAATTAGATCTATTGTACCCCTAAGACGTTATAATTCAGTTAAAAATTTCCTTTAACATTTTATTTTAAATTCCAAAACTCTGCTTTTTTACAATTAATTTAATACGAAAAGAATATTTCATGGCCAACTTCAAGCATCTTTTAATTTACATAACACGTTGAGAACGTTGTAATACAAAGCACAGAGCTCATTGACAATTAAAATTAAAATTAAAATTAAGATTACGCTTACAATTACGATTGCCATATGCCATTTCAACACATAATGCGTATTGTAGAGTAGAATAGAGTATAGTAGAAAAGTTGTTGCCACAGAGACATTCGTTTTGTGCGGCCAGAATGTGCAATAAGATGTTGTATGTATCTGTGTATCTGCATATCTGTGTATCTGTTGGATACTTGGGACTGGGGCGACACACCATCGCCAGGCGTTGGTCGGGTATTCAGTTCGACACCCAGGCACATAGACACATAGACTGTCTGTCCTTCAAAATGAATAAATACACACACAAACACACACACACATTCTGAGAATGAACGCACCGCAAAAAAAACTGAAAGCGAAAAATTGCATGCGTAAGAGGCACAAGAATAACAACTGCAACAACAACTAAATATAACAACAACAACAATAACAACAACAACAATTGCAGAAAATATTAGGCGGATGTCTGTTGACTACGACATCGTGTGCATCTATAATCCGGCTATGAGAATATTTTATAGAATTTATAACTGTATAAAAGAAATAAATAAGATTAAATTAGAGCTGTAAAAGAATTTTTAGTATCGATAATATCGATAAGTTTAGACGCAGTTAAGGTATTTGCCACTAAAGATTGTATACTAAACATATAAAAAAAATACAAATATATATTGTAAATATATAATTAGAGCTGCAAAAAGTTCTTAGCATCGATAATATCGATAAATATAATTTCAATTAAGGTTTTTGCCACTTAAAATTGTATATTAAAGATTCTATACTAAACATAAACAAAAGATACAAATATATATTGTAAATATATAAATTAGAGCTGGAAAAAATTCTTAGCCACGAAAATATCGATAAATCTAATCGAAATTATGGTTTTTGACACTAAATTGATATAAATCTTTTATTATTCTACTTTACAATTAAAATATACTCTGCATATTTTATAAATAACCAAAAATTTGATGTCGATAACATAAATTATCGAACTGAGACCACTATAGATTGCTATGAGAAAGCTTTGTGTTTTTTTTTATTTTTTTAAATCAAAAAGTTGCTACATAAAAACCAACTTAACTTAATAATATAAAAAACAGAAAACCAGTTAAATAAAAAATATATCTACAGCCTAATTGTAGTCTAAGCTACTCCTATCGATACTATATATCTATCGATATACAATATTCCCAACTCTAACACAAACGGAACTCTACATTAAAGCAAAAACAGGAATTATAGATGCAACATTTAATTACGACCTCCGCAAATACAACTACAAATGGAACCGCTAAACAAAACTAAAATATTCCAAATTCCCAGTCCTATAACTATGTAACATTTAGTATATATATACATTTGTATATTCATATACATTTAGATATACATTCATATGTGCATATAATCAAGTGCAAGCACCACTCGACTGCCAAGTTTATATAGAATCGGGAGACTCAAGACATTGCGACTAATAGACGCACAAAGATACACATATATATAGATATATTTATATATATGTATCTATATCATGTATGTGCATATTTTAGAATGTAATTGTGCATCTGGCCTAGACCTAGAAAAGGAAATTTTGTTGCTATTATTATTTATACTCGTTCATTCGTTCGTTTATTCGTTTCGTGCATCGCTCGTTTATCGCTTTGTTCATTCGTTTTTGTCGCAATAACACAGCATATGATACCCTGTATTGTAAAGTATTATAATTATGTGGTTTGATGTGTAACGTGTTGAAAGGTGGAAAATTTATTTTGATTTTTCAGAGCTTTATTAAAATTGTTTTATTAAAAAGCAACTGTCTCGCTGTCTTTTTGTGGCTTATATTAATATATTAATTAATATAATATATAATATAATATAATATAATCTATAAAAAGACAGCGAGACAGATTCTAATGAATGTTTGAATGAATGAATGTTTCTAATGAAACAATATTAGTAAAGCTTTGAAAAATCAAAATAAATTTATATATAATATATATTAAATGTAGATAATTGATTTCTCTACATAATTCTTACATAAACTAAGGAAATATAAAATGTATATTGTTGTCTCTAGATTTCCTACTTATACAAATTGTTCAAAATTAAATTTAAATTAAAATAAAGCTGCTTTAAAGAAGATAACTTAAATAAATAAAATTAAAAATAAAAATAAATAAATTAAATAAAGAGATAATCTTTTAAATATCTCTATCAAATTTAACAATTAATATATTTTCATATTTCATCAGTTAACCCAAAAAAAATTAAACTTTGCATATTTTCTAGGGTATTTAAGCTTCGATATACCAAAGTTAAATAGTTTATGCTGTTGTTGTTATAGTTGTTTGAGTGCATTTGTTGTTTGTTGTTTGTTGTATTCATTATTTGTTCTCCTTCCTCGCAATTTTTTAAAATATATGCCTAAGCAAATAAAATGCATTTATATCTGTCTCTTTCAATGGGTATTCTCTGTGCGTTAGTTGTATTTACAGGGTGTTTGCTTAATAAAAGTAATATAAATACTTCAAATATCAATTATAATTGCAGGAGTTTTTTGTAGATACTTAAATTGTTTATAATATTTTATTCTTTTTAAAATGATATTGTTTTTATTTTTTTTTTAGTTTTTAAAAAGCAAGAGCTTATTGAAATTGTATTCGAATAGTTTAAAGTTTATTAGATTTAAAAAAACAAATTTTTTACTTTTTTTTGGTAATAGATTTTCTTTTTAACTTCCAAAGAGTTTTTTAGAGTTGGAAAAGATTTGAAACTTTAAAAAATTTATATTTATGGAGAGAATGAACCAACATTTTAATAATATTTTTTTTATCACCAAAACTTTACTATTATTAAGCAATTTAAATCAATTTCTATTTATTAATAGTTACAAGAAAAATTATTTCTGATCAATTTAATTGTTAAAACAATAACCAATTATTTAATCTATTAACTTTTAAACAAACACCCGGTTTCTTAAATACAAAACCAATAACAATTTAAACTTTAAATCAAATACAAAATAATAACAACAAACAGTAGCTGCAATAACAAAAGCCACAACAACAAATTAAATTGAAAAATGTTTATCTATTTATTTATTTCGTCGATTTTGTTTTTTTGATTTTTTTGTTGTTGCTACCAAATGTGACCCCTAGTTTGGCCCTGTTTAGTTCAACCCGTTGCAACATGCAGCAACAACAACAATTTGCAACGTTCAATACGCGCAAATTCTATAAAATACATAAATAAGTAGAGGAAAAAAATAAATAAATAAATAAACAAAACGAGAGGAGAAACCAAAACTAAAAATGAACCCAAAACGAACGATAAACTGAATGCAACATTGTAAAATGCTTTTTGCCACAGACCTGAGAATGTTTTCTATGGTTTTTTTTTTTTTTTTGATTGAGGGGGGTTGCAACGGGGAGTCGGGGGTCGGGCTGGTGGTTTGGTGCAGTGCTAAACACAGTGGCGTAGGCATGAAATTTTATTTATTTTTTTTTGGGGAGGAGAATAAATATGTATTTATTTAACATAATATAATTAATTTTGAATTTTAAGGATGGAAAATTGCAGTTCTGTATTCCCTATTAAATTCTACGCTTTGAGGAATTTTATCTTTTTAGCAATTATATAAAAACACTATATCAAGAGAAAACAGCATTAACTATTAGGATTCCCAGGCTAAAAAGTTTTTTATGCAAAAATTAAATTTTAAACTGATTATAATCTAAGTATATAATACTATAATACAATATATATAATATAATAATTATTTGTATGAACAGTCATATGATATTTAGATAAAATTAAATCAAACTGTATAAAGTATAATAAAACTCGCATTTGTCAAGTTTGCTAGAAATACTAAAAAAATACTACAAAAATCACTAAAAATGTTTTTTTAAAAAACAAGTAATTTTTCTACTAATATTTTCCAAGGCTGTTAACAGAAACAGCTATCCAATATTAATCAAATTTAATTAACTTGTTTAGAGTACAATGGAACTGAGAACTGACATATTTAATTGCAAAAACTCATAATTATAATATTTCTTTCCCTTTTATTTCCTTTTTTTTTTTTTGAAAATAACTGAATTTTTGAACTTTAATTTTTAGGGTGGCCATATATTATAGTATAGCTATATAATATAATATAGTAGCAGACCCAGCCGCTTTAAATCTGTATCAATTTTTAATAATTATTGTAGCTCTAAAACTGAGAGAATAGTTGTAGAAACAGACGGAAGGACATGCTAATTCTGATGAAGAAAATATATAATTTAAAAAGTAATATATATAATTTATATAATTTAGAGAGTTAGAAAACTTTCTTCCAATGTCTTACACACTTTTTGTTATATAAATAAAAGCTTCTAAAATACAAATCCTTTAAAAAATCAAAAACTATTTAGAATGTGCGGAAATGAAAGCAGGCATTACAATTCACTTATTTGAAGAACTTAACTCCACTCGAAACCCCCTTTTCACTCTTGGCTGGCTTAATCCCTAACAACTGACAACCCCCTCTGCACCCACCACTGCCTTTAGCTATATGTGTGTCTGTGTCTGTGTATTTGTTCTGCCCGTGGGGAACGACAACGCTAACGACGATTCCGATTCCGATTCCGATTCACGTCGCTGACTGTCGACTGAGCGTCGAGTGGCGAAGTGTCGAGTAGCACATACACACAGTGGAAGGGGTGGAGGGTAGGGGGGTTAGGTGGGTAACGGGGGGGCTTTGGCACGCATGTTGTCCATGTCCCCATTCGAGTCAAGTGACGTGTTATCTGTCGCCTTCTCTCAGAACTTTGACTTCTATTGGTTGAATGTCGTTTGCAGTTTTTTTTTTTTTGCAGTTTGTGCAAATTTGACGCTTGACGTTTTGTTGTCTCTGTCTGTGTGTGTGTGTGTGTGTGTGTGTGTGTACTGTTGTTGTTATTGTAGATCGATCTCACTTAGGCTACCGTGTTGCCATTTCTGTCTGCCCCCACCTCGCCCGTCCGTCCGCGTTTCAATGCCAACGGAATGAATGTGTGTGTGTACGTATACATATGTCTCTCAGTGTATTATGCGGCATTACGAATTGGTATTATTAGCAGGCATGCCATGGAAAATGAAAATGAAAACTGCCAATAGTAACACTGGCAAACACTTTCCCTCTCGTTGCTTTCCATTTGCAACGTACAACTTCATCATCAACACCATCATTTGTGGCAACATCAAGTTGCAGCTATGCAGTAATTATTGCACGATCAATTTGCCGGCTTTGCCGGCCATCCATGTCGGCTGGCAAAAAAAAAAAAAACTTAAAAAACTTTCTTTCGAGCACATGTTTTAATAATAATAATAATACAGAGCCTATCCCGATAATAATAATAGCGAGGGTAGTTTTAGCAATTTTTTTAATTAAAGAAAAAGTAATGAAAACTTTAAAAAACTTTTAAAAAGCGTTAGATTTTGGTATATTTTATGTACTGCAATAAATTTTCAATTTTTTCCAGCATCTGCTGTTATAAAATTTAAATAGAATCTTAAAATTTCCAACTTGCATACAATTGGGAAGAAATTGCAGGAGAATATACTTTAAAGTCTTTTTTATCTATTCCAAAAGTTAGGATAATTTAGGATCATAGCCTAAATAGTTCAGTTTCATTTGTTTCAGTTCTAATTTGATATTTAAAGTTTTAATACAGTTTAATTTGATATTTATAGGGAGAGTGTAAATATAAATAAGAAAATTTTGGTTAAAAATATATTAAAATTATTAATGTGCTTTTTAGAGTTCTAACTCAGGTAATTTTACAAAAAAACGCTGAAATTTGAAATGTCTAAGCTATAATATGATAAACAGTTTAATAAAGGCCTAAAACCTATTAAAAATTGTTAACATTAGAATAGAATGATGCTAGTGTTAACTATCTAACTATATTCATAATTTAAATCCTTCAAGACTCCTAATGCACACATTTCTTTAAGGATAATATATACTTATTATACTTATATTAAAAAATTTGGTTTTAGCCTCAATCCAACCTAAAGAGGATTTATTATAATATATTATATATATTATATATGCTCTTTAAATCTAACCTAACCTAAAATACGTACATATACTTATTGAATTGCCTTTCGATAGTATATATCGCAGAAAAATACACAAAAAATACTTTAAAAGCTAGCGTTGTTATCGATTTTCTTCTTATCGATTTTGATCTAAAGTTTTCAATACATTGCAATAATTTAATCTTAATTTTCAGTGCAGCCTCCCTACAAATAATAATAATACTAATAACTGATTATATATATATTAGTAAAAACTTAGTAGCAGTTACTAACTAGCAAATATACAAATGAACAACGAGCGGATGAGCTGTCGCTGTCGCAGTCGCAGTCAGCTGCAGCTTTAGCTTTAGCTTATGCTGTTGCTGTTGCAGTCGTCGCTGCTCTGCCGCCAGCAATTGCAGTTGGCTGCGCTGCAGGCGTCGCTGTTAGCGTTAGCGTCACTGTTTGCGTTGTCTGCCGACGCCTCTAATGCCTGTCGTCTCTGTCTTCTCTGTCCCAATGTCTGCGGTTGACGGTCGTACAGTTAGACGGACGTTTGCTTTTGCTTGCATTTACAACTTACACACACATGCATACACACACACACACCTAGAGACAGACATGCACAATAATGGCATTGAAAATCTTTTTCAATAAAACACGTAAACAAACAACAAAAACTAAAACCAAAACAAGTAAGACTAGACTAAACGTTAATGATTGACTTGTCAGATACCACGTAAATAGTTTTTTTTAAGCAAGCTGTTTAAGTGCTGTTTATATTATGTAGGGAATTCTTAAAGTTGTGCAGATTTTTAGGTTAAGGAGTATTTTATTGAAATATTGAGAATTTTTTATTAATATACCACAATAGGAGATCTTAAAAAGAGCTTTAAAAATATTACGAATACCTTTTTAAAAAAGGAATATTTTTATCTATACAATGCTTAACTAACGAGTGTCCTCCTTTTATTTCAATATTTACAAATATCCTCTCCGATTTGTGAATATATTTTTTTTGTGCATTATATTTAGGAAAATTAGAAATTCTTAGATTAGAAGTAAATTTACAAAAGAAAATAAATTTTTAACTTCTTTAAAATGTGTTGAAAACGAAAAAAAAGTAAGATTTAATTAGGATCGGAAATGAGAACATTCCTGTATATATTTTTTTTGTTGAAACCACATTTTTCCCAACTTAGATATCTATTAAAATATTTCTATTAATTGAACTACAAAAAGATTAGGATCGGGAATGATTACAGCCCTATATATATTTTTTTTTGTAGAAATCACATTTTTCCCAACTTATCTATTAAATCTATTAAAATTTTGTTCTTTAATTGAACTACAAAAATATATATTTTATCATGTTATTACAATTTTAATCGCAATTTATAATACAATATATATGTATATATATATTATATCTATATATGATTTATTACATATAATTTTTAAAATAAACATTTTACAAACACCCTACATGACTATAAGCTGACCACAAGCAACCAAAAAAAAAGTACAGGGTATTAAACATCAAATGAAATGAAAATGTATCGCACGCAACAACAAAAACTTGCATATAAATTTATATATAATAATACTATATACATTTTGCAGTTGAACTGCATTTGATTTGAACTTTTAGTTAATAGTTTCAAAGTTATAGTATATATATAAATATATATATATATATATTTGTGTACATATAATTTGCCTTATAGTTAACTAATCAACGCTAGATAATATGTGAGAATTATGTTAATTAATGCTCTTCATAATTTTGCTGCAGCAGCAGCTGCATCTTTTGTTGTTATATTTACATTGAAATACATATATAAATTTGGAAAATTTCCAGCAAAAAAAAAAATACATAAATATACTATATACACAGGTCTTTCAAATTTTTATATACATTCATTGTGTGTTGAACTTGAAAATTGTTGTTATTGTCGTTTGTTATTGTGCAGTTTAATCAACTTTTAGTTGGAGACTTCGAGAAAAACGCTTTTTGTGATGCATTTCAATATGGTTTGGAATTTTTTTTTATTTATTTTTCTAGAGATTGTTAGGGGGTTTGGGGCGGGGCAATTGAAAGCCCATTCAATTATTATATAGGAATATTTAAGCATTTGATTTGAATTGAAACAAGGTTTATTTAATGTTGATATAAAAATGAAATTACAATTAAAGTTTTTGGATTTGTTAAATTATTATTGCTAAAATTTCCGGCAGTTTTCTCAAGTGTGTCGGTTGATCTTCAATAGAAGGTAATCTTTTTTATGGTTTAAAGATATTTTTCTATAAATTTTGATATTCAAATACTTAAAATTTTGAGTAATTTTTGAGTTAATAATAATTTAACAATCCAAGAAAACTGTTTTATTTTCTACAGAATAAATAAACCTCAATGAAATTTTAATATTTTTTTAAATTAAAAAATAGTATAAAACCTCTCTAAAAAAGAAAATACAATCCTTTCCATCTAGCGAAAGTCATCTAAGTACACAAATTAAATTGTTAGCTTTCGGAAATCATAGAAAATCTAAAGCAACAAACAAACAAACATACAACAAAAATATCAAAACACTCGAACGCCAAAACGTTAATTAAAATAAATACTTTCCGGCTTACAAGCCGGACACTTGGCCGGCTAAAAGAAGCCAAGAAACTGGCCAAAAAGTATCGATACCCACAGCCTGGCCAGATGTAAGATATCAGCTACAAACAAGCCAAACGTTTTCTTTTTGCCAATGATTTCCTTTTGGCCAAGAAGTCACGCTGTTAGTCAGTCAGTGTTACCAGGGCCGATGATGACGATGCCAAAAGCAGTTGCCAGCCAAGAGACGACGAGTTGGCCAACAAGTTGGCAGCAGCAACTGGTTTTTTATTTTTTTCTACTTATTTTTTTTTTCATTTTTTCCGCAGACAGAGAGTGAGAAAAGTAGAGAGGTAGACAGGCATTAGAAATTAGCCATATATGTAGCTATATATCTGTATATATCTATGTGCATACGGATAAATGTTTTGGCCTGCAAAAAATAGAGAAAAAAAAGAAAAACTATGCGAAATTCACTTTCATTATGAATGACCGACGATGCATACAAATGCAATGCAGTTGTTGAAGTCATCCAACCTGGTAAAACTCGGTTAGGAAAATCATGAATTTTCACGCTAGATTCAAACTGTAATTTGTGTGTGCACGTGACCATTATTGATACAGTTGTTAAATGGGTCCATAAGAGATTCAATTAGGTTTTTTTTAGAGGGAGAAAAATGCAGGGAATTAATTTTGTATATTTAGAAAAAAAAATTGTGAATAATTAAAATTTGAATATTAGCTGAAAAACACAATATAATTTATAGTTATTTTTTTTGCTTTTATTTTACACTTTACTAATATCACACGGCACATAATATTATTTCATTTCTAGCCAGAATAAAAACTGAGTACAGTTTGCTAGGAAAAAAGTACAAAATATTAGTTCAAATGTTTAATTTAATATTATTTAATTGGAAGAAATTCTTTACAATTCTTGCTGATTTTCAAAAAAAAATATTGTGGGCTTTGATCAGCTCAAAAAGTAGAAAATGTGAACTGAGAACAGTTTTCTAGGAAAAAAAGTAAAAAATATTTATTAAAATATTTAATTTAATATTATTTATTTGAAAAGGAATTCTTTAATTCTTTTCGTTGATTTTTAAATAGAAGATTGTGGGCTTAAAAATCAGCTAAAAAGTTAGAAAATGTGAATTGAGAAAAAAGTAAAAAGTATTTATTAAAATATTAAATTTAATATTAGTTATTTGAAAAATAATGCTTTACAATTCTCGTTGATATTTAAAAAGAAGATTATGGGCTTAGAAATCAGCACAAAAAATAAAATATTGTCTGCTATATCATATTATACAATCTAATAGAGGAATTATAGCAATATTTAAAAGACGATTTATAGGAGGAGTTATAGGAGAAATTAAAAAAAAAAAATTTATAAATAAGAAATTTTAGAAGGAATCATAGCAGGAATTATAGAATTAAAGTTGAATTTTTTGGAATAGTCAATTATAAATTATAAAAAGGAGAATTTATAAATGAAAAATGGAAGGAGGAATTATAGCAGAAATTATGGAGTTATAGTTCGATTTATTGACTCTTCCCATAAATCGAACTATAGTTCTATAATTTCTGCTATAATTCCTCCTTCAATTTTTTATTTATAAATTCTCCTTTTATAATTTCTCCTATATTTTTAGCAGAAGCTCACATTATAGACTACAATACACTACCCCCAATATACATATAAATAAAGAATTATTATTTATTTATTTATTTTATTAATTTGCTTTGAATTAATCCTAAATTACAAAGGAGTGTAAAAGCCAGACCTTCAGGCTAAATTATCTATTTGCATATAATATAATTTTTCATTATTTCCTAACCGAACTTTAAATACTTTATTAATCAGAAATGAAGCTACAATTCTATAGATAAAATATTTATAAAACAGAAAAAAATGCGACAAAATAATTTGTACTTTATAAACAATATAAAAAATCAAACAAATTCAAAAAAATAAAAACTCAAGTTGGGTTTATTTATTAACAACTAAAAAGCTATTTTATCTAGCTGCTCTTTTCCACTTCATAGCTTAAATTGAATTCTTAAAGATACCGTAAGCATTTAAGCCAAGTTATTATCATGTCTATAACAAGACTCAAGTGTTTTGTCATAAAATCAAACAAGCAAGGAATAATATCTTCTTCTCCTAAGGCGCTCGAGACAAAAAACCTTTTAATTTAGGACGCCTGTAAGAAAAACCCGATTATAGTTTTTCCACCCAAACCTTGACTCTAAAAAATCCTCTGTTGTTGTTGTTTTTGTTGTTGTTGTGTTGTTGCACTTCTCGCTTTCATTTTCTTTGCTGTGTAAAAGTAAAAATAATTTGCTTTTCGGTTGTTGTTTTTCTTACATATTTTTTTTGCTATTATTATTTTTTTGCTTTTTTTTGCTTTTTATGCGAGAAAATCGAAAGTTTTTCCACACGCCATAATGCAAAAAGAAAGTGCAAGTGCAACATGCTGCCAAAGAAAGGAAAACCAAATGATGGCAACAACGAGACGATGAAGAGGAAGAGGAGAAGGAGACGAAACGTTTGAGGAGACGGCAAACAATGCCAACGGGCTAACGGGCCATCGGGGCGTATGAGCGACTTGTTGTGGCCAAAAGTAGGATGCCATTGTTTGTGGTTAACTGACGACGAGTTTTTATTTTTTTTAATTTTTATTTTCATTTTCAATTTTTTTTTATTTTTCAATTTTTTTTCTTTTTTTTTTGTTGTTGGCAATTTTCTGTTTTTTTTTGTTGTGGCATTTTCGTTGTCAAGTGCAAGTGGAAAAGCAAATGGTCAACTGAACAGTCGATTGTGATGGCCAACAAAATGAGTTAAAAGGCAGCAACACACTGTAATATACTCTGTGAATTTAGCTCACTTGTGGTAGGGTTGTTAGATGTGGCAAAAATTATTTGTGAATTTAATTTTGGGCGATTCCCATATGCCTTAACACTAAAAAAAGAAAAAAAAAATAAGAATTTAATTTTCAGTATTATTTTATTTTTGAAGTTTTTATATGAAATTTGAGGATTCTATTTATTAATATATTAGTAATATAAGGCTGTAGGAGTTAGCTAGTTAAAATTGAGTTTATTTTTAGCATAGGAAAAGGGTTTATTAGCTCACATACCAAATTTGCTAACTCTAGCTAAAAAAATGTGAAAGATATAGTTCCATATGCCATAGAGCTAATAAAACTCTATCTGTAGCCTTTTGCTGACCAAAATTCTCAACAAAAGTGTCACAAATCCAAGATACTCTATTTCTTTTTCTAAAATAGAGTATAACAAGAAATCTGCTGCAACATCAGCTATTTCCTTTGAACAACATTAAATGTTGTCTCTCGTTGTCTCGTTGTCATTTTATCGTTTCTGTCTGTTGGCTTTCGATTTCGTTTGAGGTTTAATTAAAACGCATAAAAGTCGCTCGTTAGACATTCAAGTTGTCTCAGGATTGTCTGGAAAAGTCGCAACAACAACAACAGTAAATCCTTTGTTGCCATTTTTGGTTGCCACACTCACTTGCAGCAATCTAATCAGAGTCTCATATCATTTGACATTGCTCATAAACATATTAAATACATAATTCTTAATAATATAGTTATGCAAATTGTTGTCTGCTTTTTAGTTATTTCTTGTTTGCACAATGTTTCAATAACAAGTCCAAGTGCAAGTCTCAAAGAAGAACTTAAAGCCAAACAGACAGCCAATCAACTTGGCCAAAAGTCAGGGCTATAACATATATATATATATATATTTTAGCTTTTTCTGTTTCTGTTTTGCACTCAAGTTGTTTTTTTTTAATTTTTTTGGTTAAAGCTTGTAATTGCCATGTTACAAGTTTTTACTAGACTTTAATTACTTGTTACTTAAAAAAGATTTAGAGCTGTGGGAATATCGATATTTATCTAAAAATAAATATCGATAATATCGTTAGTGTATATCGAAGATTTTTCCAGTTTTTATAGGCAAGAGTTGAGTTGGAAAAAATTAATATATCGATAATATCGTTAGAGTATACCGAAGTTTTTCCAGTTTTTAGCGGCTAGAGTTGATAATTTTGTTGTAATTATATCAGGGTATATATAAAGCTTTGACAGGGGCAATTTTTTGGTATAAAAAATATATATATTCTTCAACGAAGTGAATCGGATAAGAGTTAATTTTGTATACATCTATTTTCTAGCTCTATATTTTTTTGTGCTCCAACTTTATTGATAAAACTTAATATATATTTATCAAACGGGAGTATATTGAGTCTATTATAAAAATATATCTAGATCTTATAACATTCTAGAAAAATTGCCCAAATATTGATTTTATTGTACGGAAACATATTTTTATATAAAAGAAAAACATTATTGATTCCATAAAGTATATAAATATATATTTTAAATATAGTCGATTCAAATCTTATTGTATGCCTCTATATATTTTTCAATTTTCAAGCTATATTGATAAAAACTAGCTAGTAAATAATGTCAGCCGGTTTTTTCGATGTAAGTATAGATAAAAAAAATACAAAAAAATTCGGATTTAATAGAATATTATACTTACTTATATATCTGCCCTAGAAACAAAATTTCCAAATTGGATTTTTTCTATTAAAATAAAATTGATTTCTATTTGATAAATCAATTAAATTAAAATTGACATATAGTTTAAAGCTTAAATAAAATATTTTAAAAAGATTTTCCTATTAAAAAAATTGATTTTTATTTTATAAATCAATTAAATTAAAGTTGACTGAAAGTTTAAATCTTAAATGGATCATTTTAACAAAATTGAACAAAATATATTTGATAGTATTTTGCTGGAATTATATGAAAAACCTTTTTGTTTATAAAGTAAATAGAAAATCTTAAGAAATTCTCTTAAAATTAAATTACCAAATCAACAACAAAACTTATTTTAATAATTTTAGCTGCAAAGGGTGTTTAATCATCGTCAGCCCAAAAGAAAACCTGTTCTTGTTGTTTTTATTTATTTATTTATTAATATTATTTTTTTGTTGTTGTTTTGCGTTTCCAATGTTAATTATAACAATGATGATTATGTCTTTCGCTGGCGGTCAAGTGCAGACTGTATATATATATATATATAGTTAAGCAAAGTTGTTTTTAAGTAACTGAACTTTTTCGACTTGTAACCATTTCTTTAAACTTTTTGTTGTTTACGTTATTGTTGTTAAGAAATGGGGAAACAGTTGAAGCACAAGGTTGTTGCAGTTAGGCAATAAAAACTGAAACTGAAATTGAAATTGAAACTGAAACTGAAACTGCTGAGCTGGTTACTTTTTGAATGAAAAGGTGAATGCCAAGACACAGCAACAAAAACCACAAAAAAAACTATAATTTTTTAACAACTATGCGTACATATATAACAACAATAATTGCAATCATATTTTTGGTAAAAAAAAACTATGGAAAATTTAATAAAGATTTTGCAAGAGGGAAAAGGTAATACAAAGTTTGATTTAGGTTAGGATTTGAGTGTAAATTTTAGAGTGTATATAATACCATTTTAAAGTTGAAGAATCTCTTAAATAAATAAAGATTTTTTGTTAATTTTTTGTTGAATTAATAAAAGATTTCAATTTAATTCAATTTTTATTCACTTAAATGTTGAAATTTTGATTTACAAATGGGTTAAAAATATTGTTTCTATAAAGAGTACAGACGACTTAGTCTTTTCTACTTATTAATACAACTTAAGATTTTAAAAATAATAATACAATTTTTAGAGCGGGGAAAATTTTAAAGAAAAAAAAACCCATAAATTAATAAAGATCTGAATTTTTGACTGATATAATGTCGAAGATATTATGTTGTTATTTCAACATAAGTAGAATTTCTGTATATCTCTATTTAAGATAACTCTATAAATGGCAGTGTCTAGTTTTATTAAAAATTGATAGACAAAAATAAATAGAAAAATAAATAAAATAGAATTAACAATATATATGGGCATTTCCATTGTGGCGTTACGTGACAGTCGTTCGCCTAAATGGGAAAAAATGCCAGAAAAAAGTCAGAAGCATATATGCTATATATAATGAAAGGGACTAGTTTAATTTAAAAAAATAAAAAATTTACGGACTAAAATAAATAAATAAGGATTCAAAATATATATGCTACATATAAGGACACACCTCCTACATTTTGTGACATAATTATAAAACTTCCCTACACTGAAAAAGTCTTAATAGGAATTTCGCAACTGCAGACAAAATATATTGAATTTCTATATCTATCAAATCAGCATTATCTATACTTATCCGTAACGGCATTAAAAATCAAAATCTCTCAGCCAAACATAAAAATGTTGGCTACGTTTAACCTACAAGTGACCCCGCCACGCCTCCACACCAACAAAAAAGATGCCACAACACAGACAAAGGAGCTGACATTATTGACCAGATTATCAGAATGCTGTTGCCAAACAAAGAGATGAACGGCTCCCCCTCCCGACCAAAATAAAAGCCCCCTCTGCTATGACCCTGCAGACGAGAAACCGTAACAATTACAAGTCTGTTGAATTTTTCGTGTGCGAATGAGAAGCACAAAAAAGAAGTTTGACAAACGTCGTTGCCATCGTAATCAACGAGTGTCGCTCGGGCAGAGCGGAAGAGTGGAGAAGTAAGAGATTTTGGGAAGATTCGCGTCTCTGCAGGTTAGTCAGTCAGAGGGGTATGGCAGTTGGTGCGGGCGAGGGGTAACAGCTGCTGCTGTTGGTTTGGGTGCATGGCGCGTGTATTAGATGATATGAGGTCATTCACTGCTGTTTACTCCGAAAATGTTGTCTCGCCGTCTCCGTCGACGTCGACGTCGTTGCCGATGACGCGGCGATTCACATCATATTTTTTTTGGATTGGTTGGGTTGGGGTTTTGGGAGTTGGGGAGGGAGGAGTGTTACTCTTACCCTCTTTGTCAAATGCGAAGCAGCAGTAAAGCGATACATTTCCGACACTTCCTAACCATCATCTGTTTGTCTGGAGCTGGAGACGTCGCCGACAACGATGTGGCAGCAACAACAACAACAACAGCAAGCAACAGTAGCAGGAGTCGTCGTTGCCGTCGTCGTCGACGTCTGTTCAATGACTTTTGTTTGAAACATGAAACATGAATCGACTACACAAGCCTTAAAAAACCCCCCTCATGCAGCCCCTAACCAATGTTGGCCTAAAACCCCACACCACACCACTGTTCCTCAGATTCAGTCAGCGGTTCCAGTTCCAGTTCCATTCGCCATTCGACAGTCAGAACCCACCTAATGCGCTTCCTCTTCAACATTCTTTTACGGCTCTATGTGTCTGTGCATACACACCGCTCTCACCCTCTCTTCTCTCAGTTGGAGCAAAGGAGCCGTCTGCGTTCCCCTACCATCTCACCTTCTCCTGCGACCATCAACCAATTGTCGGTACATTGGACTCATTTCGCACACACACACGCTTAGCAAAAAGTATGTCTGTGTCGCCTTCGCCGCCGTCGTCGTCGCCTCATTAAAGTTCTCCCCCATGGCTTCCAGACCGCTACCCCGCCCCCTGCTCCCAACAGGCTAAAAACACCAAACTCTTCCTTCTGTTTCATCTTCTATTGCTCTTGTTCTGGCTTTGGCTTCCTTTATTTGCAATATTCAGAGAGTATCTCACACATACACATGCATGGGCAGCGAGACGCACACAATTGCAATTGGCAAGTATACATAAATGGAAAGGCCCCCAACAACTAAACAAACGGAAAGTGAAAATTTGCTCTACTGCCTTCGTCAATCGGGAACGGCGGCAGAGAGCACTTGCGCGTCTCTCTCTCTCTCTGTATTTTGCTGTTACTCTCTCACTCTCACACATACTTACATTGAGTCATAATCGTGCCGATTGCACGACGATTGCAGCAGCAGCGAAGCTTCGCGACGTCGGCATCGCCATCTCCTGCACACTTGTCGAATACGCTCTCACACACACATCAAGTTCGTATATTTTTTCACTGCTTGCTACTGCTCCCCCATGATCGCATAGCCCTTTTGACTTGGCCTGACCCATTTGGGGGCCCAGATAGTAGCTGCAATTGCTCGCCACTTGCTCCACTGAAGTGAACGCACTGGGTCTGGGTCGCAGCAGCAGCAGCTAATAGAAGAGAGCCGATATACATACATATGCACACATACGCTTACATATTTAAATATGCAAATGTATAGGGATCTGCTTTGTAGATCAGTTTAACTAGGAAATGTAAGGCTTGCTATGTATGTATGTGAATATTGTATGTACATTTACTTTGAATGATACTTTTTATGTTCTAAAAATTATCTTAGATTACAGTGTATATTTTGTGCATCGGTTTTCGTTTATATTGCTTATATTTACTTATATTTATGAATATAGCAAAACAAAATTAAACAAATGTTACTTTGGAACCACTGTGCCGGTTGCCTATTGCTACTCAATGTCCCCCTGAGGAGCAATGCAATGTGGCACACAAAACCCCCCTTAGCACACAGATTCGCATTTACAAACCAACTCAGCTGCAGCACACATATTATGTACATATGTATGTATGTATGTATGTACATAAACAGCAATAACAGCAGCAAAGAGAGCGTCAAACATTTTTGCTCTCACAACTAAAAACTGTTACGTTTTGCCATTTTGGCGCGCTCGCGCTCACAACGCAACGACTGCGACGTCGACGTCAATACCGACAACGTTTTCGCAATAGCAAAGCAGCAGCAGCTCCAACAACATTTTCAGTTGGCGCGAGCCGAGCAAGCGAGCCCCATTCAGTCAGCGTCGCAGTCGCTTGCTCATTTTTCTGTTTTGCCTTTTTGTGTTTTTGCCTTCCCACCTGTCTCTCTCTCGCGCGCTCGCTGCTCTGCGAGAGTGCGTGTGTGTGTTTGTGTGATACAGTGAGTGGGGCGCGCGCGCGCTTTGGCAGCAGACGTTAACGACAACGCACGCTGCAGTCGCAGTCGCGTCGCAGTCGCCGCCTGCAACGTTTGTTTGCGCCTAATAAACACTCGGGCAGTGCTTTTTGTGCTGACTTTAGATTTTAGTTTTGCTGATACCGTAAGAGATAAATGACGTGCCGCGGCTGACAGCAAAAAAAAAAATAAATACAAAATAAAAACGTAGAAAAGCGCAAGCAAAATACAAAACACAAAAGCAAGCAAAAAATATATTACATACATACATAGATATAATACGTGTTTCCGCATATTCGTAGCCTACTAGTATATGCGCGTTGCGTGGCGTGGCGCGTTGCACGTTGATGGCCTGCCACAAGAATGTGTTAAAGTGCTGCAGGCGGCGCCGGCAAACAGCAAAACAACAAATTTAGTGCAAAAAATACAAAATATACCTCAAAATAATATTGTTGCAGCATGTGCAACGTGTAACCCGTGTGTGTGTGTGTGCGAGTGTGTGTGTATAGAAACAATTGCTACTCAAAATGATAATGGTGCAACATTTGGTGGCCGCCACAGCACATAATTTTGCAACGGCGGCAATAACCATAGTGAACTCCTCCTCCTCCTCCTCATCGTCGTCGTCATCCTCCTCATCGTCGTCCAGCTTAAGCTTGAGTTCCAGCTCCAGCTCCAGTTCGTCCCCATCATTGTTATCGCTATCTTCAGCCTGCTCGACAACATCCTCGGCATCGGCATCGCCCACAGTTGCCGCATGTGGCACGCCAACGCCCACGCCAGCTGCCTCGCCCCAGGCGCCCACATCGCCAGCGACACCTGCTGCTGCTGCTGCAACTGTTGCAACTGTCCAGGAGACGCAGCTTGAAAATGAGGCAGAAAGAACAGCAGCAACAGCAACTGCAACTGCAACAGAAGCTGTGGCAGCAACAGCAGCAACTGCAACTGCGGCAACAGTTAACGAAGGTGCCATAGAAGAATGCAAGTCAGAAACTGCGGCAAGTTTAAGTCCAGCGGCAGAGCGTGCGGCAACGCCAACAGATCAGGTGGCAGCAGTGGCAGTGGCAGCGGAGGAGCCAGAGCCAATTGCCACAGATTGTCGCGAGTTCAAAGTGCTCTACAATCACCTGAGGCAACAACAACAGCAACAATCCGAGCCAGATAAAACGCGCAGCACTTTGGATGATGTATCTAAGATACTTTGGGAGCGCAAGCAGCAGCTGCAGCGCAGCAGCGTCATAACCAGCAGCAATGAGTTGCAAGTGCAACAGCAGCAGCAACACCCACAGCAACAGCAACAACAACAACAAATGAGCGACATTGAGGACGAGGAAACGCTTGAGGAGGAGGATGCCGATGCGGATATTGAGGCAGATGCGGATGATGAAGAGTTGCTGGAGTTGCAATATCAAGATGGTTATGATTCACCGCTGGATCTGTCGCTAAGCGGTGGCGCCACAGCAGCGCATGCAGCGGCAACAGCAACAACGGTTGCTGCCTCAGCAGCAGCGTGTGGCAGCAACAACAGCAGCAGACGACGTGGACGCACTTACTCCGGCACAGAATCCGATGATGAGGCAGCAACGCAATGTGAACGTGCAACAAGGATGCGTCTTAAGCCCGCTGAACGTTCTGCCGCCTACAAAAAGAGCTTGATGAAGCGTTACTGTAAGTGGAGGGGAGAAAGAATTATTGGGAGATAAATATATAATGGGAAAATTGGGGAAATATTTGGGAAACATTTGGTATTGTTTATAGGTATTTTTTTTAACTATTAATTAAAAAAATAACAATCGGGATTAGAATTCATAGGAGATAAATATATAATGGGAAAATTGAGGAAATATTTGGGAAATACTAGAAATTATTTGGTAATAAAATAAACTATTTAATTATGGTCAAGTAAAATCAAAATATGGAGAGTTTATAGGTATTTTTTTTAACTATTAATTACAAAAAAATAAAAATCGGGATAAGAATTTGTTGGAGAAATAATGAAAATAATGGCCATATTTAAATAATTGATTTTGTTAACCATTATTTCTAGTATTTCCCATAGTTAAATAATTGATTTTATTAACCAAGTGATGTTAAAATATCGAGAGTTTATAGATTTTTAAACAAGCTATTTAAAAAAATAGAAAAATCGGGATTGTAAAGGAATTTATTCTATATCAATTATAGATATTGAAATAACGAAAAATCGGAATTTTAAAGGGTATTATTATTTAACAATTATTAATATTGAAATGAAAAATGAAAAATCAGGATTTTAAGGAGCATTAATATTTATCAATATTGTTACTAAAATGAGTATATTTTTGATTATTTTAATATTTTAGTTACCAAGAATAAAGTAACCTCCCTTTAAATAGTATGAAAGATTTATTATTTTACTTTATTTATTTATTTTACCAAAAAAAAAAACAATTAATGATGGCAAAAGTACAAACAAGTTGGTTAAATTTAATAAAATAGTCAGAAGTGATGTAGAAATACAGTTGGTATTATAAATATATTTTTAGTGGTTTTTTATCAATCAGAAAAGTTGGCAACACTTAAACATAATATAGAAAATATTTTATTTAAATAGCAAAACTAATGAGAATTTAATAACTTTGGGTTATACTTTTATTAAATTGATTTAAATTTTTTGCAATAAAAAATATATTTTCGTCTCCCATTGCTTTTCAAATAATATAAAATTGCACTTATAATTTATATTATACATTTTTGGGTTGCAATAATTTGGGAATATAGATAAAATATAAAATTAACTTAATTTACATACGTTTAAAATACTTTTTAGAAGACACATCCCAAATTTACTTAATCTATGCGTAAAAGTTCCTGAGATATATACATTTATACCTAAAAAAAAATTGAAAAATTAAATATGCATTATATAAAATGGTTGTCTATGATATTTATTATAAATAATCATACACAATCTATATAATATAATACAAATTATATAAAGAAAGAGGTGAGAAAAATTTCGTTATTAAAAAAAAATATTATTCAGGATTGGAAATATTTTAAAAATTTACTAAAACTAAAAAAAACGATCCAAAATAATAGTGTTCATAGGAAAATAATATATTATTATTATATTTTATTTTCACAATTTTCACAATTATCTGACATTAATTTAAATTAATTATGAGATTAATTGAGAAACGTCTAGAAACAACTGGAATTGGGTCTAAGAAAAAATAATTTCCTAGAAACTTTTGGAATGGGAAACTGCTTTAAAGGTTTGAAAGGTTAGAATATGTAAATATTTATAACTTTATTGACTGTTTAAGCAATAGAGTTTAATTTAATTTTTTTTTTCTTTGTTTATATCTTCAAACATTAGTTGAAAGTTTTTCTTTTTCTTTTTGTTGTATCTTGAAATCTTTTACTAGACACAACATTGTGAAATGTCAATTTGGCAACAACAAACAGGCAAATTTATAACAAAAATAAAAATGCACAGACAAACAAAAAAAACAAAAGAAAAGAAAAAAAAAAGACGTCCAAACGCAAAATAAACATTATTTAAAATAGCGCAATTTCCGCTGACGACGACGACGACGCTGCTGCTGCTGCTGCCAACATTGTCTGAGCAGAGAGAGCGGCGGCAACGGCAGCGGCAGCTTCGTAACAGTTTCCTAACCCACCTCAACAATTTTATTGATTACTTTAGGCGGCAAACGCACAGCAACAATAATAATATAAAAAAAAACAACAACTACTTGTCCGCTAAGCAAAGCCATGTGAGAGCGAGAGAACAAGCTAAAAATGGCTAGGTGCGAACAGCAGCGGAGCTTTCTAGCGAGCGGGGCAACTATCAAAATGCGCTCTCTTTGCTTTGCTCTGCTTTTGCTACTATTTGCGCTGCATTCGCCTGTGTGTGTGTGTAAATTGTAATGTTTGTGTGTATAAAATAGTTTCGCAGTTGGAGCGCTGCTGCTGCTGCCGCTGTTGCTGCCAAGGCGCCAACTGCTAACTGCGGAAAGCATATGTACGTATGTATGTATGTATTGGCACTTGTTACATATGTATGTATGCATAGACTGGCTAGGTAACCCTTTGCAGCACACAAAGCAGCCCAACAACTTGTTTCCCTCTATTTGACACGAGCTTTTTGACTGTTGTTGTTGTTTTTGCCTTTGCTCCGATTTAGCTACAGGGAATCATCTTAAGCTAAATACGAGAAAAACTCTAGATGTGCAAGTGTGTGTAAGTGTTTTGCTACTGAGAACAATATAAATATGTATGTTTGTATATATATATATATTTAATGTATGTATGGTATATGTAAAAGGGCGTCAGGTATTTTGAATGTTTCTTTTTGTTTTTTAGCGGAAATGCGCGTCGCTCGCAGCTTTGCAAAGTGGGCGACGCGTTTAGAAAGAAGGGGGAGGCGTGTGCTGTGGTGGGTTTTTAAGGATTGCGAATGAGGAGTAGGGAGAGATAACTTTTGCTTGTACGCTTTATTGAGCACATGGCAATGACAGATTTATGCAGTTGTCAGTTATCTGTCGCTGTGTGTGTGTGTGTAAAAGTGAAGAAAGCAATATATGTTCATAGATCCTTGAATGTATGTGTTTATATTGAAAAGATAACTGAAAAAATAAAAGTGCTAAAAATACAACATTGTCTTAAAGAACCTAACGCTATTAATATGTTGATTCAAGCTTTTAAATGACACAATTTTCCTGCTATTAATAAACATGAATTTAAAAGGGTTTAAAAAAGTGAGGTTAGGTTATGTATTGAGCTTAATATATTAGCCGAAAGATGTCAGAAACTGAATAATTAAAATTTTCATTAGCTCTAAGAAATATTCTTCTGAAATCAACTCTTTAAATGCCGTTTTTATATATATATACATAGCTTCGATTTAATGGGGGCAAAGTCCTACCCCTGCCACGCCTTTACTACGCCCTTGAATGACGTTAACCTTGAATTTGAAAGTGTAAAACTTGTTATGATATTTTAAATATATATTCAACTATTTTATAATTTTCTAAATACTCTTAAAATCATTTCTTGAATTTCTACTGCCTCGCAGTATTTGCCTTATAGTTAATACACTATATAAATTACTTCCTAAACACAAAACACAAATATTTTATTTATTTTTATTTTCATTTTATTGAACTTAAATTAATGTGGGAATTATCGCTGCTTGTTATTATTATACCCGGCTTATTATAACAATCATTTTATAAATATTAAATATTTACATTTAAACCGCAATGGCCCGTAGAATTTATAAAATGTTGAAATGGTTTCGTTTAAAAAAACAAAAACAAATCAAAATGCCAATGTGTTGAAATCAGCAAACGTTGCCGTCTCACACCCCCCCTGAGACCAAGCACCCACAATTTCACCACCTCCGCTAACCACATTATTATCATGATGTTGATGATGATGTTGCTGCATGCAAATTCTTTTGAAATTTTCCCAAAGACATAAAAAAATATATTTGTTTTTGTTTTCGTTTACAAAACTCTTTTTGGACAAACTTTATTTGGGTTTTTTGTTATGCACACACACACACACATACATACATGCATATTTGTTTGTATGTGTAGCTACATTTTCCACTTACATGCAATAATTTTTTTTGCTGCTCTCTTCTTTATTTTAACCTTTTTTCAACACGACTTTATTATGGTTTTTGTTTTGCTTTTGATTTTGTTTTACCTTCAACCTTTTGGGGTTTCAACCACACACCGCTCTCCCCCACTTCGCCTCTTGGCTGTTCGCCGCCCACACCTATACAGGCGCACGAATAAGAAAAATAAACTAGAATGCGAGGCAACTTTCAATTGCGACATGCAGCGAAGAGCGCAATAAGCTTACAAGCTTGTTACGCTCTCTCTCTCTCTCTATTATGGCGCTCTATCATGCTCTCTTTATTGCCTTTTTGCCTTTGCCTGTGCTCCCCTTTACATGACAAACCAGCTCAGCTTCAGCTGCTGTAAAAGTAAGCATGCGCTTGTGTGTGTGTGGGAAATAGTGAAAAAGAGCGACAGCGCTGTTGCCCTTACCCCACCACCACCCCAACCAGCATCATCAGCTGCACAACGAGGTCTGTTGCTTTGAGGCCTAACGCAAAACATTTTGAGGTAGGTTGGGAATAGATTGGCAACAACTGAGCACACACACACACATAGTGAGAGAAAGAGAGAACGCGTGTTAAAGTGAGACAGAGACAGCAAGAGCGCGGAAAAACTTAAATTTCTCGTTTCAGCGCAAGAAATTAGCAAATCATTTTCTTTAGCTTAACCCAAATACGGCTGACTTTTTAGAATTATGTAAGCTAACATGTCTTGATTTCTGTCTACATGTGTATGTATGCGTGTGCGTGTGTGTGTGCGTGTAAGTTTTGTAATTGACAGGCGCAGTTCTCTAGTATCTCTGGCAACCCCCTCCCCCATGCAGCTTGATTACCCGTTGTGGTCTCCTTATCTGTCCATTGATTGCAGTGCGATAATTGATAATAAGCTTGGAAAACAGAGAGAGAGAGCGAGAGTGAGTGTGTAAGTGTGCGTGTGTGTGTGTGGAAGAGAACTGAGATTATGTCACATGTATTAAAAAAACTGTCGCAATATTTATTACAACAGCAAAAATAAAAAAAAATAAAACTGATTCGAAATTGTTGACCAATCTAGTTTGGTTTATAATTAGGTTAGAGATATGATAGAATGATAGATATAGAAAAGTCATAAGTTGGATAATATGTAAAGTATATAAGATATAGACATTTCAGTTGAAAAGATCAAAAGAAACATATTATATTAAGATAATACAGTTACATGATTTAAAAAATGGAAATAATAGTCGAATATAAGTTAGAAGAGATCAGGAATGCCTGGCAGAAGAGACCAGAATTCTTTTGCTTGAATATTATGTATATCAACAGGTAAAACAATTAAGAATACAAGATTTTCGGTAGAAAAACTCAAAATGGCAAATTCTAACCTCAAATATAGAATGGGAATTATCAAAAGAAAAAAGTTATATTTATAGGGAAATAAATTCCTAAAAAAAAAAGAAATACAAAAATAAATATAAAAATATACGAAATAAAATATATGCACAAATAAAACATTAAAAACATAATATGAAACTATAAACATAAAAAGGAATAGAATAAAATAATACAATACAAAATATAATAATATTTATCAGAAATACTATAAGATTATATAGTAGAAGAATCGCCGTTTTCGCCCAATTATAAAGTTTTTTTTTATATATAGAAAAATATTAACCATATTATATAGTAAAAAAAAAGTATTTAGATATTGCTAATCTTTCTTTGGTTTCTAGTAAATTGTTAACGCTTTTCCGCTCTGCTGTCAGGGTCGTCTTAAGGTTACCGCGGGGCCCCGGGCTAATTTCTCAAGCGGGCCTACGCTACTCTAAGAATGAAAATTATTGAATACGCAGGGCCATACCACTTGAGGCTCCTTGGACCCTTCGGGACACCTGGCTAATGCTCAGTCTGCCATACCCTTAAAACGGCCCTGTCTGCTGTAGGGAGATACAAAGAGTTATGCGGAGTTAGGGGGCCATAGAATCTGAATTTTTTTAAACTTATATATAGCAGATTTCCTGACTCTAACTGTCACCCTCTCTGTCTGAAATTCTCGTTTATATATACTCTATATAGTATAGAAAGAATGTTATATAGGGCTAGAAAACTGTGGGTTTAAATGGAGATCGAGAATATATACTTTACTGTAGGCTTTATAGGACCAGTGCTGCCCCTATTTGCCAATTTAATTAAACCCTTTTCTTCCAATTTCTATATAGTATACAGTTTATAAATAGAAAATTTACTTAATACGCAAATCAATTAGCACTTGTAATGCCAAATTTCGATACCTGTAGAATTCAAATATACAGATATATATATATAAAATGATTAAAATATTTTTTTTCTTCATTTATGCTAAATGCTAAAAGAGAGAACTCCATAGAGAAAGTGTTAATTATGTGAATTGTGTGCAAATTGACAGCAAGGCAAATTAAATAAATTTTTACGAAATTATGTAATATACGCTGAATCCGTTTTTTATAGATATAATATAGATAAAATATTCTGGAATATTTATATCTACATTTCTTCAGCATTAAATAATCAAATAAAAAGCAAAAATAGCAACGATTATGGAATAATTTAAATAAAAACAAATATTTAAGTGCGATTAACACTTTTGTTGAAATAGAATAAACAAATTAAAATGTTATAAATTGAAGAAAGAGTTTGCTTAACTGCCATATACTCTGTATTCTATAACAATTCTATTTTTATAAATTATTAGCTACATTTTAGCTATTTATTTATTATTTTTTTTGGCTTATAGAAATAATTGTAATTTTTTATAGTTTATTTATTTAATTCTTTTCAATATTTGTCCAATTTTAACTGTTTTTTTGTTAATAAATGACTGTGAATATTCAATTTATCGAGAAAGCACTGCATAAAAATATATAAAAAAAAGTCCCAAAAAATTATTACAAAATTTATCAAGTATTTTTAATTGCGTTTTAAGTGCAAAATGCGTCAATCAGAATGCAAATTATACATACATATGTACGTATGAGGATGTACATATATGTATATATGTAAAATATATATCACAAAATATAATAAAATATATATATGGCACATTTTTAAAAGATGCCAAAAAACGAAATAAAAAAAAAACAATAAAAAATACAAAACAAGTCACAAAAGTTACATACAGTATTTAATTTTTTTATATTAAACAATAAATATCTACAAAAAATGGCAACAACAAACATACATACATACATAAATATACATACATATGTACATATAAAAAAAACAGAACTCATATCATTTCTTTATGCGGAAATATTAACGAATAAATTTGCAGTCGCTGCGTTTTTTTGTTGTTGCTGCTCCTGTTTGTATATACACACATATGTACCTAAAAAAAAAACAAAAATAAAAACGGCGACAAAATAAAGTAAACACACACAGACGCAATACAAATGCACTTAATGAGAAATGATGCCTTGCATATAATATGTACAAACATACATACATATACGCTTAAGCAAGCAAAAACAAAATGTCTCTCTGTATGTCTGTATGCGACTCTGGCACTTGTCTGCATGTGTGTGTGTGCGTTATCCGCGAGACCTTGAACTTGAGACTGAATTTCCAAAAAGCGTACACACTCACCCATACAGACTCGGGCAAACCAGTGGCAGCGACGGCGGCAGCAGCGACAGCAGCGGCGACAGCGACTCACAAACACAAGAACAAAAGAAACAACAGCAACAACAACAATACAGACAAAACGACAGCGGCTTTTATTCTTTGCACGCATACATAAGCAGTGTGAAAGAGGCGGAGGCGCAAGCAGAAGCGGCATGAAAGCCAAAATAAGCCAAAGCAACAAAAAAAACACACACTGAACAGGAATTTAGCGAGAGACTGAGAGACAGAGAGCGCCAAAACTGGGAACGAAAAGTGGGAATGAACTGGGAACTGAGTTCGCTGACGGAAGCAGTTGATGATGTACAAAACGGGAATGGGGAAAGAGACAAGCAGAGAGTAAGACAGGCAGCAATAACAAATGTATGTACGTATGTATATACTATGTACAATAGCCAAACAAACACATAAATTATAATATTTAAATATAGAACTTTTGAGTTGTTGTCGTCCGTTGTCGTTGTTGCTTTCTTTTGTCTGTCTTTTTGTTATTACGCATACATATATATGGTACATACGTATGTGTGTACATACATATTAATTTTTTTTTGGTTAATCGGTCGTCAGCGCCATAGTTACTGTTATTTTTGTTGTTGTTGTTGCTGCAAAAGTCAAATTGAAATTGCTTTCGCTGCTCTGAAATATACACACACATATATAATTACATACGTATGTACATACATGTGTACATAGGAATGCACATATATATTTTTGGCAGTATTTTTTTTATTATTGTTAGCTTCATTTTAAGATTGCAATAAAAGTATATTATTATCTATAATATAAAACATTTGTATACACATTCTGGTATAGATAATATGCCCAAAAATCAATTCCGGATTTTTAGCACACACAAAAAAAGTGTTTATTTATTGTACTATATTATAGAATCTATACTCTACAATCTTAATTAATTTTTAGGGTGTGAGTATTCAGTTTAATCACACAGACGACGTAATAGATTGAATATTATATAAACCGATTCAAATAAACTAAGTTATTTAAATAATATGATTTTTTGTACAATTCAAAACAGTTTTTATAGGTTTAAACTACTAGGCAATTGCCTAAAAAATTATAAAATAAAAAATCAAAAATTCATAATCTATTCTAAACTTAATTTTCATAACAAAATGCAATAATTTTTTTTACATAAATCGTAAAATATAAATATGTTGCCGATTAAAACCAACTCTTCAAACTATTTTCCCTTTTGAACAATTACTTTATAAATATATATAAAATAAATCGGATAAATAAATTGTTGTTCATATTGTTGTTCAAAAATTTGAGCTCAAAAAAAAAATCACCCACACAATAGAAATTGTTTTGTTGTTAACAAACAAAGTTAAATACAAAATAGGCCAATAACCAAATGACAACAATAACAACAAAATTATAACAAAATAACACACATACTAAACAGGTGTTGTTGTTGTTGTAGTAATTGACAGACAATAACAAAACGCAACGAGCAACTTCTTTTTTTTTTTGACATTGTAAACAATAAACAACAAAATGTAGATAGAAGAGAGAGGCCCAAAAAATACCCTATAATACTGTAAAGTAACATTTATAAATTGCTACAATAAATTTCACAATTTTCTAAAAGGGTAGAAAGCAATTAGAAAACAACAGGAAAAAAATTAAATTAAAAAACCAAAAATTAAATTTAATCAATTAAAATATTTATGAATTTTATGCTGAATTTTATGCGCTGTAAAAATGTTAAATTATTCAATAGACATTTTAAAAAATGTAAAATTATTCAATAGACATTTTTACAGCGCTGTAAGCTAAAATTAAAGGAAGAAAAAAAGAGATAAAGAAAATTTTAAGAATAATACAAAACTCCAGGAAGTATATATGAAAAAAAAGGAAATATGTCTTAAAAATAATCTGCCTAAAAGTTGGGATCTGACAGTATTTTACTTGATATTTTAAATTTCTTGTTAAACTCTATTTCTTAAGATAAAAGCAAAGACTGAGCATCGAATATCATTTGTTATCGCCCCCAAACGTCAAACCTATGTCTGTCTGCATTTATGTGTACTTTCCAGCACCAAAAAAAAAAAAACTAATCATAGCAAAAACAACAATAACAATAACAAAAACAACAACAACAATCATATGATGCATACCCACATTGACCTACTATTTGCCAAATGCTGCGGCTCCATTGTGAATGTTTATTGTGAATTGTGATGTAACTGTCCCAAAACGCCGCGCACATATCAACGAGGCAGTTCAAGTCCAAATTCGGGCAAAGGGAAATACATATAATACCAATAGGCAAAACAGTGGCTTACTAGAGAGGGGGAAAGGGGATTAAGAGCTGTTTTATAGGCTTAAATTACGCAGAAAACTGAATAATTATGAACATAAAAACCGCAGCTTTAAATCTGCATTTCCTGTAATTTAACAGCGCACTTTGAGTATAACAGCTAACAGCTCAAAGAAATTCCATTCTAAAGGAAGATTAACATTTACTTACATGTTAGGAAGTATCTCTCGATTATTAATGCATTTTTAAAATTTCTAGTTTATATAACTCTTTAATTAACCTTTAACCGCCCCCTTTTACCGCCTACACCTCTGCAGCCATCAATAATAGCTGCACATGACTTTACAGTTAAATACATATACACATCTAACATTTAGACATGTTGGCCAATTGTGTTTTCTCATAATATATTAAATTGTTTTTTTTTTTATTATTATTATTTTTTTTGTATTTTTATTTTTAATAGACCGCATTTTTAGAGGTCAGCGCACATTTGGCGCACCATTGCAATGCAAAATGTGTAAACGGGATCTTTTTTGGTGTTTGGTTGCCTTTGTGGGCAACATTCAAAAACTGTGTGTTTGCCAACTTGTTACATTTTTTTGTAAATAAGTCACTTTTTATGCGGGCAATCTGGCAATTTATTTTTAAACTTATGATGTGCAACAGTGCGTATGCGTAATATTACATATATATATTATTCCGCATACTACAGATGTGCAGAACAATTAATGCATTTTTTTTTAAATTTCGTATTACAATTTTTTTTTATAAATAATGACGCATTTTGGTATTAGACACAGTGACGTCACAAATTCTAGTTAGTCTGCCCAGGTGGCAACGCTGCGCTGAGAGCGGGCATAACAAAGGACAGCAGAAAGTAGATAAAGAAAGGAGCGCAAATTTGAAAATGGTGATCACGACAATAGTCAGGTTATTATTTAAGCATATGTTGCTTAAAAAATTAAATTTATTTCAAAGTATGTAATAACGTGTTTATAGCTCACAGCTGTTGCACATTACGTATACGCAGCGTTAGTCTAAATCCACGTGAGCTTATTTCCTTAGTAAATAACAAAACGCAAAAAATTAACGAAAAAAAATTAATTCCAACTACAATTGACAGGCATTTCCGCTCAAGGAATTTTAAGTAAACGGCCAAAAATTTAAAAGGAAAATTCTAAGAAAAAAAATTTGTTCATGTTTATAGTTTCCGCCAACAATATAAAAGTTGATTTTTTATAGCAAAAAAAAACCACAAAATTCGTATAGGCGTAGCTGCAGTTTTGCAGAGGGGGTAAGAGGCGAGTGGAGTTTAACAGGCCACAGCTGATTTTGCTGTCTGTTTGCAATTTCCGAAACGACAAACGTACATACATACTCACTAGGTTGATCGAACGCCTGGCTTGTAGTTAAATACTTACATACATATGCCATATTTATACAGCAGCTTTTTGAATAACTATGTAAACATGTATGTATATTTTTACATGCTTCTCATTCACCCACAACAAACGAATGAGCGAATAAGTGAACGAAACGAAATGAAACGAGCGGCAATCAAAACGAGACGAGGCAGCAGCAGCGCATTGTCTGTGTAAGATTGTTGTATGTCTGTATATTTGTAGGTATTTTAAAAGCTGTAAAAAAGCGCACAAACACACACACTTAAAACGTACAAGCGCACAACACAACGTACAACATGCAATAATGCAGCCAGCAAAGCATAAATTGTAAACTCGTCGCCGTTTGCCAGCAACACAGCAACAACTACGCCGACAAGCCTTGACCTGATTTCTCTTCCTCTCTTGCTGCCAATTGTATACATGTGTGTGTGTGTGTGTGTGTATGTTTGTGTTTGTGTGCGCTTGCATGCAAGCTTTATTGCTGTTGTTGTTGTTGCTGCTGCTGTTGCTGCTTTTTGCGTTTGCCTGCACATTGCACTGGCGTGAGCAAGACAACAATATGCGTATGCCAAATGCATGGGTATTTGTGTGTGTGAACAGCTTGACATTCAATGCAATTTTGTTATTTTTTTCTTCTTCTTCTCTTCTTCAACATGCAGCAGCCGCCGCCGCAGCGTTTCGCATAAAATAAGTGAAAATGCACTTTTACTTTTCAACAACAACAAAAAACACAAGTTGTGCATTTTTCTTGCGTTGCAGCAAGCAAAAGAAAGTGAGATGCAATTTTTTGTTGCTTTTTTGCTGCTTTTTTTTCACATTTTGCATTTCTTTTGTCATTGCTTTTAACGGTTGTTGTAGCTGTTGTTGCTTTGAGTTCATGGCTCGCCAAATTGGGGCATTTCAATTTTTTTTTTTGTATGTGTGTGTGTGTGCGTGTTTGTTTTGTTCGCATATTTCTATCCTCTTTGGCAACTTTTGCATGTCGCTGCTCAACAATTAACAACAACAATTTTGTGTAATTATGTATGTTGCGAATTACTTTTAAATATTATTAGCTTTTGAATTCCATATGCATTTAAGACATTTTGACAGCTCTCAGTTACTCGAAGAGGGCGGCGTTCAAAATGAGACTGATGTAGTAGTTATTATCGTTTGCTATTGTTTCAATTATGTATCATGGTTTCAATTGGATCGCCAGCGTTGCCAGATGTTTTCAAGTGTTTGTAGCTGCAAAACAATTGAAGGTACTATCGGGTCACTTTCGATATTTTTGCGGCTCTAGTACGAGTATTAGAGTATTGAGAGTTTATATAAATAAATTTATTTATTTAACATTATATAATAATAATATTATAAAAAAAATTACATAATATTTGACATTTGTATGCAATTTTTTTTCTATTGCAGATACTGAAATTCCTATTGTCAAACAATCAACCAGTCCGTCACCTCATCAGCAGCAACACCAACATCAGCATCAGCAACACCTGCAGCAGCAACAGCAACAACAACAACAGCAGCAGCAACAACAATCATTTGGAGGTGCAACAACATTGCTGCACATTAAGACCGAACAGAATGCGCTATTAACACCGCTACAGCAGCAGCAACAACAACAACAACACAGTTTACAAGGCAACAACAATGCGCATCAGCAGCAGCAACAACAACAACAGCAGCAGCAACAACCTTTGGCCATACCACATCGGCCATTGCTACACAATTTGCTCAGCGGCGGTGCAATACACAATCCACATCACAGAAATTACACGACGGCCACAACAGGTGAGTTGTACATACCGCCCCACGCTCCCCTTAAATCTACCCTGCCCTACTTCCTACCCCCATCAAGGTGAACCACTTGCACACGCCCTGTACATGCCTTTGTTAAACACCCTGTAGCCTTAAAAAATGATTAAGAGGGCATTATAAAATAGTGTAAATGTATGTAACAGGCAGATAAAGACATCTTCTATATAAATATGTTTTTCTATATACATTTTTATATATTTTTGATTAACATTAATACCAGATAAAGGCATCTCCTATATAAATATCTCTTTTAGACTTGACTTTTTGACTTTTTTAATCTGCTGTAAATACTTTTTAATGATAAAATTAAAAACAAAATATTTTCCCTATACAACAGTGCAGAAGTAATTTTAAACGCACTGCTTGCACTCACTGGTATTCAACTGCTTAAAGTGCAAATATTGCACTGCTTGACTTGCGTATTTGTGTTTGGGTACTTCCTACTGACTACAGGGTATTTTCTAGTTTTGCCTACTCTTGCCTGTTGTTTATTGTAAGCCAATACTCATCAATTTGCTCTTGTTCTCCTTGCACAGGTTCATTTCCGCCCAGTCCGGCGGATAGCGGTGTGTCCGACGTGGACAGCTCCAGTTCCGGCGGCCAGCCATGCGCCGATGAGTTGAAGGCACGTTTGGGCATGCCCACAACGGCGTCTGTAGCAGCAGCAGCAGTGGCAGCATCGTCAACGGCGGCTGCAGCAGCGGCCACCCACTCAGCAGCGGCAGCGGCCGCCGCGGCGGCAGCAGCAGCAGCGCACCTGCATACGGGCACATTTCTGCATCCGAATTTATATCAAAATAATGCGGCGAATTCGTTGCGGAATATATGGAATCGCAGTGTTGGGGGTGAGTATATATAAGTATTCACATGCATACATATGTACATACATACATACATACATACATACATACATACATACATACATGTGCAGCAAAAGTTCAGCAATCGAAAAATGGCAAGCTAACAAACAAATGTACATAAATACATACATATGTACGTACATAGATTCGCATACACACAATCAATTGCAATAAGAATGTGTGTGCTGCAGTCGCTGCTTTTATGCTTTTGCCTCGCTTAGTGTCTCTCTGTGTTTGTGTGTATCGTCGCTGTGTAAAATCTGTGGTCATCGACACATTGCCTTTGCGCAAATTGTGAAGGTCACAACGACAACGACAGCAACAACAGCAGCAGCAGCAGCAGCAACAGCAGCAGTCAGCGCCAATGTGGCAATGCTTGGCGCTGCGAGCGCCTCCCGTTTGTTGTTGTTGGCGCTCTCTCTTTCGCTCAGAGAGCACGAGCGCCAACACACCAACGCTAATGCAACAATGCGATGAGACACACGAATAAAAACGAACGAAAGTGTGCGTTTGCTTGCTCTCTTGGGCAGAGGTTGGCTCTTCGTTTTGTTGTTGTATTTGTGTGCTGTGAGCGACTACTTTTTGATTTGATTCAACGGCCGCTCTTATTACCCACCTCCCCCTTTACAGCAACACTTTACGTAGAGCAGGCAAAGGCAACGGGCAGCGAGCAAACTGAGCTGTTGAATTGGGCAACGGCAGCGCCGTTGACGCCGGATGTAAAACACAACTTACTAAATGGCATACACAAAATTACATACATATGTATGTATGTGTAAATATGTATGTTTGTACCTGTGTGCACCGTGAAAAAGAGTCACGAATCAAGCGATTAGTGCTGGGCACAGTGGTACGCATTAGGTGAAAACTGAGCGAATTAAATTAACAGAGAAAGTGCTGAAGCTGGGATTCTAATCAAAATATAAAAAAATATGTAGATTGAATTAATTTTGGTAATTTAGTTAGTTTACAAAAATCATCTCTTTTTTTAGTCAGGGCATTACATATTCATCTACTTATATAGATATATTTATATATTTACCTTTATCTAATTTTCCCTCTTTCTTTCTTCCTCTTTCTGCTTTACAGTGGCCGACAATTACTATGGCAGCAGCGGGTCCAGCGGCGGCGGGGGCGTCAATCCAGGTACGCCCGGTGCGCCCAGTTATCTGACAACGTCCTACTTCAATGCGCCAACGGCAACGGGAGCACAGCGTAACGGCGCAGCTAATGGCTTTGGCACACATCAGCATCATTCCCTGCAACATCAGCAGCAGCAGCAGCAACAGCAGCAGCAGCAGCAACAACAATTGTCGCATCACCAGCAGTTGCATCAGCAACAGCAACAGCAGCTGCAACAGCAGCAGCAGCAGCAACATTCGCAGTCGCAGCTAAATGCGCCGCATCCACATCAGTTGCATAGCACAGGACAGCATACGCATTCCACAATAGCCAATGCGGCAGCAGCAGCAGCGGCAGCAGCAGCATCTGTTGTTAGCAGCAGCAGCAGCAACAGCAGCAACAACAGCAGCAGCAGTAACAATGTTGCAATGCTGAACGCTGGCAACGCCCAGAGCGTCATACAACAGCCGGCGACTTCAAGCGTTAACTATGATCTCTCCTATATGCTGGAATTGGGCGGCTTTCAGCAGCGCAAGGCGAAAAAGCCGAGGAAACCGAAGCTGGAAATGGGCGTAAAGAGACGCAGCCGGGAAGGATCTACCACATATTTGTGGGAATTCCTGCTCAAGCTGCTGCAGGATCGTGAATATTGTCCGCGTTTCATTAAATGGACAAATCGTGAGAAGGGCGTCTTCAAGCTGGTCGACTCCAAAGCAGTATCCCGACTCTGGGGCATGCACAAGAATAAACCAGATATGAACTATGAGACAATGGGACGTGCTCTACGCTATTATTATCAACGTGGCATTCTGGCCAAGGTGGATGGACAGCGTTTGGTCTATCAGTTTGTGGATGTGCCCAAGGATATCATAGAGATCGATTGTAATGGCGTTTAAAATCGCTGCAACAACATCCTGTAAATAGTTGTAACAAAAAGGATACAAAAAAAAAAACGGTGGCAATAGAATGGGAGCTGTAACCGGCTAGCGGCAATAGTAGAAAATATATATATATATATATATTGGAACAGACTTATATATACTACTATATATGTATGTATATCTGGGTACGCTACATTTTAAAATTGTTTCATTAAGATGTGAGTTTTGGGTTTATTTTTTTTTGTACAATGTTGAGTTTTTCTAGGTCTAAGTCTACACTCTGATATTAACTATATATCAGTTTTTAAAATGAGAAATTAAGCAAGAGTATAAATTACATAGTTGCTAGGCATATATACATACATACTATATATAAACTAAATTTTTAACACAAAAAAAAACAAACAAACAAAAAAAAATTTATAAAATTTCTTTAGTAATTAATGATCTATTCATTGGCTTTAGTGTTTTAATTGTAACATTTAAACTAATTAATTAATTATTACAATGCGTACATATATATATTGTTATTATTATTGATTATTAATTACGATTATTATTATTATTCATTGATTGATTGATTGAATTGAAGATGATTCTTATTGATATTTGATATGTGTATGTGCAAACTTATAGCTACGAATTACTGTATACCTACAACAACAAAAAAAAGCCTAGCCTAATATAACTAATAAACCCCCCTATTAATAATACAAACCCCCCCCAAAAAAAAAGCCCCTCTCCAGCCCAAAATGCGACTATATAGGAAAAAAAACTATATATGTGTGCTTTCATTTGGGCTCATTGTTTTTGTTGCTTATTTTATAAAGATGAGAAAATATTTCATAGTTTTAATTAGATTTATGTTTATTGCTAGTTTATTTATTTAAGTGTTTCTTCTGCCCCCCCTTTCAACCCCAACAAAAATCAAATATCCTGTTGGTTTAAAACTTTATTGTAATTATTAACTTGTAAGTTTATTTTGTATATTTAAAGCGCAGTTTAAAACCAAGTAAAAAACACATTATGCGAGGCTGCACTGTACCAAGAAACTCTTAGCCAAAACTCTCTCAAGTACAGTACAGCTTCAGCTTGAAAAACAAATAATATCCATAAATATTTAAACAGAAAAGTAAACCTTTTTTTTTGGTCTGAAATATTTTTGTAAACGCTTTTTTGTTAAGTACGTCGTCACACACTGCCACAATGTAAACCGACTCAATCAAAATATTTTTAAAAAACAGTTCCAAAATCTGTACAACAACAATGCAACAACAACAACAATTTCCAAACACTGCCCAAAAAAAATATAAAGTGCAATCTCTTAAATGCATAAACTAAAAACTAAAAGTTTAATTAAAAGAAAAGAAAATGATAAAAAAAAAAACAAACACAACAAAAACTCCTAGTTCTATTCTATTCAATATTTTCTTTTATATATACTTATCTTTATATATATATATAGTTGCGTTCTCTAAGTACCTTTATCTTTTATCTATTATATTATTATTATTATTATGATGTGTATGTCAAGCAACAGAATGAAAGAGTTTACAAATTTATTTTGATTTTTGTTCAATATTTCGATTGAGTATATATGGATAATGATGATGATAATGATGATGATAATAATAATAAAAACAAAAAAAAAAAGAAAGAAAAACGTGAGTTTTGAGTTTAACTCTCTGTTCATTGTAAAACATTTTTTATGATTATTTTTTTATTTTTTATTATTAAAATAAAAATTATTATTTCAATATGCATGAGTTTTATTTTGGATGAATTTAAAATCGGTTTATATACAATATATATACTCGTATAGTAAATGGAAATTAATCCAAAAAACAAACATACAAATATTTGCAACCCGCTACAAATTTGAAATCTACATATACCTCCCATTAAAAGTACATAAGCATAGATGTTATATATAAAACAATTATATAAGCAAACATACATATATGTATATTCAAAGTCTATACAAAATACCATATTTATTCTAACAGCAGATTGAATATTTTAGATAAATTTAGAAAATGCATTTTGTAGCATAAGACAGCAAAAATACATTTTTCATGCATAATAGATATTACTTATGTACATGAATTATAATCTGAGGACTCAGTTTTTGAGGTTTCGAACGTGATTTGTGGGAAGCAGAAAGTGCGTTTATATGTCTATCTAAAAAAATATATACTTATTCATAATATAACATTTAAGATATTTGCATTACATTAACTCTTATTCATATTGGAGCAATTTTACATAATACATTTAAAAAAAACCATCGAACAATATGCAAATGTTTAAAATATGTGTACAAAGTTACAACGAATATCGATCAAAGAATCGGAGATATAGTTTCCATAACCCACTAACGAAAAGAAACCGCTTTACACCTCGAAACCATAACAAAAAATTCATAGAAAATATAAATATTATTATTTTTAAATAGATCTCTAGTTTTTAGGGAGACTCATTTCATTTGGAATATACACATGCAAAACAATTAGCAAACGATTTAATAATTTCTTAAATTTTATAAACAAATGTTTTTTGGAACCGCCAAGCTATAATGCACTATATAATTGTATATAATCAACTTCTGGACCTCATGTTTCACTTATTAGACGTAGTTAATCTATAAGTAATTACGTATTTAATATATGTATACACCAATTATTTGTGTGAAATTGTTGAATTGGATCGAATGCAACCAAAAAGACAAGAAAAAAACAAACACATGCTGGATAAGACCAACTAAATTAAATTTATATATATTTCAAAAAAATATGATCTATGCAAAACCTGCAAGATTTCTAGAAATATTAAGGAAAATACTTACTTTATTGGTATTAAAATGAAAGAGCGAAAAAACAAGTTAGTTTTAAGTTCGAGAGTGAGGCAATTTTATGAGGTTTGATATTGAATGCAATTTGTTTTTTTGGATTTTCAGGAATGGTCTCCATTAGCTAGTTGAAATGGCAGTTGGGTTGGCAAAGATTTTTTAGCAAATCTGTTGAAAAGATAATATGTAGTTTATATATATATATATATACCTTATTATATTATGTGTATCTATATGTTTAAGCAGTATATATGTACCATACACACTTAAGTTTCATTCATGTATATTATAACAGGCGATTTTTCAAAATGTCTGTATTGAAATCAGCAAATGCGAGCCACAAATTAGTAATTAGAAAGAAACAAGAGCAGCTAGCAATGAGATATGTAGGTTATTGAGAATGGGATCGAGCATGAAAAGCTAACGTAATAATTTTAAATATGGATAAAACCAACAAAAAAAAAAACAAAAATTAATATGAAAATCTGAAAAAGAACTAGCATAATTATTTACTGTTATGGCAACGTTAGAGTTTTAAGATTTTTAGCTAAATTTTGTATATTTTAATCTACAGATTGCTAAAAAATATATATACATACTTATATATTATCTGTTTTACAAATAAAAATAAATAAATGAGACTAAAACAATATTTTGCCTATATATTTGATAAATAATAATTTTTCCACCCGTTAATTTATAAATTCTGCAATTTCACTTCTATTGGTGAATTTAAGCATTTAATATTTGCTCGCCCATTGAGCACCAGCTGTTCGATAGCATAAATACAACCGCGACCTATCGTTTGGGGTTGCTGTCGATAGTGTTATTTTAACGCGGTATTCGATATAAAAAATACCAGCGCGATATATTGCAATGCATTCGTGGCGATAGCTTGGCATGCCGATGTACGATATCGATAGCTGAATGTGACTGCGACGGCCATACTGTAAATACATATACATACATACATTTTTTTCTTTTTGTGTCATTGTGCGTTCCAAAACCAAAAATCACATTTTTTTTTGCAATGCATTTGCATTGCAAATTCTAGAACCAAAAATGAGATGTTTATGTGTGGCGAAAATGGAATAACAACAATGATAACACTGAATTGATGTTCAAGTTGCATAACAAAACGTTGTCGTCGTTGTCTCGGGGCACGTCTATGTATATGTACGTTGTCGTCGTTCAGCAGCAGTCGCAATTTCCAGAAAATCTCACACACACACATGCATACACTTAACGCCATCAAAATATCAGTAGCAAAAGCAGTTTTTTGATTGGGCAAATATAAAAACAAACAAAAAAAAACACTTAAATCACAAGCGTATGTATGTGCATACATATTTGCTTATGTTCATAGCAAATGTGTTGTGGCAGTTGCAGCAGCCGACGCGCAGCAGCAGCAGCAGCAGCAGACACCTTGTCCCCGCCCGTCAACCCACGCCGTAGCAGTAGCAGAGCAGCAGCAGTAGCAATTCCAACACCAACACAAGCGCATCTGCCACAGCCGACAAAGAAAAATAAAAAAAAAAGAAATACACTCTTCTTCGTACAGTTCCTACGACGACAACATTTGACTCAGCTGCCAAAAGCCAAAACATAAAGAGAAAACAAAACTCTCTCTCTCACTACAACGCGTAACAAAGAGGCTTGAATGTGAAATTAACAAATTAACAAAAAATAAATAAAATATATAAGCAACAACAATTCGAACAAACATATCGCGCGTGTTTGTTTGTTTGTTTGTTTGTGTTTGTGTGTCTTTGCAATGAGTCTAACGGCAACGCCCGCGGGCCTTCCCCCCGCCAGCAGCAGCAGCAGCCTCAGTGCCACAACAAGCAGCAGCTCAACGCAGAGCGCCAATGCAGCCAGCACAAGCAACAATAACAGCAACAACAACAACAATAATAATAACCTGCCATTTGAAAAGGATAAAATCTGGTATTTTAGCAATGAGCAACTGGGCAACTCGCCAAGCAGACGCTGCGGCATTAAATGCGACGATGAGCTGCACTACAGACAGATGACAGCATATTTAATACAGGAGATGGGCCAAAGGTTGCAGGTGTCACAGTTATGCATTAATACGGCAATTGTTTATATGCATCGCTTCTATGCGTTCCATTCGTTTACACATTTCCATCGCAATTCCATGGCATCGGCGAGCCTCTTTTTGGCCGCCAAGGTTGAGGAGCAGCCCCGCAAGCTGGAGCATGTGATAAGAGCGGCAAATAAGTGCCTGCCACAAACAACCGAACAGACGTATGCAGATCTTGCCCAGGAGCTGGTATTTAATGAGAATGTCCTGCTGCAAACGCTCGGCTTTGATGTGGCCATCGATCATCCCCACACGCATGTGGTACGCACCTGCCAGCTGGTTAAAGGTAGGCACACCATATCCAGCTCTCACTACCAATATATATATCCCAAAATACCAATCTGTGTGCAATTGTCAATTGATTGATTAAACTGTGATATATTTTAGCATGCAAGGATCTGGCTCAAACCTCCTACTTCTTGGCCTCAAACAGGTATGGCTATAGTAAAAGCTAATAAATAGCTTGATATTGGAACAAGCGTATGGTATATATATATATATTACGGGCTGGTTGGTGTGTGTGTGTGTGTGTTAGTGTGTGTGCAGCTGGTTAAGTTGACTTTTAAGTCCTTTAAATATTCTTTATGTAGTACAGTACTATAGCTACACATAATGGTTGATTCAAGTCTGATTTATGAACTATCCAAGAGCTGCTGGATACAGTTTTTGTGGTTCGCATAATGGGTATTTTAAGGTGACCGTAAATTATTTATTTGATTATATTTTTTTTATATATAACATATTTTTTTTACATCAGTGTTAGTTCTCTTATTTTCATATAGTTGCTACAAATATATGATTTATTGTATTACAAAAAAAAAAATCAAAATAGTAATTTACGGTCCTTGTTCTCGCAAAAATAACACGAATCAGGTATCAATTCTAATCATAAACCCAAGTGTGTGGCGATCAAAAACTCATCACTCTGCGTACCTATAAATCCCTTGTTCTACAAGGATTTCCCTAATTCCCTAAAAACCCGTCGAGCAGAAACGTTAAATAGAATTATGGTTGCTTTATTGCCTGCCTTTTAGCCAGATTGTTTACCTGTGTAAGCTGTTGATTCCCAAAATCGCAGTAAAAGTTAATCACATCGCGTTACCTGCCTAACTTACCTACGAAATTTGAATATGTTTATGTACAGTTTATAAAAATCATGATCATACTATGCATATATCATATCTCATTACTCAAAATGATTATGTATTGAAAAAATTAAAAAGAAAAGCAATAGCTCTTTAATAAATAAAACATTATATTATTAAACTTTGATTGAAATATTTTTGTTTGTCACGGTTGGGAGGATTTTTAATTTAACTGAGGGTTTGAATTTAACTAGTTTTTGGATGGAATTTGAATTCCCTTGTTGGGTTAGAATTTAAAATAATAATTAAACTAATTAATATGTATATAATTATATATATATATGTTTAACTTGACCGACGCAATACTGTTGGGTGTATATTAGAAACTATATATTGCTTTATAAAATTATATGGATTTTTTTAATAAGCTTAAGAATTATAAGTTATGATTTTTGGACACTTTTGTTTGTTAGGAGATTTGGTTAGTCGGCTCGAGATCAAATAATTTTTTTTAAACACTATTCTGATCTTCAATACGATATATTAAATTAATTGAAATTAACGTTGGGTTTAGTTCCCTTTAGCTATAAAATTCAGTTATATTTCTAAGCTATACTTATTTCCCAGATATCAGAGCACACACACACATCGCACACATGAATTGCTCGTTAGATAGAATTGTAATTTAAATCTATAAATATTGTCTAAAGGTACGATTACATATGGTCAGCATAATGTAGAGTTGCTCCTTCTGGTTCAATTCACTGAAAAGATGCAGTAGTTCAATTTATACTAAACGAACTAATTTCAGTTATTGTTAATTTCAGTCTTTCAATGAGTTCCATTATCGTTCAATTTATTATAATGCCAAAATTGTTCAACTATTCGATTTAGGGATTAATTAGAATGAAAAATAATGGGAATCCAATTGATTTAAATGAACAATAATCAGGAATTTAGTTCATTCATTTAGCACAAAGTTCAATCAAATATTGTGTTGATTTGTATCAGCATAAACAGCATAACATCAGTGCATAAATCATTACAATTTTGCCTGATTTTGAGCATATATAATCGTACCTTTATTTTAAAATATAAATATACTATATATTAAATGCATTTTTTGCCCTTTCCCTGCTGCCTGCTGTTTTGTTATTTGTTAGCCTGCATCTGACCTCGATGTGCCTGCAATATCGACCCACTGTGGTTGCCTGCTTCTGCATTTATTTGGCCTGTAAGTGGTCGCGTTGGGAGATACCGCAATCGACAGAGGGTAAACATTGGTTCTACTATGTGGACAAGAGCGTATCATTGGAGCTGCTGAAGCAGCTGACCGATGAGTTCATTGCCATTTATGAGAAGAGTCCGGCCAGGCTCAAGTCCAAATTGAATTCGATTAAGGCCATTGCACAGGGCGCCAGCAATCGGACAACAAGCAAGGACAGCAAGCCCAAGGAAGAGTGGAAAATGAGCGAGATGATGAAGGGTTATCACTCGAACATTACAGCGCCGCCAGAGCTAATGAATGGCAATGATAGCAGCAGAGAGGCATCACAGGCTGCACTGTTGCCGCCGCCGGCAATGGTGCCGCCACAGCAGCGTCGCAGTGATGGCAATCATTCGCGTGCAGCGTCTGTGAGCGGTATGCCAAGTAATAGCTCCTCTTCGACTACCTCCTCATCATCTAATCACAAGTTGCCAAGCTATGCAGGCGCACTGCCGCCCGAGGCACATGGAGGTGAGTATTCTATGAATTATTCTTAATACAAATCTCATTAAATAACGCTTTCTATTGTAGATCATAAATCCAAACAGCCTGGCTATAGCAGCCGCGCACCCTCCTCGTCGTCGTCGTCGGCGCAACGTGGTGGCAACAGTGGTGGTAGCTCCTCCTCCTCAAGCAGCAATCAGCGTAGCAGCTCCTCTAGCCAACAGTCTGGACGACCGCCAATGCCCATGGACTATCACAAATCATCGCGTGGCATGCCGCCTGTGAGCATGCAGCCCCATGGCGCACACAAGATGTCCACAAGTTCCAAGCCGCAGCAGCCGCCGCCGCCATTAATGGACAGTCGCAGCAGTAGCTCAGCCTCAGCCTCAAATGCATCATCCTCGGCGGGCGTTGTGTCGTCCAAAGATGTCAGCAAATCAAGCAGCGGCAGCAATAAAATGTATCCAAATGCACCGCCGTCTTATAACAGCGGCAGCGTACCGCCCAATTCACTCCTGTCCCGGGGAGGAGGTGGCTATCAGAGCGCTGCGGCTGCTGCTGCTGGTGGCAGCAACGGTGCACCGCCTACAGCTGGCTATGGCAGCCATAGCAATTCGCATCGCAGCAAATCCGTCGTCTCGTCCAGCTCATCGTCATCCGTCCACAACATGCCGCCTTACGAGCAGCAGCAACAGCTGCCCTTCGGCCAGAGCCAGAGCGTGCCTAGCTACAATCACATGCAGCAGCAGCTGCCGCCTTTGGAGGCGCCTCCGTCACAGCAGCTCAGCAAGAACAATTCACTGTTTAGTCCCGAATGGAGCGACATTAAAAAGGAGCCGCACTTCAATGGGCTGCTGCCGCCGCCGCCGCCACCTGGACCTGCCCACGACAGTCTGGGCTACAAGCTGAACAATCATGCGAGGGACAGAGATAGTCCCAAGAAAGATCGCCTCACGCCCACCAAAAAGGATAAACATCGTAGCGCGTTGCCTCACGGCGGATCTGGTTCCGGATCTAGTTCTGCCGCCAAGCCTATGCTGCCGCCACACAAGAAGCCGCCACATGGTGAACTTCTTGCAGCGCCAAGTTCAAATGAACTTGGAGCGGGCAGCAATCTGAAACGCGCCAACGAAATCTCTGCCAGCCAATACGGAGGACTCAACTCCAAACTGGTGGACGAGCACGATGCTGGCAGTCTGCCGCGTGAGAAGCTACGCAAGCTGGATAATAGCATTGTACTGCCTGGCTATGCCAGTTATGAGGACAAACATGCGCCGTTGTCCATGTCGAATGGTGGCATTGAAACGACACCGGATCTGGTGCGCAGTCTGTTAAAGGAGAGTCTATGCACAACGAATGCATCGCTGCTGAAACCCGATGCCCTCACCATGCCCGGTCTGAAGCCGCCTGCCGAATTGCTGGAGCCAATGCCGCCCATGTCGAGTCACATTAAGAAGGAGCCACTGGTTGGTGCAACCACAAATCTGTTAACTAGCACATTGCCCAACATGGATACACTGGATGCGTTGACCAAGCTGGGTGATATTAAGAAACTGGAGAGCGGTGGCGGCAAGTCGGAGAAGAAAAAGAAGAAGGACAAGCATAAACATAAGGAGAAGGACAAGTCCAAGGATAAGCCCGATAAGGAGGAGCGTAAAAAGCATAAAAAGGACAAGCAAAAAGAGCGCAGCAGCAAGGACACATCCATGGACTCGCTGAAGCTGGTTATTAAAACCAACACAACCGCTGCCAATCCCAATGGCAGCCTTCAGGTAGGCGCTGCCGCTCCCCTTAAGCTTAAGATTAGCAAGAACAAAGTGGAGCCCAATAATTATTCAGCTGCCGGTGGACTGCCAACAGCGGCAATGCCGCCGGGCTTTGGTCTAGCGCCGCCTTCAATGCCAGCAGCGACAGCAACATCGAATAGCGTTATGCCTGGTGGCCAGCAGCAGCCAGTGATGGCTCCATATGGCGGCTATAGCTCCTCCAATAGCAACAGTAGCAGCGTGGGAGGCGGAGGCAGCAGCAAAAAGAAGCACAGCGATCGGGATCGCGAGAAGGAGAGCAAAAAGAGCAAAAATCAAGAATATGCCAAGTATAATGGTGTTGTCTCTGGCGTTGGCGTTGGCGCCTATGCGCCATTAGGCGGTGCAGGCGCCGCGTCCAATCCGCCGCCATCACAAATCTCCAATCTGCTGGTGGGTTTGCCCGCAAACATGACGACCGCGTCGTCAGCGGTCAACTCCATGTTGTCCTCAATGGGGCCAGCAAGTGTTCCAGCCGGCATAGCACCATCCGCATTGCCCGTCTATAACAAGAAGTAGTCATTGTAGATCCCACATTACCTTTGATATATGTATGTATAAAACCGTAAACTTAGTAGTTGTTTGGTGAGTTGGTGAGATGATGCATTAGTTGGCTAAGTAATTAATTATTATTGATTGATTTATTGATTTGAGTTAAGCGCAAAGCAATTGCAAACAATTCGACAAGCGATCGAGCGAGTAGTTGAATATATACTTATTACAAATATAATCACGAGAATCGAAAAATAACAACAAAAAACAATACTTCTGTACAGCATTAATTAATTTGTAATTATAAACAAACACACACACACACACACTTACATACAAAAAAACACAAAAAATTAAATGTAAAATAAAAAGAAAAACGCGGAATTATTGTCAAAATGTGCAACTCCTTTGATTGCGATACAGAGAGAGAGCGCAGCACGGCCGTTTAGTATATAAGTTAGTAAATCAATTATATATATATATAAATTTAAATATATATATATATACACTTGCATCCTTTACTCCTGCTCCTACTCCCCATTTAAACTGACTTGTATATAGCCACAAGAAATAGAGAGAAAGTAAACTTCCGCTTAGCTAAAAATTAATACGGCCCCAAACTACATAAAAACGTAACGAAAATTTTGAAACAAAATATTCAATTTTTGCAGGAGCTATATCTATCTATATCTATATAGTATATGGAGAACTGGCGTTGGCGCTTTAATTCTAAATTAAAGACGCACGCAAATCATTTAGAAACCATAAACTAGCGAACTACATAAGAACTACAATTAAATAATAATTAAAAAGAAAAACCACACATAAATTATTTGAATTAAAAATAATAGTGGACACAAAATGAAAGGCCGTTAAATTTAAAAAAAAAAAAACAAAAAATGCGTATGAAATTAATTTTTAGTTAGCAAAGTTTTATGTTTTTCAATTCAGAATATTTTTATTTTATCTATTATTATAATTATGATTATTATTAATTAATATGGTAATAAAATTCTAATTTACAAAATTTTAGTTTTATGCAAATTGTAACAACATGAAAACAAAACAAAAACAAAAAACAATTATTAAGTGTTAAAAAATCGTCGCTAACTTGACGTAGCTTTCAGTTGTTTTATTATTAAATTTTTATTTTATAGCATTACAATGAATATGAATAAAAAACAAACAAAAAAATGTTGTGCAAGAAAAAACAAACACACTATGAAAAATATATGAAATTAAGCGAAAATACTTATATCAAATGGGAATAACTTATGTAATTTTCGACTAGAGCAAAAAAAAGAAACTAAAGAAAAAAAAAAAACAAACGAACATTTAATCAAACGTTGCGCGTTTCCAACACTATTCGATTTCTAATAATTGCATTAAGCTACAAAAAAACAAAAAAACAAAAAACAACAAGTAAAGCTATATACTATCCTACACACATACAATATACATACATATTCATATATTTGGAAAATCATCTTATTTAAGTTGTGAGAAATTTGCAAAAGAAAAACGAAAACAAAATTTATTTCCATTACTATTAAAGCTGTTTCGAGTGAAATTACAAGAGCAGCAGCAAAAGTAAAAAAAAAATAATATTTCTATCTCTTATTTTTCGCTATAATTATTAAGTTTTGTACATAATTAATAACAAACAAACAAAAAAAACAAAACAAAAACAAACAAAAATGGCATTCGAGAAGTGCGCTAATTTTGAGAGGTTTCATTGGGAATTCAATGCGAGTTCCGAAAATGAATACTTCAACGCTATTCAAAGATTCCAAAAATAAAAAAATTTCAAAGCCCAAAATAAAAAGAACAATAAAAAAAAATTGGAAAAACATAAAATAAAAACAAAAACCAATTGTATTTGATTTTATTTAGAGGTAGATTAATCAGTTATTTAATCCAAATCTGTGGAAAAATGGATAAAAAAAATAAATCTCACAGTCTGTTGAGAGATAAAATGGAAAGAAAAATTCTTCCACAATATTATTTGAGATCAAGCTATATAAAATGTAGGGATAGCAAATTACAGTCATGAGTTCAGGACTTAGGATCCTGAAAACAGGATAAACTGATATTTCCAATATTTATTAGAAATTGAATTTTAACTTGTATTTTTTTTTTGCCCATTTTTGGCCCAAAAGTTTATAAATAATTCTTTACTCATAATTTTTATACTTAAAAATTAGAAGAGTTTTCCATCCCTGATAAAACGTATACATTAATATAATGTAATTTAAGATTTTTGGTATAGCAAACTCTTCATAATTGAAACTCAAGAAACTATTTAAAAGGTTTTTCTTTGTTTTACTTGTAGATCGAAATAAAAATTACAGCGCATTTTATTATCTTATCGCACCTATTGAAGGTTCTTAAATCCTTGAAAATTAAGAAGCTACACATGCTATCTAACCAAGTCTGTAATTATACTAATAGTTTATTTCAATTATAAAGACATTGAGGAAATAATATATTCTAAAATCATATAAAACAATTAGAGAAATGTAAATATTTAGGTAGCAGTTTAATGTACAGTTTCAAACTCAATTATATTAAAGATAAAGTAAATTTAGAAATCAGGTATTTAAATTTCCTAGTTCTTAAAACAACCCAGATTTAAGACTTTAGCATATAAACCTTTGTATCTGAATAACTTTCTCAATTTTTTTAACAGTTTATTTGTTGACCACACCAGTGTGCTCCTCAATCCAATCCAAATAGGAGGTAATCCTAGTGAAGACAGCTGGATAGCCCCACTCACAGCCCAACGAAAGACCGAAAGATGTGGTACCAATCAAATAGCTAGTGTCACCTTCGATGTGAACCAATGGGCCACCAGAGTCACCATTGCAGGTGGATTTGCCATCCTTGGTGCTCATGCAAATGGTATCGTCAGTAATCATGGTGCTCCAGTAAGCTTTGCAGCTGCTTTCCTTCATGATGGGCATCTCAACGTATTGCAGAACCGGGGACACAGAGTTGACGGCATCGCTATAACGACCCCAACCGGAGGCAATAGCATATTCACCCACATAGGTAGAGTAACGACCATCCTTCCTGGGCAATGTGACGGCCTTGACGCGTTCATTGAACTCCACAGCAGCAGGCAACTTAATCAAAGAAATATCATTGGCCTTCGTCTCTGCATCATAGTCCTCATGCACAATGATAGCATCCTTGCCCACATGTATGAGCTCTTGACCGGGCTCCTCTTCCCTAATGTTAACAGAGCCCACAAAAATAGTAGCGCCATCGGCATTTTCAGTGCAATGGGCAGCGGTTATAATCCAGTATTCAGAGATTAAAGTACCACCACACCAACCACCCGCAGCACCATATTCCAAGCTCAATCCAACCTGGTAGGGGAACTGACCCTCATGAGCCGTCTCGCCCTTGGTAATGCGTCCATCCATTGGCGCAGCCAGCGCTATGGACAGCAGAGCAGCTAAGGTAATAAACAACTTCATAATTCCAGGAATCAGTTGAAACTTCTGAGTTCAGATGTGACAAGTCAAGCATTTTTATAGCGATAGATAATATAAGTATCTTATCAAAGTCTCTCTTCAGACAATCACTTCAATATTTAATAATTGGCATTATGATCCGTGTGCATAATTGTGATATATGTCTCAAAGTATCAACTTTCTATATATTCAATTCTAGCAATCACCTAGAACTGATTAGATTAAATGGTTTTCGTAGAAAATCTCTAGAAATATATAATATATATTTTGTCTTCTAAGTGTTTCAAGGTTTTGATGTTGATCTTAAACCTAAGAAGTGGAAATAATATTGTTAACAGCATTATAAGAGCCAACGCCCACTTTATAAATCCAGCAAAAAGTTATATTTTTTAATTTATTAATTTATCTTATCGACAAATGAAACCCTTGAAAATTAAGAACCTACACATGCTAGTTTATTGAAGCCAGATAATTGTCTATTTCATTTGAATGAAGTCTGCAATTATTTAATTTTTTAATTTATATTTGAGGATTCAGATAGTTAGGAAACAGAAATATATAAATTCATTGAAGTTCAAGTAATTGGGAATTAATAATTTCATTTTTCTGAGTTCAATATTTTAAAAGTTTAAACAAATACACCGTTTTTGTATTTACATATCACATGTATTTTATTATGTCAACTTTTCAACAGATTATTTGTTGGCCACACCGCTGATTTTCTCAATCCAATCCAAATAGGAGGTAACCCTAGTGAAGACACCTGGATAGCCCTTCTCACAGCCAAAGGCTAAACCAAAAGATGTGGCACCAATCACATAGTCAGTACCATCAGTATCCTTGTAAACCAATGGGCCACCAGAGTCACCATTGCAGGTCGATTTGCCACCCTTGGTGCTCATGCAAATGAGTTTGTCGGTTATGATACCAAACCAATAAAAATTACAGTTGCTATTCTTCATAACGGGCATCTCAACGTAGTTGAGGACCGGTGATACAGAGTTGGAATTATCACTATCAAGACCCCAGCCGGAGGCAAAAGCTAATTTATCCGCATAAGTTGAGTGAGGACCATTTAAACGTGGCAATGTGGCGGCCTTTACACGTTCATTGAACTCCAGCTCTTCGGGCAACTTAATCAGTGAAATATCATTAACCAGGTTATCGGCATCCCAGTTCTCATGCACAATTAAACCATCCTTGCCCACGTCTATGCGCTTCTGACCTGGCTCCTCCTTGCTGATGTCAATAGCGCCCACAAAGACAGTAGCGCCATTGGCACCATCGGTGCAATGGGCAGCGGTTAAAATCCAGAAAGGCGAAATTATAGTACCGCCACACCAAGCATTCGAAGAACCAAATCTCAAGCTTAATCCAGCTTGGTATGGAAACTGTCCCGCAACAGCCCTCTTGCCGTTGGTAATGCGACCCTCCATTGGTGCAGCCACTGCCATGGCCAGCAGAGCAGCTAGGACAACAAGCAACTTCATGATTCCAATAATGAGTTGATACTTCTGAGTTTAGATGCGGCAAACCATGCATTTTTATACTTTTTATACAATATTTCCAATAATTTGCTAACGTCACAGCTATAGGAATATATCTTATCAAAGCATCTCCAAAATGAATGAGTTATGATCAGTATACCTAATTAGGGTATATATCTCCTAAAGTATCAACTTTCTACGTTTAATTTTAGCAATCAGTTTTAATAACTGATTACGTTTAATGGTTTTTTTTATATAAAATTTATACAATTATATATGTACAGCCAGGTCTTCTACCTCAGTGTTCTTTGTGTTTCAAGATTGCTGATGTAAATCTAGAAATTTTATTATAAAATTGGCAAAAATTATAATTATGAAAATTCAGTTAAAAGAAATTGATAAAAATTGTTATTGAATGAATTTTTTGTCAATGCAATTCATTGAAAGTATGTACGTAGGTATGTCCAATAGTTGATGTAACAGATAATGATTATTTCCTGATAATTTGTTAACATAAGTGATACTTTAAATCGTATTGGTTGTGCTAAAAAATAGCTAAATCATTGAACGATAAGGTTTATTAATTTAAGTATTTTTTTATTTTTTCTTTTTTTTACTATATTAACACCGATATTAATCTGCAAAATTCTGGGTATATACGAAACTTATCAATAACAAAAAAAAAACCTTTTTACTTTAGGAAAAAACCCAATCTCTTAATGCGAAAGACTATCATATTTACAGGCACGCGCCATATCTTAACTTTAACTAACCAGAAAAAATAACAACATGAGCCTACTTAAGATTAATTTTTTTAATTTAAACGATAAGTACGCGAAACTTACAAATCGGAGCCAGGCACTTGAGCAGGTGTCCAATTGAAATATCATAATACCCAACATTAGACGTCATCCTCCAAATTCCTATAAAAGAGAATAGTGAATTGGATCCCATTCATTGTCTTCATCGTAGTCAACATGAAAGTATTCGTTGTATTTGCTCTGGCCCTGGGCTGTGCCTCGGCATCGTTCCTGCGCAGTGAACAGGAGTTGGAACACCGTAATGTGTACATGCCCGTCGTGGATGGACCCGATGGCCGTATCACCAATGGTGAGGACGCCAGTGCTGATCAATTCCCATACCAGGTTGGACTATCCCTGAAGATTGGCAAGTCCTCGGCTTGGTGCGGTGGTTCTTTGATTGGCCACGAATGGGTTTTGACTGCCGCTCACTGCACAGATGGGTAAGTTTCAATTGGGAAAACCAATGTGGTATTAGCTAATCCTTAATTTTGATTTATAGTGTCGATGCCGTCACCGTCCATTTGGGCAGCACTGTGCGCTCTAGCCCCAAGGTTAAGCACACCGTCAACAAGGACCAGATCATCATTCACCACGGCTGGAACGCCAAGACTTTGTTGAACGACATCTCGCTGATCCGTATCCCATATGTGGAATACACCAGCGCCATTCATCCCGTTGAGTTGCCCCGTATTGAGTCTCGCTATGCCACCTTCACTGGCGACGAGACCATCGCCTCTGGCTGGGGTCGCACCTCGGACAAGTCCAGCGCTGTTGCTTCCCACTTGCAGTTTGCTCTCCTTAAGGTCATCTCAAACACCGCTTGCATGGGTACCTACGGACCCACCATCCGCTCCTCCAACATCTGTGTATCCACACCAGATGCTGTCTCCACCTGCAACGGTGACTCTGGCGGCCCATTGGTCCTGGAATCGAACAGGGTGCAAATTGGTCTGACTTCCTTTGGCTCTGCTGCCGGCTGCGAGATGAACTACCCTGCTGCTTTCACTCGTGTGACCAGCTACCTCGACTGGATTAAGGAACACACTGGCATCTATCACTAAGCTAAATCCTTAGAATGTGCTTTATTAAAACGTTTGCAATTCCATGAAATAAAGAATATCGAAATGTAGTTCAGTTTTTTGATATCAAAGCAACAGTTTGTTAAAATAAAAATATTTTGAATAGTTATTGCTGTCAAATTTAAACAATTCAATAAAATATTCATAAAAGTGGAAAGAGAATTTTTAATTTACCAGGGGAGCGGGATTTGAAACACAGATATCCAGGATTTTTTAAAAATTTGGCCACTTAAAGTTTTTAAAATTCACGAGTATTTAGCCAAATGGAAGCTATTTTTGTAATTAATAAACCATATAACGTGCAGATGTTAATGTGCTGTTGGGCTGCTGTAAACATTGCAATTCTGTTAGGCTTCTGTTACCCGGCTGTTACTCCGCTGTTAGCAAAAAAAGTTCGGAAATTTCATTTTTTCGGCCGCCAAGGTCGCTGAAATACCAGGCGAACAGAAATGAGCAGAAGGTCGCTGCATTAAAATCAACAAAATTTTGTTGCATACTTTTACCAAATTGGGGGCAGTCAAAAACTGTTGCCTATTTTTAGTAGTACCTAAAAGTATGCAACACTTTTTGAATGTCTTAGCCGGTTATGAACAATCCTAATTAGAAAAATAGCTCCCATTTTGCCAAATCCTTGCGGATTTTGAAAATTTTAGGTGCGTTAGGATCGTAAGGACCAACTCTATCGATTGCCATTAAACATTATGGGGTTATCTAAGAATCCGGCACTTGAAAAATTACGGTCTGGGCGACAAAGGAAACATGCCGAAAACACAAAATCCTCAATATCTCGGAAACTACAAGGACGATTTTAATGTCCTTTGGCCAACTTATAGTCCTCATTAATACAATTTGTTTGCCACAGGACTCGTCAGGATACTCAAGGATACGGCCGAGATATAAGCGTTTTTCTCTATACGAAAAAGTCCTGATTTCTCAGCTCCTGGAAGGACTTTCGTCCCTTCGAATACATTTTCTGATTTCGCCAGGCAAGGACTAAATTCTAGCCAAAGGACATCAAATTCGTCCTTGAAATGGCAGAGATATAGCGATTTTAGTGATTTGAGGACCAATTTTGCTAGCCACCCCCTTGCAAAAATTTGAAGCGAAATTTTCGAAAAAATTTTGAAAATCCTTGAATGCAAATCGATAGTTCTGCTGTCTGTGAGTTCAAAAATGCATATCCTTTTAATATCCTTTTTGATTTGTCTGAGTTGAGGCTTTACAAAAATGTCCTTATTTTGAAAAATAGCTTCCATTTGACCAAATCTTTGATTTTTCTTTATTTTGCTTTAGGATTGTAAGCTGTAATACTGTAAGAATGTAATACTACTGTAAAATAAAAAAACTTTATTTAAGGAAAGAAAAATACGTTTATTAATGAATTGCCTAAAATAAGTACATAATAAACAATAGTCTATTAATATTAAATTCTAAGTTATAAGTATACATATAAAATCAATAAAAATTAAAATTTTATTATAAAATAGCGATTTCTGTTTTCCTGGTATTTCAGCGAAATTAAATTTCCGAACTTTGACCATCAGCAGGACATCAGTCGAGTAACATAATGGTGCAGTCACCTTAACAAAACTACAATGTTTACAGTGGGTTAACAGCAAATTAACGGCAGCAGGCTATGAATAATCTTGATTAGGTGCGTTAGAATCGCAAGGACCTCCTCTATCGATTGCCATTTAAACATAGTATACCCCAAAATTTAACCCAAAAAGAATTCAACATAAAATGTACTTTAATATTATTTTTATAATTTTTTTTGCTTTGAATTTTTTTGTATTTGATTTCTTTTTATTTCTTGCATGTGTCTCACATTGAAACATTTATAGTTTTTTTTTTTTTATATTTTATATCATAATTTGACTTTAAAGTTTAGTTTTATATAGGCTTTAGTCGGTATCAGATATATCAATTGTTTTCTTATTTTCGTTTAGTTTTTTGTGTTTTCATTAATAAACATTTGGAATGCATTTATATAATTTAAATTTAACAATATACATAGATTTGATTTTCGTTTTAGTGGCATTTACGCTTTAGTTATTCATTACCTTTATCATTTAAAATTGGAGAGACTTATGCACATTTAACATTATTATTATTATTCATTAAAATACACATAGTTATAATTATACAGAATAAAAAAGTTACTTTGTTAAATGGTCTTTATCAGATGTCAGTTATGCATAACTCTGCTTTTGCTTTAGGTATATTTTTTTTTCTTGTTATAGATAGTCGAATATCGCATAAAAATAACAATTATAAAAAAACATTATATAAGATATATCTTTTGTTTTTTGTATATTTGTTGTTTCTTTCGATCTATGTGTGTGTGTGTGTGTGTGTTTGTTTAGTTCTAAATGTGAACGCAGGCAATGCATTATATTCTATAATTAGTTTTGTATATAGTTTATAAATGTTGTTTACTATTTTTTACAATTGTCGACAAATTGGTAACATGCGAAACACAATACAATAATAAAAATATACCCAATCATTTGTGGGGCTTTTTTGTGGGCTTCTCTTTATAGTTGGCGCTCCAATATCTCGTTGACATAATTGCGACTGCAACTGGAGCGTGTGTGCTATGTCTGCCTAGTTAAAAGTACATACGAAACAGCACTAAACTAGCAAAAATGATTATAATACAAAAGCAAACAAACAAATAAGTACACGAGTGAGTGGCGGTGGTGTTCCAAGTAGTTGCAATGCGGTTGCCCTGTTGTTGTTGTTGTTGCTGCTGCAGTTGTTGTGATGTAGTGTGTTGTCGTTGTTGTCGCTGCTGTTGTTGTTGCTCCTGATATAACTGTTGAACTGTTTGCCACAGCCAGGAACTGTCACCCACATTGCCAAACTCGTCGCACACTGGGCCAGTGTTATTAATCAACACCGGCAAATCCTTGACTGCCCTCAATGGCCTTGATCAATTTATCCTTCAATTGCAGATAGCCCTCATAGGGTGGCAAATCCAAGCGGTTAAAGCTGCAATAATAAATAAATTCATAAATTTATATATTATAACACTAAGTCCAACCACTTACCAGGTATGTGCACGGGGAAAATTATTGGGTGTACCCCATTTTTCAATCGTAAACATTTGTGGACCATTAGATCCGTAAAGCTCTTTGAAACCATTCATTGGCACGCGCGATGTGCCTGTCACAAATTGCAACAGGCGTGAACGCATCTCATTTGAGAAGGATAAAACTGCACGCCAGAACCATTGTATAGTAATATGATTCATGTGATAGTCGCCCTTATAAAGCGTATTCTCACGCCAATCCTTGACATCAATATTCTGTATGCCGCACATCAACAGCTCCAGCTCGTGCTCATCAAAGATTTTAATCAGATTTAAGGGTATTATAGAACCAAAGCCATCCAAAAAGGCAGACATTTGATCCTTAACGCGTGCCACAAAGCGCCACTCGATGACAAGTCTGCAATATAAATGAATATATAAGTACATATATGTATTTAAGAACACATTTATAACTCACTTGATGTATTCATCTTTGTTTTCGTTGGTCACGTCAATGTTCGCGCCGCCTGGCTTGAGGTCATGCTGCGTCTTTTGTCCAAAGACATCCTCGTCCAGGCAGAATGTTAACTCTAAAACGCGCGGGTCATTCTCTTTGATCCACATCAATGAATTATAGTATTCTGTATCCACAGATTCCATATCCTTAAGATCAATGGGCTTTTGCAGCATCATTTTGTAGAATGGACGTATAAAGAAGGCATCCAAAAGCTTGCCATGATAAACAGCCATGCCCGCTATGCGACCAATAAATCTGTAAATAAATGAGTATAAGTAAATATTTCAAAAATTACATAGAATTTAACTTACTTGAAATAACTTAAATGCTCCTCATTGCACAAACCGCTGCCGTTATTGATTTGCAAGGTATAGTTATCCATAGCAGAGTACTCAAAGAGTCCATAATATGGATTAAACATTTCTTTGGATAACAAATAGAACCATTCTCTAGCCAGGCCGCCATAATCTGAAAGCAAACAAATCTGTTAGAAATATGCCTTTATATGCTTATGATAGGCAGCTTACCTAGGCCCGTCTCTCCTTCAAACTCTACCCATAATTTAGTTTTAAGCAAGTCAGTTTTTGTCACCGAACTAATAATTCTATACGAGTCCTCCAATATCGATGTACGGCGAATACGTATTTCAAATTTATTTGGTACATTTGTCTGCGTTGAAAACAATACAAAATTAATGAAATTCGTTTATATTTTTGATTTTGTTATTAATGCTTACAGGCTTTCTAATATGACTTTTGAAATACTCGTATTTCTGTTTGTAATCTCTAGAATATGGTACCGCCTGGCCGGCGATATTTGGATTTGACAAGCGTGGATCTTCCCACTGTGTGGTGCGCGTATCTAGTATATAAAGAAAGGATATTATTGAATACTTTTATTTAATATATCTATTTCGACAGCTTACTGTGATCTATGTAGAACACGCGTCCATCTGTATGCACGCGTTCCTCCCAACCCTCTGGCAATGGTCCCAGATCGTCTTCGACTCGTCGTGTTTGATTTGGCATGGGACTCGCGCGTCCATTGCGCGGATCAATCCAAGTGGTGCGTCGTGCCTCGTGATCTATAAAGAAGGTACGGCCATTGGGCGCCACCTGCATGGACCAGCGCGGTGGTAGCGCTTCCTCCTCACTAGCTGGGGGCTGAAAATTAAGATAAAAATCAATGTTTTAACTATTTATTGAAGATATTATTACTAAAGCACTCATGTGTACGTTTATTTATTTGGTATCTAGAAGCACATGCATTATACATCATATAAAGGAGTATTATATAATATTATAAGTGTGCATTTTTATTTATTTTTTATGGAATGAAACTTTACTTGATCAGTGGGCACAGCCGCGTTGTCTTCCTCGGAATTGCGTCGTGTGGACGGAGCTGAGATCTCTGAGGGATTGTGGCTGTCTGTGTGATCGGTGTCTTCACTCTAATTTAATATGGATGCATTTTAATTGCGTAAATGTTTTGTTTTTCAATATATATATATTGTTTATTGCAATTGGTAAAAGAAACAGAAAACTATAATTAATTTTGCTAAATACCACAAAAAAACAAAAGCAAAACATAAATAGTTAAGTGCACAAAAGCCAACATAAAGTTTAGAAAAATATTATTAATTAAATACAGATAGATGCATTGATGTTTATGATAGTGTTAGCTATTATTTATAAAGTAATAGTCTGGAAGCATTTATAATAAACTAGCACTACAATTAAAATAACCCAACTGCTCTGCAGTTTTCTGTCTAAAATTTGAGTGTTATATATATTTAGGAGTTCCATTTTGATGCTGTGGAAAGGATAATGATGCTTACCACCTCCGCTATGCGAGTAAATACCAAGCCCATTCAAATATTTGACTACAGTTTTTGACAATATTTCATACGACAAGAGAATGTTTTTGTGTATATTTAAATTCTACATGAAAAATTTTGATTTAAATAAAAATAAATTACTTTGAAATTATGTTTTTTAAACACATTTTTAGTTTAGTTTTAAGGTGAGTTAAGTTTTTGCTAGATCTTAGATGTTATATATATGATACGGCGATTGTTTTATTGCCATTATATATTACGTGAGCGTGCGACAACAAAATTGAATATTATTTTCTATATGCTGACAAGTTTTTCAAGGGATTTTTCAAACGATCACATATGCATATATTCAAACTAAACACAATAGGCTACGATATGATATAGGACTGTGTATCTCTAATATTTCTAATGATGTGTGTCTAATGTAAGCTTTAAAGTTGCAAAACTATCTTTTGGCATCATCGATATATTAACAATAATGCGCGTTTGTAATTACTATCGATAGTTATACGAGTAATATTAAATACAGATTGATTTGAGCGATATTTAGTTTTGATATTTACAGAACTGTGTATAAGTTTTATATTTTATATTTTCTTCAATAAAAATCAAATTTTGAAATAAATAAATATCTATCGATAATATCGACGTTGCCTTTTATTACAGCTCTCGATAGTTTTGCAGTTTTTTTAGCTTGCAACATTTGCTAACCAATTGTCTATGCGCCTGTTGTTGCCGCTGCTGCTGCTGTTGCTGTTGTTGCAACTGCAGCTGGCGTCTTCTCAGCTGCCTGTTGTCCAATTGCTGGCGTCCCATTCGGTTATCAATTGCACGGCGTGTCAATAAATTTGTGATTGCCTGATTGACAATATCGTCTGGTATTTGACGCACAGGTCGCAAATCATTTTGCAAACTTGTCGCTGAGATTTGTGGTTGCCTATTTGTGTCCGGATGTCGCAGGGAATTATAAACAAAACTGAATATTTTGTATAAAAAAAAAAAAATTAAAAGAAAAGGATTTTTTGGGAGTTAGGAAACTGCCACAATAAGAGGCTGAGAGGGAATCTGAGCTGCTCCCAGCAAGAAGGAGAATTTAACTGATTTTCAGTTGGAATTTGGATTCTAACATAGAACTTGGCATATTAACCTGGCATGATCCATCATATGGTCAGAGTCTACGTCTGTTTGCACAGTTTCACAATTGTTATTGTTGTTGTTGACTGATGTTTGTGAGATTGTTGTTGTTGTTGTTGCTGGTGTCGCTGGCGTTGTATTATTATTATCCTCTAAAATTACGGGACTGTTGGCTTCCTAAGTGTGTATAGGGCATATAATACATAGTAGTTTGTCAAAAATAATCATAAACTAATCTTAAATGATCTAAAATGGGCAAATGTATGTCAAATGTGGTAGAATACACATGGCCAACTCATTAAATGGCTAAGTTAAGGCAAGTAACAATTATTTTAAATATCTGTTAAATGTCAAAATGAAATGAGTTTCAACTATTTATATATTTAGCTGGTAGCAACAACAGAGCTATAAAATCTAATTTAAAATATCAACTATTTCAGATTTTATTTGTAGCTTGATCAGGAATTGACAGGATTGCCACTAGAAAATTAAATATGTTTATGGAGTCTAGCTATTAATTGAGTAAATAATTAACTCAAAAATCAAACTAATTGCTTGTAATTACAAACATGCGCCTCAGGTACAAGTTCTTGTCGAGGATATCACAAATTTGAGCATTGCCGGACAGTGTTAATTGATTAATTGTCCCGGTAGTATCTATGGCTGTTTGTTCTGGATGCACTTCCTCCACGTGTACCTCGCCACATTGATGACAATTGCTCTGATTGTTTTCTGCTGATGATAATTCATCCCGTTCATCCTCTTGCTCCTCGCTGTCGTTGCTATCATCGCTACTTTCATCAAGGATCTGCTCTAACGGATCGGTTCTAGATCGCTGTTTGTTTTTGTGTTTTTTGTTTTTATTTATTTATGTTATTTAAAATGTATGATTATGGCTCACAATGTGGTTTTTTTGTTGTTAATTGCAGGTGATATGTATGAGGTGTTTAATGTATAGATTTTGATAGTTAAAATATAAAAGATCATGCATAACAATTGTAACAATTGTTCACCACACATGCAGCATAATATAATAATTAAAAATAGTAGTAGTAACAATAGTAGTATTTATGTTTTATGTTTTTTGCGCATTGTCAAAAGTTGCTTTGTTTTTTTGTTTTTTATTATGATTTTCCTGCCACTTACCGCTCCACGTCCCGTCTCCGTTTCATCCACACTTATGTGAAAACGTCTTTGGAAATCTGAGGCCAATTGATCAACATTTTGGCTATTATTGCTATTCAAGCTGAAAAAGTCAGAGATTATAGTTTAGTATTAATATTAACTGATAAAGGATTAAAGGTAAATATATATTTAAATTGAAGTTTTGATTATATTTCCATAGAGAACAAATATTGAGGGAGTGTTGGAAATTTAGCAAGAACACTCTTTAAGACTTTTACTAAAAATATCTTTGTCCAAGCCAAGTTTAATTTAATACGGAATATCATTTTAATAATTATTTGCCTCTACATTCATTCATTTTAGAAAATATGTTTTTTCAATAATTTTTTGATGATTTTTTTAACCTACCTAAACAAGTAATAAATGTTATAACAATGTTTAAATAATTGTCATTATATAAATGTCGATTCAAGAAGAAATACAAGTATTATATCAGAAGGACATTCCACATGGAAATTAAATCAGTTTTGAGAATATTGTGACAATTTGAAAATTTAGAAAAAAAATATATTTAAGCTGGAAACTTTGTATACCCTCAAAAAGGCTTATTCCAGATATATAAAAAGTATGTACATTGTTTCTTGTAGTCGCCTGCTTACTTATTTAATTATAAATTTAAAAAAAATGCTGTATATTTTATTTACTTCACTCACATGGTTGGCCTCTCCCACTGCGTTGTACGCGCTGTATGATTTACATAGTACGTGCGTCCATTTGCATCCTGTCGCTCCTCCCAGCCCGCGGGCAATGCATCATGTCCGCTGTTTGGAAACGGATGCTAATCGAAGGTCAAAATAATTAAGCATATTAGTTGAAGTAGCATGTAAAGATTGTAATTGTTAACTTACCGGCTGTGATGATACCTCGCCGGAACTTGTGGCTTCCACATGCTCCCATTCGCCATCGCTGTTGTGGCTGGAGGGTTCGCTTGGTTCGCGTGTTTCCCGTATGAAGGCATGATATATCTCCAGGGTACCCTTGATGCGTGATTTGGCGCTATATTTGTATACAAATATATATTTTTATATTGGGGTAAAAACAAATAGAGCATTAATGAGTATAAAGCTGGCCAAGGCCGATAAATATACACAGAGACACAGATACACCACCAACACCAGGTTTACTAACTAAACATACACACACGCACACACATAAAGTGTTTTTTTATATACGAAATAAAAAACTATAAACAAAACAATTACACAAAGCGTTGGAAAAAACAAATATATAATTAATTTGGAATATTTGACGATGATTCTAGTGCGGAAATTGAAAAGATATCATAAATGTAGCATTTACGTTAGACAACATATACAAAATAATAATATAGTAGTTAATGGACTCTAAAAGCTTAAGCTACGTTTTGTTTTTTAGATTTACAATTATATAAAATTGAAATTGAATTTATTTTTCTTTTACTTTTTGTTAGAGAAGTCTAAATGAACTGAAATTAAATAAAGGAAATCAAACTGCAACTAAAATAAACATACCCTACTGACCTGCGCGGACGCAGCGTATAACTCTGGGAACCAATTGTGCGTCCCTCCTGTTCTGTGGGCAAATTGACCAGGGTTAGCTCCACCATGCCCAGGAAATCATCGCGTGTCAAGCGATTTTCGTCAAATACTTGAAAGACTAGCTTATGCTCAGATGGTTTAACCTGGGCGAAGAAAAATAAAAATTATATTAAAAATATTGAATTATTATTATTTGAAATGCATTCAACTTACTCTGAATATAAACTCCTCGTTCCAGGATGGATTCAATGTCTGTAAAAGAAATTTAAAATGTTTAGTATTGTTTTATTTATTTTTAATTAAGAAATTCATTGATTTGCTTGACTTAATAAACTTTACAGCTGTGAAATTAAATATTTCAATAGAATTATAATTATATATTTACAAGCAAAAATACACTAGAATAATACCTTATAATCAAAAAAACAACTAATCAATTTAGTTGATATATATTTCAATTCTACTATTTTCATGTAATTTCCCCCCAAACGTGACTAATCCTCAAGACAATGTTACTCATTTTTTAAATATTTGTTGTGGCCACAATTTCGCAAAAGGAAATTAATGGAATTATATAATTGAAGTGCATGGCAACTATCCAGCTAACTGATAAGATAATAATTAAAAAACAATTCCCCAACACACGCTTTTGTGTACTCACCTTCTTTTTAGTTTTAGTTAAAACCGAGTCAATATTTATATCACCATTAATTGTATTCAAATCGATACGGACATACGGATCACTGTAAATTAAAAAAAAAAAGTATATTAATAATTATACATATTCTGACTTATATTCAGTTTAATTACCTGGCACCAAAAATATCCTTTTTGGCCAAAGATTTGCCGCTTAACACAACAATGCGCAGGTGACAGGAATCGCCCGAGTCATTCTGCAAAAGATAAAAGCAATTTGTTTATTAAATATAATTATATAAATAGCTAAATTGTAGCTTAACTTTTATACAAATAAAAGAAAGCTCAAGCCCACCTGTAACCCAACTAAATATATAAATGTGTTGCACGTCAGCGTCAACAAATTAGTTACTTTTGTGTGGGCGATGCACAAAAATACAAAATTCATAGAAAATTTCAATTCAATGTCAACAGCAGCAGGACTTTTGTATTTATGTGTAGGAGCAATGTTCATGTATCAGAGATGAGAGATATTTTACAGCCAAGAATGATTTTTAATATATAAATTTGTGATATGTAGTATTTTGACTCTAGATTTACAGAGTTTATTTAAAACTAAGAAGCAATTAATTTGTAGAAAAAATTATAATTCTATCTAAAGAAAAAAAGGGTATTATTAATAATCTGCTTATTTTAGAAGAAATATTTCAATGTCAATTCTAAGAAAATTAACAAAATGCTGTAAAAGTAAGAAGTAGAATTTTAGCAAAGTATTTTCTCTAAACAGAGCATAGATATAGGAGTCTTTAATTCAAATAAATATCCATTAATTCATTCATAAAATTTTCCTATGCTCTGAAGAATTTAAAACAGGTTTTTTAGGCCGCCCGACAATATAATAGCCAATTCTTGTGTAAAAAAAAACCAATATTTATAAATTTTTTTAATAATATATTAACCATTAATATTAGCGCCAGAACTGTGTGTACTGTATACAAGTTAAAATCTTAACTTTATTAATAGAATATGCAAATCTATACACTTTATCAACAACACAATTTAATTTCGATATTTAAAGTTTTTTGAAATTTCATATTTAGAATTCTGTCAACTGAATTCTGTTTAAATTATACCACCCCTTACATACCCATTACATACACACATACATCTACTTGTAGTACGTATTTAAACCCAAAGAGTAGCGCACAAAATGATGCTGGTCATAAGCGGCGTATGCTTAATGCCCGTGATTACGCATACGCCACGTTGCTGATGCTGGCGCAGTGACTAATTTATGCATTTTAATGTTGTGATATATATACATATATATATAAGATGTTTTTTGTGTGGTATGTTGTTGTGGCACAAATGCTTCTCCTTTTGCTGTGGCTCACAATTGCCAAGCGTTGCTAAGTAGTGACATATTATTTGATAACCTTGACCCAACCGGAATTGAAAAGCGGGAAGAGAGAAAGGGAGTCGCTCTATCTCTCTCTGAACTCAAGTGGTAATTATGACAAGTACTTTATTTAGTTGGCTACTGAATGAAAGCCTACACTGTCAATGTAACTTTGATTAAATATCATTTACTTTAAGTTTTTCCTATCTATTTTAATTTGATTGTCAGCTTAAAGTTCGCCAAAAATGTTATAAAGCAATTTTGCTGATATTTATCAGCTCACATAAATTCTAACAAGCAAATTGCTTAAGTTATCTACTCATTTGTTAAGTTGGAGTGTAAAAAAAATACATAAAATAATAATAAAAATAACAATCTTAGGGAAAACCCAGCAGTTATAAGTGTTAATAAAAACTTGACTTTTTATAAGTAATTTCACAAAACTTGTTTAGTTTTCTTTTTGCTTTAAATATTGAATAAAATATATAAATATTTCTAGGGATAGAAAGATTGAAATTTCCTCAAGTCAGCAACGTTATGTTAGGGTTGGTTTTTAGTATTAAATAATGCAATTTATTAATAGTATATACTATATAAATAAAACAGCAAAGTGACATACATTTTTTTTTATTATAAATATATATATTTAAGAATATTTTGAATGTGGAAAAATGATTAAAATAATTAATCAATGTCTTCCACTTTTAAATTTGATTAAAAACTATTAAAAAATATTTTATAAAAGCTATTATTTCATTCTATCTAATACCGTAAAGTTTACTTAATTTTAATAATTATAAAACACAGTTTTTTGCCTCTAAATTCCATTTAAACATGTGCCAAGTTGTACACGGACTTTTAAATGCATTTTATTTTGTATTTTTACAAAATCTATGTGCACGTTTTCCATGAACTTGTTATATTGATTTTTTTTGTAGCGGTTTCCATCTTGGAATGCTTGTTGTGGTTTCTCTTGTGCAATATACAATGGTATTTTTGATATACTCGTATATATACTATAATCTATAGTACAACTGAACTTTTAAATATGGGCGTTTACTTGGCCCAGTCACTTATAATGTCAATGACGTTTGAATAAAACCCAATTTGTGGCTAATGGCTAACTGAAATATACATCAGACTGACCCAAGACCCGATTAAACAAGTCAAGCGGTCAATCAATCAATCAACAACAGCTGTAGCTCTCTTATTGCCGCCTCCTTAGGAATATTCCCTTAACAGCCCTTGACAGCCTTTTGTTCGCTTGACACTAAGCTCCACTGTGATTAGGTTTAATTGAATTAAATCTCTTGTGCTGACTTAATCCAGCCACTAATCTTAAAATGACTTAAAAACATTGCAAATATGTTTTACTTGGATTGTTAAGCTTAGATTAAATGATTTAAAAATTTCTTATTTGAATATGCATGGAAGGGAATTGCATTTTTAAATGCGCTTTTTAGAGTATTTATTTTGATATTAATTGACTTTAAGATTGTTTTGACTTTTATATTTTAGAAAATAATTTTTTTTGATACAATTTGGCTTAATTTTAATTTGGTAAAATTTTAAAATCATATTTTATGTTTTTTTAACAGCTTTCTGGTATAATTCTATTCTATATTTCATAATTTTATTCTATTTTTAGGCAATAAAAATTAACAAAAATTTAATTTATAAAGTTCACAATTAAAAAATGTTTATTTAAATATTAATATATCGTTTTTATAGATATATTTTTCCTATTTAATTACTGATTTCTCAAATTTGAATTTCAATTAATTATGATCAGCATAAATAAATGAAATAGTTAAAAAAAAACTATTTCACAACTCATTTTTACAAGTATTTAAATTTTTATGGCATAAATTCAAACAAAATTGAACTTTTAAAGATCATAATATCCTAGAATATAATTTCTTAGCATAAAACTGTCATCACTTTGACAAAACTAAACTCATTTTCAAGCTATTGTTGGTTGATAATTCTAAATCCAACTCCGTTTCATTAATACAATTAATAAAAGCCTGAAATTTCACTATTGTTCTACACTTAAATAAAACCAAAACGAAACCGAATCACATACTAATTTATACAAATTAATTCGATACAAGAATAGTAGCTAAATAACAAATTAAGATTAAAGTTTTACATATCAAACGCAGACATCTAGCAATCAATTACACCCTAAATCTAAACTCAAATATAATATTTTGGCTACACAGTCCAGGCTATATAAATTCCCAAGGTATACAAATGTTGTGCCTATCATAATGTGATTATTAAACTGTTTCAAATCTATTATCAGCAAGAAAAGTTATATTTATTTCCATTTTTAGTTTAATTTCCAGCATGTGACATACAGGTGTAGGCAGTTAAGCGTTGCAAATGAATAATAACATTCAAAAATATACCTATATATGTAGTGTACTATATATGAATAATCATTGTGTACTGATAAGGCAACGATTGTTGGTTAGTTAAGATTTCGAAGTCAAGTTGTTGGCGAACGGAAGTCTGATTTTATCTATAGGTCAAACAAACGAGTTTCTAACTGTTATTGATATAATACTAATGAAAATAAAAAGAGTTTTAGTTTATTAATATAAACATTAAGCAGCTATGATAAACAACATTAACTAAATTGATTAAATTGATTTTTTTTTGGCGTTCATAGCACTTTTTTCTATAAATACATTAGACAAATTAGGCGACCTTTGCATTGAAATTCAATTGGGATTTTCTTTTTTTGATGGATTACCAACAACTGATAATATTTAATAATTAAATGCATTTTTAGTTAATTTAAAAAGAACTGTATAATATTTTGTATAAAATAAAAAATACACTTCTAGTTGACTAAACAGCTAAAAATAGCACACTGCTTTATGAAAAAAAAAAACAAATATAAATATAAATAATAAATAGACTAAAAAACAAGTAACTTTAAATGAGAATAAATATATTTCCAGCTAGAGCAAATATTGGTCAAAGCTTTTAAGTTTATGCTCTTCTTTTTTGTATAAACTTGAATAAGATTTTTTATATATTTTATAGGATTGAGAAAGCTAAGAAACATTTTTGATGACGAAATTGTGAAAATATTTTTAAGTAGAAAGATTTGGTGACAACACACAATTAGCGATTAAATTAAGTAGGGTGTGTACTTGATATGAAAGAGAAAACGAGCTAAGAGAGTGGGAGAGAGAGCGAGAGATTAAGAAGAGAGTTTAGCTCGCGATAACTTACATCACTATTATTATAGCCATGAATTTGACCATCCTCAGGAGTGGACGATGTTGTTGTTGTTGCTGCTGCTGTTGATTCGGCCATTTTTTTTTTGTTTTTTTTTTTTTTGTATATATATATTTTTGATCAATGTATTTTGTTATTATTTATTGTTGTTTTCTGTTGCCCCCGGTATGTGTTAATTATTTTGCACGCCTTTCAACTAAAATTAGCAATAAATATTTGGTGTTAAATACGGGCTAGAACTGCATTGATCGAGTTGGCGCGCACTGTAATATATTTTTATTTTATTATTTACATATTTTGGCGCAAATTGCCTTTTACGCTTAAATTCTTGTATGTCTTTTATTTTAGGCTATTTTTTATTGTAATTGGTATGCAAATTATATATTGTATGTTTTGTATTTATAGAAATTGGGTCTGCAAGCCAAATGAAAGTTAAATTTTTTTTATTTTTTTTTTGGGCGTATGTATGACTAATGAAAATATAAAATAAAAGAGCAAAGAAACGAATCCACAAATCGCGAAGAACGGGACCCACAGGTAATGCGCGATGGCGAATCTTGTTTTCACATTGCGACGTTGATTCTTAGCTCACGATACAACAACAACAGCAGCAGCAGAGCAGCAGCAGCAGCAAAAGGCTGGGCAGCCTGGCGACTGAACTGTTGCTTTTATATATGTAGATAGATACAACACACATATACGAGTATTTTATATAATTAACACATTTTCACAGTATTGTGTATAGCTAGGGTTTTTTTTTTGAAACGCACGCGGCATTTATTTATACATATATATTATTATTATATGTGTACATAATTCAATTATTCATTTATTTATCTCTCATTAACGGGCGCACACAAAAAAAAAAGCGCAAAAGCAACGATAGAAACAATAACAACAACACACCAACACTATTGCAGAAACATGTTCCTACGTCACTCTTTGCCCCCACTTCTTCTTTTGAGGTTGTATTTGTACAAGAACAACAAAAACTACAACAAATACAACATGACAGCTGGCGCGTCACACGTAACGGAAGCTCCCGCGTTCTAAGCTAAACTAAATTTATCTCCAAGTCAGTGTGACCAATTTATAAAAAGCATAAAAATGCCGCAGCCAAACGAGCCCCAAAGCTTTATTTGCCTGCATTTTTTAGTGTGACCGATAAGCAACTGATTAAAAATAGGCAAATATGTGCACTTAATTCTATTGTTAAATAGAACAAAACGATTATATTTAATTCATTTACGATAATACTAAATTATATTTTTAATATGGCAACAGGTATATGTAAATATGAATAAAATTCGACAATTTCATAGAGCATAAGTATTTTTTGCGGTCAAAGCTTCCCACGCGAGCTTTTTAAACTGACAACGTTTACAGCTTTTTGGCAGCTGCTACACGAACAAGTGGTCAAAGCAACCAAAACAAAAACAGATGTTTTTAAGTAAATAATGCATGTATGTGTGTATGTTAGCGATTGTTTGTACATACTATGGTGCGAATAAAATGCCGCTTTATAAATGTTTGCTACATTTAAGTACAAATCAAAAATTTAACTTGCGTCAACAAATTGTAATTGCCAATTAACAGCGGCGCTGGCGACACTTTGACGCATTATGGTATTTTTTTTTTGTTTATGCAAATACGCATGTAGGCATGATAAGCGCCGCATTAAGTGTAATTAATTGTTGTCGCAATTACTTGTGCAATATGTATCTTTAAATACGCATGTGTGCGTCAAAAATGATTTATGTTGTGGGCAGGTGTGTTTGCCTGTGACGTTTGAGAGGCATTCAGTGCGTATTTAATTATTTGTGGTATGCGTGTTGACCTAGGTACACACGTATGTATAAGAGAGCTACGTTAGTCTTTAAAATTCATTTTTATATACATATATTTAGCTTTATCTTAATGAGTGGTGTACCAATTAATCAAAAGTGTACCAATTTGTACCAATTCATATTAAATTTAACTTTTCTGCTTTTGCTACTTTATACTCATTTGTGCCAATTGTACAGTTAAAAAGCTCGCCCTCTCTCCACACTCTCAAAAGAAGAGCGCAAAATATGCAGCTTGTTTAAGTATTTGGAGGGAACGTCTATTCCATTAACGCCGCCGACGTCGACGTCGACTGCGATTGCGACTGCGGTTAACACAAGTTCACTAATGAAGATAAAAAGCAGATGGCCGCGGCGGCAAGTGACTTGTGGCGTTGCCTCGCTGCCGCTACCGCTGCCTCGCTGCCGCAGCCGTTGAATAAGTTAAGCAAATATGTACATACTATTAAGTAGTATCTTGAAATCATTGCTGAATTCATTGAGGGCTCAAATTACGCACATTCAAGTGCTGACGATTGCTGTTGATAAATTCAATTAACAGTTGAGAGATGAGTTGAGTTGTGATGGCATTCTCAAGAGATCTTAGCTATTTTGACAGTGTAAACAAATTTGAAGTGTCTTGGCACTTAATATGTTTATTATGATGATTCTCATGCAGTTTTTTCTTTATTAGCCTACTCTGCCACAAGCAAATGCTCAGACCACACGTATACAGGCATTAAATGCAGCCAGTATTTAAAAACGTGATTTTTTTTTAAGATCCACAATTTAATAATAATCACACTTTTAGATACGCTTTATCAGACAAAAAGAGTAATCATTAAGTAAATATGAATGTTTGACATTCGTGTATGTGAAATTGTTGTTATTTAAGTTATAAGTATAAAGTAAAAACCAAATCGGAAATCCGGCACATTAATCCAATTGAAACGTAAAATATTTCGATTTAAATCGTTTTCAAAACGTGCGCAATTCTAAAACAAAGCTGCTTATCGCATTTCAATACAACACAAAAATATGTAAACAAATTGATTGAGAAGTTTCACATCATTTAAATTTTAAATTGCTTCAAAAATCAGTTTAACAACATTAACAAATGATAGCTTCCAGGCCTATCTACAGTTTATACTAATCACAGCTGTTTTTTTTTCTTTGTTTTTATTTTATTGTTGCCTGATTAGATTGAGTATGACAACACCATAAAAATAGAAAACGTTAAATAAACCAAGACGCCACTAACCACCCACAAAACCCTCATGATGATAAGGTTGCCACCGCTCCTCCCTTAACTTTTTGGGGTTCTACTTACCACTGCGGCCAACGATCTACGTGGCGTGTGTCCGTTGCTGTAATCCAAACGTTGTTGCGCTTGTTGTTGTCCTGCAACAGAGGCAGCACGGCGACGCGGCGGCGGGCGTGGCACATCAATTGTTGACGAGGAGGAGGATGTTGCGGCGGCAACAACGCTGCTGCTGCTGTGGCGTGCTGACATTGTGCTGCCTCCGTACTGTAAACGGCGGCTGCAACAACAAAGAAAGATGAGAATGGAATGTCATCAAAGAAACGGAAGTGCAAATTTAACTAGAAAGACACTAGAAAGTGCTTAACAATAACAACAACAACAATGTGAGAGAGGTGACAATAACTGAAAGCTGGCTGCTACAACAAGGCAAGGCCATTTGAGAGCAGACAACAAAGACATAAAACGAACGGTACTTGCTGTTGTGTGTAACAGAGTTGCTCATTGTGGTTCAAATGTGCGAATCAGTTCATTTTTTATTGGTTCATTTTTATTAGTAAGAAATTGGATCGTTTGTTTATTGATTCTTTAATGCGACTCGAACAAACAAAACAATACAAATAAATAAACGAACATACATAGTTCACTCAGTTTACTAAAACGTTCAATCAATCTGAAGTTTAACAATTACAATACATATTATAAATATGCAGTTTCATATACATATTTTCTATATGTGTGCATGTGTGTAGGCGAGCATACATTAAGTTAGAGTCAACAAAGCATAAAACAATGTAATTATCCAAGCGAGCAAAGGTTCAACGCCGTGTCGACCTGGCCGGCATTCGTCATAGAACCGAAGCAGACTGCTAACTCACGAAATTGCCTTAACTTTTCTTAAACACAGTTAAGCAAATGCACACACACACACACACACACACACATACACATAATAAAGAGCCACTGTAATTTCGCTTGATTTATGTTGTATTTTTAACTAAATTGTTCTACTATAAAAGGTATGCATGTATGCATATACATATGCATGTGTGTATGTAGGAAAATATATGTGCACTGATACCAGAGGAAAATTCATCACATACATTCTTATTACACTGTCAATTATACGTCACACGTTGGTTTCGTTGTATTTGCAGCTCAAATCTTAATCTTGTTCACATCTTTTGATTTACATATAGATAAATCCTTCGTTTTTTGTAGCAATCTGACAATAATTTTAAACTTTCACAGCACAACACGCCCGACCAAATCCGACAACTAACTAAATTCGATATTTCTGGCGATAACTTTTCGCAGCAGCTCCGTGTTCAGAGATGGGCGATAGTGCGTTTTGCGAGAAATATATTATTGGCAAATATCGGTAAACAAAGTCAATGAATATTTATTTAAAAGTTTGTAAATTATGAATTTCAATTAATTTGAATACAGTATCATTGCATAAATCTTTTATTTAAATTCTGGGCGTTACTTTGCCTGGAATTATATGATGTTAAATTTTGTGACTGGGAATAATGAAATATGTTGTTGCTTCTATTACGTCAGACAACCAGGAAGCACTAAAATTACTTATGCCTGTCCCTGATCATTGATTATATATGCATTTTATAGTTAATTTATAATTAATTGGCTGTTCTTCATGTGACTGGCAATAAATATTCGCTGCAGTTACAGTTACAGTGACAGTGACAGTGACTCAGGCGCGGGTACCACGATATTTGCACGCAAACTCACCCCTAACAAAAACGTAAACAAAACCATTAAATAAATCTTGCAAACTCTGTGGAGAATTATTGTAATAAGTTAATTTTATATTAACTAGAACAACCAAAAAATAACAGCAATTTTAAAATGGAAATGGCAACGGAAAGAATAAATCAGTTGTGCTGCGAGAGCAACAGAATGCGGCAAACATTTGGCAGCAAAATTGATGATAAACTCTTGCACGAAAAGTTTGATTTTGATGTCAATTTGGGAAACTGTGGTTTTGGTATCAACGCCACTGGTCAACATGAACAGCAGCTGTGCAGCAACCACAACTGCCACGCCAGTGCACGAAACACCACCCGCCACCAGCAACGTTATTGAAGCCGTCAGCGATAATCGACGATTGAATGCCATGCTCACTGTGCCACAGCCTGCGGCTATGCTCAAGCGAAAGCTATCCATTACCGACATCGTCCCTCCATAAATATGGTGCCTACAACGTCAACTACGCCCAGCCGCTAAGTGCTCTCTACAAATTCTGGCGGCAGCCACCGCTCACAAGCTGCACATGCTTATGACAAGCCCATGGGTAAGTAGCCAAAAGGTCTGAGAATTTCCCTAATTAATTTGTGTATATATTTAATTTACAGGTGGGCACTTTTATGTCGCACTTTGCTGGATCAGAAGCAGGAAAAGATAAGAGAATGTTCGCGTTGTCTGCAACGAATTATATCCTGTGCTTCGGGTATCATTGAAGGATTGGACAGTGGAGCTGCCAAAGCTGTTGGAAGCAATGTCAAGGCGGAAAAAGGAATGTTCCAGGTTCAAAGAGAGATTTTGTTGCTTTATAGGTATTTGTATAATTTTTAAGTGCGAATTTAAATAATAATACTTCCGTTTTTAGCTTTTACATATGGTTTAACTGATAAATTAATATGTTAATTAAAATAAAAAAAACAAATTGGATTCGTAAGAAGCTTGATGAGATAAGTTGTAGCAATTCTTGAAGGTAAGAGTATTATAATATTGTAAGTATTATTTGAGATTTAATTTTAAATTAAAGAAACTTGGCACAGATGTACTGGTGAGAGATTAACTTAAATTGCTCCACTTTGATTAGGAAGTGTGTTGTATTATTTAATAAATATCCATACTATAATGAAATAGCAAAATCTTATAACAAAAACGAATGTTGGAAATTTCATTAAGCTAGTTTGAAGACATCGACTTGGCTGTTGTTTGTTTAATAAAAAGCTGTATAAACTTTACTTTATGTCGACCAGTAAGATATTATTATATTTACAAGTAAAATGCAAGTCAAACGCACATATTATTTGGAATTGCTGTTGCAGACATTACGTGATATTTTTCCTCCCATTTGGAAAAACAAACCAGATAAAGTGCAGCTTGGAACAAAGTACAGTGCATTGCTGGTCATTGTCATCTAAACTTATCACTTTGTCACGCATAGTATTTATATGTAATATACATATATATAAATAGTGCTAAGTACGATTCTTGAACTGCGATAAGAAGCCAAAGACTTGGATTACAAAAGATTATTGAAATATTGATTTATTGCTTATTTAAAGCCCTTGGGGCGTGCGAATAAAAAAGTAAAAATTACATCATATCATGTAGTTGAATAAGACTATCTACATTTCCACATAAGTAGGCATGGTCATGACACCGCAGTTATTTTTGCGTGCAGACATCAAAATGTAACCATCGTTGCCCCAGTAAGTGGACCAGGAGTTCTTAACTAGCCAGTAATCCTCGCCGTTGATGGTGCCAAAGCCCACGGCTAATACAGCGTGATCAAGGCCATCAACATCATTCTTGCATTCCGGCTCATAGTAAACGCCGTGCGAATAGAAGCTAAAGGTCTTTGGTGAGGCATCAATGGCCACGGAGATAGGGCCATGCTTCAACATGGCAAACTTGAGAGCTTGTGGATCATTGGAGGTGACGTTCACAAAACCTTTGATGGGTGCCACGAGCGTAACATTATTGACATGACAATACCCATCTTGGCCCAGATAGGGGCCGTACTCCTCTTCAGTGGGTACGCCACCAACTTGCATCATCCATTGATAGACGCGGAAATCCTCGCCGCCATCGCAGCCATTGTTGCCATAACCCCAGGAGCAGTCGATCAACGCCTGCTGGGAAAGACGCACCAAGTTGCCGCCATTCTTAAGGAAAAATGCGCCCTCCAGATGTCCTATGGTGCCAAAGGACCAGCAGGAGCCGCATACCGATTGGTCTGCAAAAGGAAATAGTCTTTAATGGAACAGGATGGTTAAACAGAAGTTGTACTCACCTTTAACGGGACTCACAGCGCCATACAAACGCCAATCATATTGCGAGGGTATCTCATCCTTGTGCTTGTTCACATTATAGGGGAAGGGTTTGCCCGTGTTGTAGACACCAGATGATTTATAGCCACGTCGTGCCTTCAGCTCTTCCTCGCTCTTATCGGCCAGATGATTGACGGCCAAGCTATAGGTCAGTTTGGCACGATTCTTGGAATGAATGTAACGCAAGTTCTGACGGAATATATTCTTGCGATGCTCATGCTCGTTTTCGTTGCGATAGTCCACACCATGCTTGCGCTTAAAGTGATGGAAGGCCTTATCCACATGCTCATCATTGCCGGAGATAAATTCCTGCATCGGATTGAATGTGGCAAAGTGACCAGTGCCTGGTCCTGGGAAACCTGTGCAGGTCAGGCTCTCATCAATCTCAAACACTTCATTGGGTATATCGTCATGGTCGTAGCTGTCGTAATCCAAATAATAATGATCATAATGGGATCCTAGCAGAGTATTATAGCCGTGCATCTCGTAGCGCACTGGAATGGGCATACGGCTGGCGGGATAGTGCGGTGACTTCTTATAGCGCACCCACAGCGTATACACGTTCTTCTTCTGGCCAATAGTCTGCTGCAGCCGGAACTTATCGCACGTAAAGCCCAGGAATGTTTCGGTGCCCAATAGTTCAAATGCTTTTGCATCCGGTAAAATGCTTTGAATTTCTACCTTCTGATCCGCTGTGCCGTTCACCTGCAGGCAGCTGAGCTTGTTGAGCTCATCCCGTGTGGTAACTGGAGCCAGTTTCAATGCAGTGCCATAATCACCCTCTCCAGCCAGCTGATAGGTCTTCACCATGCCTCCATAATAATCAATGCGGGATCGTTTCGTATTCTTGTCATACCAGGCATAGAAGGGCTCGGCCAGCTCTGCATAGGGTATATAAAGTGTGCCCTTCACTATATAGTTGGGATCCCAGCGAGGCGGCTTTGTGCCGTAAGCTTTTCATAGCGAAAAAAATAAACCGTAAACTTTATTAAACTTAAACGGTAAATTTAAACAAAATTTAAGCGGTAATCGGCAGCCATTGTATTAAATACATACAAATGTACAAACAGTGGCTAATAAAAATTCCTGTTCAATAAATTTAATTTCATATCCCATAAATATATGTATACGATTAATAATTATTAAATTGCAAGTAAAATGCCTAAGCAACAATATTTGTATAAAAACAATGACACTGATATATGGAGATAAGAGCGACTGTGTTTGTTTGTTTTTTTATGCATATTGCTATTCGATGCCTATTTCATTTGAAAAAGACAACTATATTATTGTTGTACTTAAACTTTTTCTGCTGACAGTGCATATACATACTTATATACATATATACACCTACTATAATCTCACGCCACGCTTTCAATATACAACACACACGCACACATACTTAAAAAAAAAGCCGCTTAGACACTCAATCGTTTTCTTTGTTTAGAAAATTGTATTTATATACAAGAATTGTTTATTATTACTCACCTGCTAGCACTAAGGCTGCAAGCAGCGCCAAGTTCAACCACAATCGCATTTTAATTATTCTATACTTTTAATAATTATTACAATTGCACTTTGTTTTAATTTAAATGCGTTTATATTGGAAGTTGATAGCTAATTGAAATGCTTCTATAACAAATCAAACGACGAAAGCTCGCATAAGCAAAAAGCAAGAGCGAGCTGGAGCGAGGCAGCGAAAGATAACAGCTGTTAAAGCTTAACATGAATAACATTAGCAGAAAAGCTGTGTGTGACCAAACGTTAAAAATGAGCAAATGCCAATAGGAATGTTTAAAATTTGTAATTAATAAAACGGCTTTTGCCTAAGTACTAAAAAATAATCTTCAACATTACATGTGCGCGATTCGAAAACGACTGTTGGTCTTTGATTACTTAATGGCGCTCTCTGTTTGTCTAGGCGCACTCTCACTGGCCAACAAAATTGACATCTGAGCCACGAGTCTTGGGGGCTGCTGGCTGCCCAGGACCCGAACAGACGCTAAGCAACCACCAAGCGACCAGCATCGTTGTGACCGTCCGTGCAGTGTCAGTGTCCCAACAACGCGGGTGAAAAGTTCGCAACTATATAAAGTATATCTATATGTATATGTATGTATGTACATAACCTAGCTAGAGCCCCAAAAAGTGAGCTATAAATGATTTAATGCGATTACCCGACGTGCAAGACGTGTATTTGTGCATTGTGAATTAAAGTACGACAAGAATTTTATCCGTACAAGTGCTACGCTTAGCTAAAAATTGCATTACATTTTAATTGCATTTTATTTATGGGGCAAAGTGTTTCAAAGTGCTGTGGCAAGCATAATTAAATAAAGCATGTATGCAATTAGTATAATCGGTCATTAAAATCAAAGTAAAAGTTTTCAATTGTTGTGAAAATTGCGAATGTTAATGTTATCAATTAAGAGGATTGAAATCAGGCCATAAATATGAAAGAAAATTGAATCAGAAGTTTTCTTTTGGGATTCATTGGTGAGTGAATGTTTAATTGTTGTTATTGAAATGATTTTACATATGTATACATAATTGGAGTATACATATCTTATATACTTTTGTATATATGTAGTTCTTGAGTGTGTGCCAGGCTGTGTATCGGCAAGTTTGACATTTTATGTCCTTAACAAAATGTGTTACGTTTTCAATGAAAATTCAATGAAAATACATATATGCTATAATTGAATAGAATAACAAATGTTAGATGTATAGAAGTTATAATTGAATAGAATAACAAATGTTAGATATATAGAAGTTATAATTGAATATAATAACAATTTAAAACAGTATTTTTAATTTAGTTTTAAGTATATTTGATTTATGATATATTGAATATAACTATGAATTTAAAATTTTCTCTCAACTCACAAGTTTTAACAGTTGACTTTTAAGTAGCTAATAAGTATTCAATACAGAAATATGTAAAATCTTATTTAATTCGCGAGAAACATTGATATTTATATTTTAATGTCATGATGTGGCTGATCGTATAAAGTAAACAGAAAATATATATTTTTATAATAATACAACAGTCATTTAGAATTTACGAATTTCAGGTAACTTTTAAAATAAAATAAAAATTATTTTTGATGACGATTTTTTAACATAAAAGTGAAAAAAGTAATAATATGATAGCTGCTTATTTTAATGATATACTTTTAAAGCGGACATCCTTTTATGGCAGCTATCAATATCATACAGGTATATATCCAGTCAAGCCAATGAATGTCCTGCTAAGTGCAGTTTATTTGCAACAAATACTCCAGAGAAAGGACCTTTGAGTAGGAGTGCACTTTAAGGGAAAACAGCACAAAATGTATTTATTATATATACATATATATATATGCAAGTTTATGTACTGTGTGAATTTGTGAGTGTATCTATGTGCATGTGGACATTTCACTGTGTGTAACCTACATTTTAAACGACAAACTATGGCACATATGTACAATTCATACATACATAACAATTCAAATCTATGACCAAAGTCGTAGGCGGTGCGGTGCGCTCTGCTGCCCTGTAGGCGTAGGCGTAGGTGGGGTAGGTGCAGCAACATGGCGGCACAAGTGAATTTGTTTTTATCAGTGCCCAAAAATACACAGTCTAACACACACACACACACACACACATACACGACAACACACAAATGCAAGCTTCACAAAATCTTATATACCGTTTTAAAGGCGCTGCTCTCAGGGGACACGACGAACACTCTCACGAGAATCGCCAAACACGAGTCGAGTTCGTTGTTGCGTTTTGCTGCTTCCGTTACTAAAATTTACGCTCACTCTCTCTCTCTCTCTCTCTCGTTCTCTTGTTCTATCTCGGCTTCTATGCGCCTTCGTATGGAAGCGCGCGTTGTCCAACAAAGTCAACGCCGCCACCTTCTCCTTAGTTCTTCTTTACCTTGCCCAAGCTGTTTGTTGTTGTGCGTGCGCTGCATTGAATTTCCGCTTTTCTGCGCCAAAAGAATTTTTCATTCAAAGCATTTTGGATTATATAGTTTTTTAATGTTTTGATGGGGCGTATAAATACCTCGCACTTATAACAATTGTCCTGCTCCATGTAATTTATTGCATCCCTCTAATGTCTACGCGTCATTATATAAACAGTTGCTCCAGTGTTTGTTTTTTGAATTATACAAATTTACAGTTGCTCCAGTGTTTGTTTTTTGAATTATACAAATTTCTATGTACATAAATACATTATTAATGACTTTCTATTAAGTAACAATTTGGTTTTTAAAAGATTTCAAAAATATTTGATTATACTTATATCATTACATGTTTTATTACACACAAAAAAAAACTGTGCTAAAAGTAAAAATATCATGAACATTTGTTGAAAAAGTCTCAGTGTAATTAATTAAACATTAAAAATTTTAAAAAAATTTAATTACTACTGAACTTACTTTTTTATTTGTTAGTATTTATATTTTCGGAATATATATTTAAGTTTATCAAAATACTATCTGCGAATTGGTTAAATAAAATTATTCAAAACTTACAGAGTATTTAATCAATTATGCTGAAATTATGTTCATCAGTAATTAAAGCCTAGTGTATAGCCAAACCTTTCATCAGTTATTAAAAATTATTAACAATAATTAAAAGAAACTATTAAAATTTAATTTTTAAAACACAAAAGCCAATTTCAATAAAATTAAAATTATATGAGACGAAAATCTCGTTGTAGAAATTTATTTTTAATTTTCGAGCTAATAAAAAATAAATTATAAAAGGATTTTTCATGAGTGATATTGGAAAATATTGCTATTCCATGCATTTTATAAAATACACAATACAGGCCTGCCCCCCTTTCTATGCTATACAGTAATCTATTTTTAAACAATTTGCCCATTGTTTAGAGCACATTATCACATTTTCCTCTTAAGGCATCAGTTACAAATATTAAGATTGACAGAGGCGTAGTTCCTGGGACAGGATGGGTAAAGCGAAGCTACAACTAAAACGATGAATCAGATTGTTGCCACACACTTTGCACACACATAAAATTCAGTCGGCGGGTGGCGGGTGGCGTCAGCGGTGGTTAAAGTGTCTATGCGATTGTCTGCTGTGTGGTTGGGCTGTGGGTGGCCTAAGTGGGTCGGTTGCGGGTGGCCAATGTGGGTGGGCTGTGTGTTAGTTTGCTTGCTTCCACTGGCACTACATGTCATACAAACACTTGGGATACGAAGTGGCTTTCATGTAGGTTTGCCGCAGCGCAGTGGATCTCTAGTAGTTGGCATTGGCAATGCCAGGATGCTGGGCCTGAATGCAAAACAATGGAACCATTGTGATAACTGATGATGATGATGTTTTTTTTGTTGTTGTTGTTGTTGCTATTAAACAATTGTTGGGACTGACGTAGTTGGCTGTTGGGTAGCATTATAATTACCAGTTGCTGCTGTGTGTCTAGGTGCTATTTATGGATATGAGAATGAGTATATATATGGTTATAGCTTATGTGGGTATGTAAAATCCTATTAAATGTGCGATAAGAATATTAAAATGCATTTTTTTGTAGGCTTATGCATGCATGTAATATATAAGTCGTCTTAGAGCTAGAGCTCTAATATCAATATATTCTAGTTAATTTTAATACTCGTAAAATTAATAATTAATAATTCGTCTAAATTTAGTATAAATATGTATACAACACTTTTCAAAAAGTACCTTTTATACCTTCTATCTTTAACTATTTTATGTTCTTTCAACTCTAGTAACTAGAGTCTATTTATTCACATTATTTCCAACTCATTTACATACTTTTTCACATTCCTTAATTTATTTATTTATTTATTTTATATTCAATCTCTGTTATATTCTACTTGATATTTATTTATTCCCCTTTCAAGTTCAACCCTCTTTTATTTCTAGTCCCCTTCAGTTAATTTTTGTATATTTTATCTCTTAAGTCTCTTTTTCCATTTTTCATCCGCCACTATTTAAGCTTTCCTTTTTCGCTCTGTTTCCCCTATTAATTATATAACTGTTTTGGCTTAGTATCTGTATCTAAAGCCTTTTTGGCAATGTCGTTCTAGTTTTTTCGATTGCGTGACATCATTACATAACCCCTATTGTCCTGCAGGAGCGTTCAATGAACTCTTGACCAAACAGTAATCCTGTTTATTGTTTATCAGCTGCAAGGGTTCTAGGGTTCCACTCGTTGGAGCAGTTGAAAGTAGCTGTAATTAGTGGCATCCAACAGATTCTTTTCTAGTTAAAGGTTCAATTTCTCAGCCATTTTGACCAGGTCGCGAAAACAGCTGAAATGGCTTTTATTCTGAGATTTGGCTTGAACTGGGCAAACAGTATTTTCTTCTTGTGAAATCGCTACACCAGTTAGATTGAAATAGCTTTTAAGATCCTGAATGCCAATCAACAGACTTTGTTGCTTTGATTTATGTGTTTAATACAAATGTAACTTTCCAATCAGCAATGGCACTTATATAAATGTAATTATATATTTATTTACATATATATATATCCCCAAATCAATTGAATTCTGTTTCTACTATACATAATAGAGTCCATTACAATCATTTGCTTGTTGGCTTTAAATGTTTAAAAACATATATAATTCAACTTCTAATCGTATTTAGTATTTATTGCAGGTCACAATTTACTACTGACCAATACGATAATTGAAATTGCTTTTAAATATGCAAATGGGCGGGTACTCGAAATGCACTTAATGTTAATATTATGCGGGTGTGTTGTAATAAATAAATTAATAAATATATTATATAGAAAAATAAATACAAATTGGCCGGTTGAAAATGTAGACTTTAAAATACAGCGACTAATTCTTGATTAATAAATAGCATAAAGTTTCCAATTTAAAGGATTTTAGACTCGATTATAAAGACTATAGTAATCCTACGGATTCAGGGTATATATGGGTAATTATTTTGGAAATCTATTTATCCCATGAAATATAAATTTTAAAATTATAAGCTAGGCAGCAACACTGTTTATTTTGTATTTTATATAAAAACATATTTGAATTAAGTTTATTTTTATGGCCAGAAAAAATATTTCAATTATTTTTAATTAAGTTCAGCCGAAATTTTGACTTTCTATTTTTTTTTTTTTATAAAATAAGTGGATAAAAAGCATAGTTGGTTATTTCGCAGATATTATGAACCTTACGCGACATTCGGAAATAACCATTTTCACCCCAATTGCCCCAGGAGTTCTTCAGGAGCCAATAATCGCCCAAGTTTTTATCCTTGCCATAGCCCACAAGGAGAACAGAATGATAATACTTTGCCGTACCGCTGCAGGCCGTATTATAAACTCCCGAGTGATAACTTTGTAGATGTGTGGCATCAATTGTTACTGAAATTGGACCCTTGTCAGCAACTGCTTGCATCAATGCTGCATCATCGCCATGCTGGACCCTGACGGTGCCGGAGATGGTAGTTCCCACATGATTCCTATTGAATCGGCATGCACCCACACGAGCTTCATAGGCATACGAGCTGCGTGTATTTATACCTTTGTTCTCCTTAACGTATCGAAGAGCTTCTTCTGGATAGCCACATTTACAGCCTTCGTTTATATAGGGCGCTTTACTGGAGCAGTCTACCAGATTTTGCTCAGAGAATTCCACGAGTTGCTTATGTTTTATAAAATGTTGACCCTCCAAAGTGCCAACTGCAGCAAAGGCCCAGCAGGATCCACATGTTTCACCTTGGTTCTTTACGCCCGTAACAGCGCCGTCTTTCTGCCAATTTACACTTTCCTTAATCCTGACATTTTCAGATGGCACATATATATAGTCAGCATTAAAATTGCTCATGTTCAAGCTACACGGCGGAGGAGATGTGAACTCCTTGTGTAGCAAATCCGTGAATTGATTCACTGCCATGTCATAGGTCTCTTCGCCTGCTGCGTAACGTGCATTGTGTTTGTCAATCAACTCCTTGTTGTCCTTGAAGATTTGCTTGCGCAATAGCTCGACTCGTTCACTTGAATAGCTTTTCTTGTACTCCACTTTAAAGGACTGCCACTCTGATTCGAGGACATCGTTGTAGCTGTTGGCCTGAACGAAGCCAATTAGAGCAAAAAGCACAATAACTGCCCTCATCTTATACTGCATAACTAATGCCAGTTCGCAGAGGTTGACTCTTTATATAGCCTCTGATTTGTTTGGATATTAGCCTTATCGTCCCGCATCTTAATATAAAATTAACATAATTTTCAAGATGCAATTGCATTATTATAAATTTCAATTTACTACAGGCAAGCTTAATACTACTAATGTTTATATTATGCGGGTATTTCAAAATAAATTCAGCGTTTTAATCTAATAAATAATATGAACAAGGTAAGAATCATTCATGGATATTTTTAGGAATTAATAATATAAATATAAGAATTACTGACACAAATTGGATTAATGGATACTTAGAATATTAATAAATAGCATAACTCCTAATGCTATTAAATTGTTAAGTCGTATTTGAAAAGAACTGCGATTTTTAAATTTGATTACAAAAACTAGAGTTGAAATCCAGCAATTTGGCTATGAATGATCTCAAGAAAGTTCACATGTTTCGAACTTTGCAAAGCTTATAATGGCTTTAATTCTTATTCGATTCGTATAAGCAGCATACCGTTAGCCAGAAGATACAAATTTATCTATCTGAATTGTGTAATATTATTTAAGATCAAATAAGATTTCATGTTGATAAACAAAAAAAAAATTTAACTAAAAAAGAAAAATTTATTTTTATATTTATTTTATTTATTAATTTGTGTGCTGTCACATAATTCAACATTTTATAATTTATACTTAAATAGTATATATTTGTAATTAAATTATAAATTTTAAACTCAGAGCATTATTAATACAATTCAGAAACGCTTAAATTATTATTTTTTTCGTTTTTAAAAACGTTTTATATTGTTATAAAAATTTACATTTTATTGGGAAACAAATTTTTAAGTAAATACAAGGTATATAGACTATAGATTATTTTCATGTTTTTTATACAGAACTTTTATGTTTATAGTTTGGAATAAAAAGTGCTATAAAAAAGTGCTATAATTTATACCCCTGGAGAGCACAGAATTTTTGCAATATATATTGAATCAAGCAAAAATAACCCGCATTGATTGATTTAATATTTAAAAAATAAATAATTTGAACAAAACATAATTTCTTTAAAAAAAATCACAATAATTAATGCAGGCGTTAAGTTGTTTTAGAATATATAAAATATTTTTTTTTTTGTCGTAATTGCAAATTAGTTAAGGATCTGGTTTATTAATCATATAAGTATATAGAATTAGCAGCTGTATTTTTAAAATTGTGTAAAATGAATTGGAATAAGTTCTAAAAATATTATAAATAATTCTATAGAAATGTAATAGAAATTCAAAATAATATTTTAAGGATTAAAAGCTTAATTTCATGTGCGCTCAATGCATAAATTGAAACACAAGTAAAGCAAACTTGTTATTCCCCGATAAACTTAGAAACTAATGATTTAGTGATTAAAATTCTTGTATGCATATGGCACATTTATAAAGTTGGCCTTATTTTCTGGTTATAATTTCAGTTGGATACAAGAAGAGCAAAACTCTAACACGAGAAAGTTCGTGCAATAAATCTATAAGTGCATAAATTTTAAAACTAAATTAACAACAACACAACTAGTGCATGCAACGCATTTTTGGGTCATATGAGGGGCCTAAAATTTGTAATCTGCCCCCCTTCAGACCACATACGGCCATAATAATGATGATGATGACCGTAACACGAACATATTTGCCGTGAGAGCAAATTATATAAAATTATCATGCAGCGCAGGCAGCGGCCAAGTTTGCCACTCAAAGGCAACAGTAGCAGCAGCAGCAACAGCAACAAAAGCAACAACAACAACAGAAGCAAGGCTAAACTTGAACTGCATCAGAGGTGCTGCGTGCGGACCGCATGACGTATACGTATTACGTATACGTAATATGCGCTAGTTGTGGCCATTTGCCAAGCAAAGCAGAGCAAAAGCAAAAGCAAAGCAGAGCAAACTGCGACAAGAGCAAAGCAAATACAAAGCATAGAACATAGCATATAAGACATATAAAATATATACAATATATAAATCATAACACATAGCATATACTAGTATATATACTATATATACTACGAGTATATATATATATTAGGCCTCTTAAAACAAATGTCAAAAGTTTTAAGTACTTGCAAACAAGTTGGGGCAGGCGCTGTAAGATGACAAAATGGCGAAGTTAACGTTGCAACGTCTACTGCAGCGTTTGCAGCTGACAACTAAGCAACTAAATAACAATAACAATAACAAAAATATTAACAATATTAATAACAACAATAGGACGCACATGGCTCTCATTGGTTGGCTACAATTGTGCCCTGGCAATGGACACAACCTAACGCTGGCCGTCTTCATCTATTTAATGTTGCATGCCACGTCAGCAACAGCGCCAGTCAATGCAACAATGACGACGAGGACAACAGCAACCACGTTGACCATGTCCAATCTAACAACTTTAGGTTTAAGCCAAACACAAATACAAAACGCACAAAAAGATAAACGAGATGTTGCCCATGTGCCTGACGATGACTACGATGCCAGTTATCCGGATGATATAGACGACATTGAGGCCTTGATAAATAATAAGTCAGGTAAGTTTGCAAATCAATAAAACAGGAAAAAAATTCGAAAATATTCCAAAGTACTAAAAAATGGCAAGTTTTTCTTGCAAACGCAAAATTAAAGTAAAAAGAGGCAGCTTGGTTTTTTAACTTTAAAAGATCGATTATAAAATTAATTTAGAAAATTGAATTAACAGAATTTTCTCAAGGTTCAGTGCATCTTTTTTTCCTTTTTCCTTTTGCAATTTTATAGTTGTTTTGCAGTTAATATTAGTTAAGATTCTACTACCGATGTGCTGACCTCTAAAATGGTCTACCTGGCATAGCATAGCATGGTCAAAATAAATTGAATAAGCCAATGAATCATGACGGCTTAGTGGCATATCTGAAAAAACTCAAATATGGCCAGAATTACTGTTCCATCTCATGCCCTGCTCCTCCCTTAAATAGGCCTCAACTAAGGCCACCCAGTCGGCAGCTGTTGTGCAATTTATGAGAATTATGATCTTTGGGGAATCAACTCGACTCAACTCGACTCGACTCGACTGTGGCTGCCCAATGACCATGTGCACATGCATATGTGTGTGTGTGTGTTGACCACAATCCAGACCAGAAATTTTGGCAACGCAAACTGTTTTGGAAAGGTCAAGGAAAGCCAAAAAACAACACACGACGTAATAAATGCAGTTAACCCTTTTTTTTTGTTGAGTGCAGATGTAAATAAGTAAATATAATTGGAATGAAAATTAATGTTTATTTTAAATTAAGTCTCTAAAAGTTAATCGCTTGTGCTAATTTTTGTTAGTGTTGCCAAGGTTTTTTAAGTATATATATGCTTGGAAAGTAGCTACAAATATTACTTTAATTACAGCTAAAGGTAAATACATTGGAGCACCTTGCAATGATTTAAAATGTGATTCAAAGCTGCTGCATGTTAGCTGCGATAAGGAAACACAAATCTGCAGCTGCGAGCGTAATTATCCTGTTCAGCTAGGACCGGTTAAGGGTTGCGCCAAACGTAAGAATATTGAAATTATTATTATAATGAATATATAGTTTTTTTTTAATATAGTTTCTGGTACACATAAGTACAACAATTTTATAGAAAATACCAAACTAAGTTAAGCTAATTATTTTTATAATATTTGTTGCTTAGTTGGAACCTAAAATATAATTATTTTGTTTTATTTTTTGTTTGAAAAAATCGTGTAATTATAGTAACTTTGAGAGAGCAAGAAGTATACCAATATATTGCCAAAAGCATATTCTGGGATAGGAAATTAGGACAAAATCTATATTATATATGTGTATTTTTAGTCGGTGTGCTAAAACGAATATTTATAACACTTTTTTGAGTTTAAATAAAAGAAATCCTATGTAAAAGCTAAAAAATAAATGCTAAGTTTTGTTTTTGAGCAAAAAATCAAAAAGCATTATTTGAAAGCAAAAAAATAATACAACTTATAAAATAATTTATTTTTCTTAATTTTTTGCTTTCAAGTAATGATTTTTGATTGAGCTGTAAAGTATAACACAAAATAAATCATTATGTTGTGAGATCAATTAAAAATTATTAAAATAATTAATAATCATTATTTCTATAATAAAACAATAATTACAGTCCCTGTTGCTTAGTTATTTTAAAGGGGTTCTAATAAAACTTTGACATACACAAATATTTTTAACAGACTAAAATAATAAATAAAAAATTATTTTTTTTAAATTTGATATATAAATAATATAAATATATAGGTATTTTAAAATTCCAATAAAACTTTGACATACACAAATATTTTTAACAGACTAAAATAAATAAAAAAAATTATTTTTTTTCAATTTGATATATAAATAAAATGATAAATAATTGAAGTATTTTATATAAAACATTTTTAGCATGGCTATTATTTATATAAATTAAATAAATACTTCCAAATACTGCATAGTTTTAATTTAATTTTAATTCAATTAAATTCTTTTTAACAATTAGCTAAAAAACTGGGTGATCAGTGTTTCTATGATGAGACATGCATCTACAACGATGAGAACTCCCTCTGTGTTCAGGTGCGGCACAATGCGATGTGTCAATGTGCGAGTGGCTATCACTCCGTAAGCTATACAAAGCCCACAAAACGCGTCTTTTGCACACCAGGTAAGGCATCCAAATTAGCTTATATACAGCTCAAATATTTAATTAACTTAATTATTGCAGATCTCAGTGAACTGAGCTCGGATTTGCCTACATTGTTGGGTGTTTCGACGGGCATTGCGGTGCTGGCGGGTCTTATATGCATGGTATTGCATTTGTTTAGCAAAACCAAATATCCAAGGCATCGCAATTTCGGAGATGCCAATTTACCGCCGCCCATACTCTACTCCAGCGATACAGGTGAGTGTTAAATTAAGTGATGTATATAAATATTTATTAAATAATCGTTTAGAAATAGATTTAGTTGATTTTTGGTTTTTCATTAATCGGTCGATTAAATAATGTTTTTAATAAATCAAAATATTATGCTTTCATTAAAGAAAATACGCACAAAAAAACACGAACTCCTAGAAAATAAATAATATTTTTAAATTATTTAAAGCATTTATATAAATTATCAAATTAAATAAGACATTTTTTGAAAATAATCGAAGATCGATTTAAATAAAACCTTTCTAATTAATTTATCGATATTTATTGACATTCTCTTTTATTAGTATTAAATAAGACATTTTTTAAAAATAATCGAATATCGATTTAATTAAAACCTTTCTAATTGATTTATCGATATTTATTGACATTCTTTTCTATTATTATTAATTAATTTATTCCTAGTGCTACAAGAATTACTCTAAATTAATGCACCAATCGCTAAAAAAATATATTTAAAAATTAATTATATCACTTGCTTAAAATACATTAAACGCACACTGATAATATTATATTTTAGTTAATTAAATTTTAATTTTTGCTATACTGAGCTATTCAATGTATAAATTTATGTGAGTTTGTAATTGTGTTTAGGTTTTGTGGTAGACTGTTGCTAAGTTAAGTTAGTGACTAACTTGATCATTTACCTTGTATATCTGCAGGAATACCGCTAACCGTGCACTCGGCACGTCCTTCGTCGCGCTCTAGCATACGTTCAACGGGTTCGATAGGCTCCTTTGGGAATCGCCGGGCCTCGTCCGGTGGTCTGGCTGGTAACAGTGGAGGAGGCGTTGGAGGTGTCGGTAACAATAGTGGCGGCGGTGGTGGCGGTGGCGGTGGCGGTGGCGGAAGTGGTTCAAAGGGCATACTTGTGTCGACGTCTCGTACAGGTGCGGCTAGATCGGCTGCCATATTGCTCATATCGTGTCACATAACGGCCGTGTCTAAACAAAATTCACGCGCCTCATCGCGTCACACATCCGGCGCCGGTTGCAGCCAGCATTCGCGCGACAATCTTGACGAGAACAACGGCTCCGGCTCTGGCGGGGCTGGTGGTGGCACCGCCGGCAGCGTTAGCGGTTGCCGCAGTTGCGAGAGCACGCTCTCAATGAACCGACAACTGCAGAAGCAATTGAATCATCAACGGCATCTGCTCAGTTTTGAGCTGTCGCCGGCGAAGACAAAGAATCAGGATAGATTTAGGACCCTCTTGGGCATGAATGGCATCGATAATTATCGAGCCAATGAGGAGGACGATGATAATAATGATGATAATGATGATGGGTTCAATAGCATAGATGCACTAGGTGGCATTGGCATTGGCGGTGGCAGTGGCAGTGGTGGTTTCAACTATGGCTGTGGCACTGGCGGTGGTGCCGAACTGCAACATTTGCAAATTGGCGCCCTGCCCACGCCGGCGAGTGAAACGCCCAGATTTGCGGTAAATCAACTCAGTCATCAGTCATCAAGCGTCTCAATCATCGTAATCAACATCAATCACAAATATCATTGTCTCAGAAGATACACAAAAAACTGTTCCGTTTTTATTTCAGTGTTCAATTCGTGTGTTGGTTTCAAAAACCATTTGAAAATGCTCGTTTTTTATATTGTTTTTTAAGTCCAAACTCAACCTAAACTCATTGAGATACAGATGAACTTTCCAAGTAAATGTTAGAAATATCTTTTATTTAAGTTCATTCATGAATTCATTTTCCTAGGGTATGTCTAACAGATGAATCCCTACATTTTTAAACCACAAATTTTAATATAATTGAGCTGAAGTTTAATAAACAAAACTAAGCCGCAAATGGAGCTTATATAAAATCTGTGATATAACATTTATACTTATATACTTTAAAGGGATAAATATGCTTTCTATTTACACATAAATTAAAAATACAAAAAACCAGTTAATATACTTACCAAAACCAAAACATTTAAAACATTACAATGTCTATAAGGACTGTTTGTACATTGGCTCATTTCAAAAATCATCTCATTTTGCATCAATTACATAATTAGAGTAAATTGAAAACCTGTCGAAAATACTAATTCTTGGTCTTTTAACAAAATGTTTCTTATGTTTTTTCTTAAATGATCGATGTTAAATGTGCTTCCAAAACTCTGTTTTAAATTTAAAGTTGGTTTATGGTTTTTATTTTACTTTAAAAGAAAAACAAAAAATATATATATATATATACAAAAATACACTATATACACACAAAAACACAACAGCAATAGCTTTTGGAATGGTTTTAACACCGAATTATGATGATAAAGAATTTTGAAACAACAACAAAATAAAACATACAGACACAACTGCGAACATAATATTAAAAAGGAATTGTAATATAATGAGAAATTAAATTTGAGAGCAATCTTCAATAATAATGGAATACTTATACAAATATGTACATTCATCAGAGAATTATATATATCAGCCTGACAAGATGATATTGAAGCAATATGGCGGTGACTATGTTCCTCTTTCTAGAAAATTTTAAACAAACATAATTTAATTTTTCAAACCAGATAATATAAAATTATGCAAATTTTTATGATACTTACACGCACACACACATACACACAAGCCACCAAAACACCACACACACTTTAAATTTCAAAATTGCATGTATCCTGTGAGTGAGAGATCACTCCACTTATGATTAAACGCACACCAGTCGATCCCAAATAATTTTGATTAAATCGTTAATCGATATACGTACGATAAAACGAAATTACTCTCCTTTAACAAGTTTCTAACTTAACTTATCTATGTGCTGAATCGTTTATGGCTGTTGAATGAAACTGCATTGTGCATAAAACCTATATCTAAATATCATCTTGTACTTAAACATCATATATGCATACATATTCAAGTTTTATAATCATTAATGTAACAGCTATCGCTTAGCATATATATATTTTTATATATAACTTTCGGTTTACGAGAATTTTGGAGTATTCAAATTGAACCCGTTGCTACATTGCTTTTGGCAAATTTACTTAAGTTTAGTATGCTAACATTTTAAAAAGCTTTTCATTCCGAATCGTTTTGAAGTTTGTGTTCGCGGTTTCGATTAAATTAGCAACTATTTTATTTTATTCAGAACATATATGAATTAATCGCTTGTAGGAATAGAGAATATGATGCCAGATGAAATGCAATTAGTCTTAGAAATTCCTATTAATTTTGAGAGTTGTTCCGATTTCACATTCAAATCAGTTCCACAGAAATACAATAGATTTAAGGGATAAAATTACATTTATAACATAAATAAAGCAAGGTTTTTAATTTAATGCTGCTCTCAAAAGTATGCTACATTTTTTGCGGGAATTCAAATGAGCAAAAAAAATACTGGGAAAATTTAAAATAAACAATTATAAATGATAATTATAAATTTAAGTTTAAAAAACATTTGGAAACAGAATCGGATTTTTTTAATTGAAATATATATTAACACAGAATCCCAAGCAGATCATTAGTTAATTTTTCAAGCAAAGTCTTCTGCTCATATACAATTTAAACTGCCTGCTTAATTAGTGCACAATAATTGCCATGAAGATATTTAGCTCTTTTATGCTAACTTTAAATAGACGTATTTGCCTTGCTTGGAATTTAGTCGCTTGTTGGATGGCCGTTACTATTTGTCTCTCTCTCTCTCTATCTCTTGCGCTCGCTTACTTTATTTCCCTCTGTCTCTTTCGCTCACACTCTGCTTCTGCCTCTGCCTCGCTTATTTCTTAAGTAAATAATATTTATATAATATCAAAGCTCTCGTATGCAGATGAAAGTAAAGTTTATAATCCTCTGTGGCAACTTGCAGGTTCTCGAAGACCAAGTCTAGCGTCAGTGCATAGCACAAGCTCCTCGGTGCGCAGCTACAGCATGATGCGTTTCGAGAAGGAGGTGCAGCAGAAGGAGATCAGGCAGGAGATGAAGCTACGCCTGGCCCGACTACAACAGCAGCAACATCTTGTCCAGAACAAGCCGCAGATAATCATTGGGGAGGCGTTGCTGCAACATGGTGCACTCAGTCGTGTTACCATGCCCACGCCCAGTCCATTGACGCCCAACTCGCTCGACGAGCTGCTGCCATCGCTAGATGAGAATCAGGAGGTGAGTGTCAAGTGTAAACATGAAATCTCTTTAGCTAACACTCTCCGCCTCCTTACATAGTATCCACCCAAGCTGGAGAACACATTCAAGCAGTTGGTGCAGCCGCAGGCAACAACAAATGCATCCCAAGGTCATGCGAATGGCTTTAATGGTCCCTGCAGCTCATCGACTGAGGCACTCTAAAGATCGTGGCTATATAGCTCTTAAGTCCTGTACTATACATAATCGGAGTTCAGTTAAAGCTTATTGTTAGTTTATTGAATTAAACGTCAAACGTGTTTAGTTATAGCCAATTAGATTATGTGTAACATAGTAAGCGCCACATTCGCTGGGCAAGAGCTAAATTATAAAGCATTATTAATTTGTAATCCTCTAGAATTTAGGCATATATATATATCTATGAGTGTACATATATGTATATCGTACATAGAACATTTTATACGTATTGTCATACAATTTTGTAGAAATTATACAACAACAAAATATAAACACAATGATGTTTAACAAGCCGTGCAAGCTATGCCAAACATTTCAAACAATTTCAATTTCAGGCATTTTACATAAAAATATATAAATACACATTAAAGCCATGCAATGTAAGTTTTAATTAGCTTTTATTAATTTTTAAGCTAAAACTGTTGATTAACAAAAGTTATAAGTAATATAAATTTGATTTATTAGAATTCTTCGAAAATTCTTCATAAAAATTAAAATATCAACTTATTACTTTTTATCTTTCCAATGCCTAAATTTCTATTGAAATATAAAATATTTTCGAATATTTCTAAATTTCCATTGTTTGGCATTTAAATAGGCTTGCGATCCGCACACAGATATATATGTACACTCGATAAGAACTAAATATAAAAACTATATAAAATTAAATGGCTAGAATAAATATGCAAAATTGTTTATGTGAGTTTAGGAGTGAATACCCTACAAATTTAGTACTGATTAAATATACGAAAAAAAGAATTTATAACATCGGTTTATACTATACAGTTTATACATACATATGTACATATACATATTATATGGTATATGGATTGCAAAAGCTATGAAATTATTCATGTAATATATTGTAGAGAATTAAATAAGCGCAATAAAACTATTTAAGCGTTGTTGTTCATACAAGTCAGATTTAATGTATATGGCAAACTATGCGAAAGTCCTAGAATTTTTAGTTATCCTAAGTTTAAACTGTAATTAAGGCTTATTCTAAATATTTGTTATGGCTTAGAGCTTGAATTGGAATAGAATATTGCCAATCTAACATTTTTTTAAACATTCTATGAATCCGTAATTCCGCAATAAATTTCTAATAACATAAAACATTTATTTAAATTAATTCCTCCAATGAATTTCTCATTTTTGCCTACATTTTTAGTATCCTCCCTTCATTGACATATTAAATTAAATATTTTATATCTTTTAGGAACTGTCTGAATTTTCAACCTGATCCCATCTCTAGTAAAAATTTATAGAACCTCACAGCATTGTTAAAATTGTACAGACCGCAAAAAGTATTAAAAGTTTATCTCATTTTAAACATTTAAAAATACAAAAAAATGCTGAGAAATTAATATTCGACTAAGTTGCAATAAAATTGTCGAATAACAAGTTCTTAAAATATTTATTTTTACAAATTGCGTCTGTATTATCTATCAAATAATTAGAAATAGCTAAAAATGAAAAAATCTCTGAATGGTCTTGAAAGCCTTCAATTAATGAATTGTTAAATGAAATAAACAAAGCATCATTAAAATACCTATAGAATTTGCTATAGAAAACCTACATTGAATGGTCTGAGCCGACTTCAATTCATAACTTATTAAGTTAAATAAGCAAACCATCATCAAAATACCAACAATAGTATTAATGTTTTCAACAAGAATTTACAGCGGTTGGATACACATTGATATCCTAACAAAAGGGTACTATCTGAATAGAGATGATACGCTCAGAAAATCAAATATACTTTATTCATTTCCTACAGAGGATTTACAAATGAATACAATAAGCAAACTGAACACTATTCCCAATACTACTGTAACTGTACTATATAAACTGATATGTATGTAACTATTTGCCTAGAAAAATGTTTAAAGTAGATTTACCTATTGTTTCGTATCTGTTTACAACTATCCATAAGTTTTTTGCCAATCATTGTTTATGCTGTCTGTGTCATATATCCTTAAGATACGATTACACGATTATAATTTTGACCGTGTAATCGCGCGATTATCTTTATAAGTAGTATTAACATATCTATAAATTGTTTGACTGTAAAATGCGTTGCAAATGTAAGGAAATTCTGAAAATTTAATAGTTTAACCAAGAGTATCGAAAATATCTTTGAAACAATAATTTTAAATGAAAGAGAAAAAAAAGTCCTTTACTTGTATTGTATGTATTAGTTCCTGGTTCGTTTAAATGCCCCAATCTGAAACTGTTCAGGGCATTGAAAACATATTAAATAAGCATTCTGTATATATAACATTCAGTTGATCAACGATAACACACTGTTAATAATATATTTAATATATAGTATAGCGACAAATCGATCGAGAAATACCCTAGCATCCATTTACACATAGACTCCGTAAATTTGTGAAATAGTTATAAGTTCTACAATAAAGAATACTAAGGAAATTCAAATATTTTAAGTAATTAAAGGTAGCAGATGCAATAAGTTAAGGATGCAATAAGTTAACAGATTTATATTGTGTTTAATGGAGATCTTGGCTAAAATGGGATTTTAATAGCAAATTGCTGTTAAACTTTCATACTAGTTAGTACAATTGCAATAAATTAGGAAAAGATTCTTCTCTATGATGCATTAGGATTCTTTTAATTCGATACTCTATAATTTTGATAAGGAGTTAACAAACAATTTGCATTAAACTGAAGCGTGTCCAGAGGGACATACAACGAAATCTTTGGCATAAATTAGTCGACCTCTTCAATAGTTGGACCACCATTAGCACCAGCACCACCATTAGCACCAGGACCACCAGCTGAATTTTGGGAGGGTGCGCTTTGATAGAGTCTGGTCATCACCGGATTACAGATGCGCTCAAGCTCCTGTTGCTTGTGTTCGTACTCCTGCTTGTCGGCCAATTGATTGGCATCCAGCCAATTGATTGTCTCTTGGCATTTTTGTTGAATTGCCTGGCGATCGGTGTCACTGATGCGACTACGCAGCTGATCATCATCCAGTGTGGTTTTGATTTGAAAGCAATAGGATTCCAATTGATTTTTGGCCTCAATGCGTTGACGCTGCTGATCATCTGCCTGGCGATAGGATTCAGCATCGTTGACCATACGATCAATGTCCTCTTTGGAGAGCCGACCCTTGTCATTGGTAATGGTTATCCTATTTGCTTTGCCCGTTGACTTCTCTGTGGCATTTACATTTAATATGCCATTGGCATCGATGTCAAAGGTTACCTCAATTTGGGGCACACCACGCGGTGCTGGCGGAATGGCCGTCAGCTCAAATTTACCAAGAATATTGTTGTCCTTGGTCATGGCGCGTTCACCCTCGTATACCTGAATCAGTACGCCCGGTTGATTATCCGCATAGGTGGTAAAGATCTGCGTCTGCTTGGTGGGTATAGTAGAGTTGCGTTTAATCAACGCGGTCATAACGCCGCCAGCCGTCTCAATGCCCAGCGAGAGTGGGGTAACATCTAGCAGGAGTAGATCCTGGACAGCTTCAGAGGTGTCGCCATGCAGTATGGCTGCCTGGACGGCAGCACCATAAGCAACAGCCTCGTCCGGATTAATAGACTTGTTCAGCTCTTTGCCATTGAAGAAATCCTGTAAGAGACGCTGCACCTTTGGTATTCTTGTGGAGCCGCCAACCAGAACAATATCGTGTATCTGGCCCTTGTCCATTTTAGCATCACGCAGCGCCTTCGCTACCGGCTCCATGGTGCCACGAAATAGATCTCCATTGAGCTCCTCGAAGCGGGCACGCGTCACAGATGTATAAAAGTCAATGCCCTCGAAGAGTGAATCAATCTCGATGCTGGCCTGACTGGAGGAGGACAAAGTACGCTTCGCACGCTCACAGGCTGTGCGTAGGCGACGCAGAGCACGCTTATTCTGGCTAAGATCACGCTTATGCTTGCGCTGAAATTCTTGCATAAAATGATTAACCATTCGATTGTCAATGTCCTCGCCGCCCAGATGGGTGTCGCCGGCTGTGGCCTTCACCTCAAAGATGCCATCCTCGATGGTCAGCACAGAGACGTCAAAGGTGCCGCCACCCAAATCAAAAATGAGCACATTCCGCTCACCGCTGCCTTGTTTATCCAGGCCATAGGCAATGGCCGCTGCCGTCGGTTCATTGATGATGCGCAGCACATTGAGGCCGGCTATGGTGCCCGCATCTTTGGTAGCCTGGCGCTGCGAGTCATTGAAATAGGCCGGAACGGTAACCACCGCATCGACAACAGTGCCACCCAAATATGCCTCGGCGGTTTCCTTCATCTTCGTTAGCACCATAGATGACACCTCTTCCGGATAGAAACTCTTCTGCTCTCCCTTATACTCCACACGTATACGCGGCTTGCCATTCTCCGAGATCACCTCAAAGGGCCAATGCTTTAGGTCGCTCTGAACCGTCGCATCATCGAATTTGCGTCCAATCAGTCGCTTGGCATCTGCAAGTTACAGAAATGGCAAATGAAACAACCCAACAGATAGATAACATAACATTTGGGTATTATCTTTATTAACTAACAAAAAAATGGACGAGGCTTTTACAAATTGTACTATTATAATTAACGAGGCGCTGGTCTAGGCTAGGCGGGGCGGGACAAGGCAGTTTTATGTGGACTCTGAGACTGAAATGAAAGTACAAAAAAAAGAAAGAAGTCTTACATTAAACCTGATGGGAGAACTGGCGGAAAGTGAGTGATATTGGTACTAAAGAGCAAAAGGACATGAACTCTAAATAAAACTGTACTTAAAAAAAGTCTAGAGAGAAAGGAAATTAGTTCCACAAAGGGTAAAAAGTCTCTGCTCAATTAAGTGTTAAGTTTTTGTCTCTGATTTCAGAAATAAGATAAATTTTTAAGTAAACTCTCTTATCCACAGTCTAATGAATAATCCGTCGAGGGATTGTAGCAGTCGGCCCAAAGTTAAACGATCAAATTTTAATAGTCATGATAGAGATAGAAAAAGTTTACCTAGTCAAAAGAATTAAAAAGTATCCAATTAAGGGTCCTTCTTGTTATTAAATTATAAAAACAAACAAATTCACTTAAATAAACCAACTCTAGCAACTTAGTTCCAATCTATAAAAGTCAAAATATTACCAATGTAAATATTATATTATTTTATTTGTAAATATTTTTGTTTAGCTCAAATGTTGGTCGACCCATTAAATTTTTGCCACATAAACTAAACTGACGCAAATTATGCTAATAAACATTGTATACTTGTAATTTTTTTGCTCGTTGGCGTCGCCGCCAAAATCTCTTAGACGCCACGGGTGGTGTGGCAAGCGCAACAGATTCAAACGAAAATTCAAAAAGAATTGACACAACACAAGTGAATGTGTCTCATTAAATCAAAGGGATGGGGAGTGTGGAAATTGCAAGAAAAAATATACTTTTAGACAACTACTTTTAGCTGGCCGAATGCAAAGAGAAGCCGAACGAAGAAATGTATCTGTAAATATTCCCAAAATAAAATCCTGCGCGTTTGTTCATTCATGAAAAATAATGTTGCAAGTAAAAGAAGCATCTGTTGAATTGAGAACTCACCGAAAATAGTGTTATTTGGATTCATGGCCACCTGATTTTTGGCCGCATCGCCAATGAGACGCTCTGACTCCGTAAAGGCCACATAGCTGGGCGTAGTCCGATTACCCTGATCATTGGCAATGATCTCAACTTTGCCATGCTGAAAGACTCCGACACACGAATATGTTGTACCAAGATCAATGCCAACTGCTGGTAATTTGGGCATATTTGCTGCGGCTTTAATTAGACCACCAACACAATGAAAACGCCGTCAAGGTCCGCAACCCAGAGAATTTAGGTATCCGAGTAGAGAGAAAGAGAGAGAGAGGGTATTAAAATGAAATCGAAAATGATATTAAAATCAAAGTAGTGTGCACATATATTACACAACATCAGAGAAATAGAAACTTACCCAAAACTCTACGCCAGATTTTGGCTTAGAATGCGAAACGATATAGATATAGGGATATGATCAAAAATAAAAGAACGAAGGTCAATATTCGCAGGAATTCGAGTGTTTTCTCTCTTTGCAGCTCCACAGCGACTGCTGTTTATTTTCACGTTACCAAAATGAGAATCTACAACACTCATCGAATCATTCAAAAATCTGAATTCACTTTTTATTTAGAGATGCAACCGACACAACTGCTACAAGACAACTGCCAACTATATTTTAAGTGCCAAATTTACATTTAAATTGCATTCGATGCGACTTAACAGCAGCATAACATTAAAATGTTATATATATAAATATATAGATATATTATATACATATATTTCATATTGCATTTAACATAACTAAGTGAATTTAATTGATATTTGGTACATATTAATAGTGACCCAATAAAATTAATGCATACCCTACTTGGTATAGTTAGGATGTTTACTTCTCTGAATTTAATTGAGTGGAGAAGTTTAAATGATATCACTTTCTGTGAAGAGTGTGCGAAACTTTGATTCTGATTGACCTCCAATAATCAGCTTAAATGAGACATGTTGTGTTGTATGATCCTAAACCCGAGAGTTGCTAGTTGCATGCTAAATTTCAACCATTTCAGTTAGTTTTGGCAGGCCGTGTTAGCGGTTCATTCTTTATCCTTCGATGAAGTTGATTTATGTAATTCTCCAATCTGGTGGCCTGCAATCGCTCTCTTGTATTCGTTATACAGAGAACACTGATATAACCATATTCATATTAACCCTTAAATGATACCAAGTCTAGTTATTAACGTGCAACATATATAATATTTCATCCATACTTGCATCGTAATTTTGGTCAAACGCCTGCGATAGGTGTGCTGTCAATTCATGGATCTGGATTTGGACCAAGCTTGCCGGTTCCAAGGAGAGGCAATTGTCACACAGGTGAATAACATGCTCACACGTAATTTTTGTTAAATTCTTGCATTTATTATAGCTTTTGTTAATTTCGACATTTTCCGCGCGCACTTTTTCTTGTTTTAGGTGGTGATGTGCAACTGATGCAAATGCAGATCTGCAATTAAAGAATCGATTTTCGATTAATGCGCCGACTCATCTGTGCGTTAATATACTCATTTGCGTTGTATGCAGAGATGAGTCGACGCATTAATCGATAATCAATTCGCGCCTCTATGGATAGCGATAGTCACATCGCCAGTTATTCATTTGCACATCTGCATTTGCATCAGTTGCATATCATCATCTTAATCAAAAACAAGTGCGCGAGGATAATGTGAAAATTAACAAAAGTTTTAATAAAAGCAGGAATTAAATAAAAATTATGTATGAGCCTGTGTATTTGTACGTATATTGTGTCTCGTAAACATTGCACTTTTTGCTGAACATGTTCACTTTTTATTTGTTAAGTTTTTACGTGACTCCGTGTGTGTAGTTGCTCACTCAAATGGGTTAGTTTTTCATATTTATGAACTCTGTTGATCAATTTACCGCCATTTTACTCGTTGTTATTGGTTTTTAATGAAATTAAAGCAAATAATCAGAATAAAACATTGCTGACTGCATAGTGAATACTCTTTACATCCTTCCTCACCCTCTTGATAGTGATTTATATCAGATTTTCAAACAAAGATTTCTCTGAAACACACTTAAATGGCAATCATCACGATTATTCAAACTTTAATAATGAAAATAGTGCAGAGAACCACAGATATGCAAAAACAGCCATTTATAAATAATACATTACATTATTTACAGGAAATTTCATAGCTTCTAATAAGAAACATAAGTTTAGGCGCAAATTTAAACCGGTAAATTTAAAAAAATCGAGGCCAGATTGCGTTGCTCAGCTACATTCAATTTAAATACGCCGGCTGTTTAAAAGATTTTTTTTATTTCTTTTTAATTATATTAATTAAAAGAAATAAAACAAATATTGTAAAAATCACAATAATTATTAGAATGTAAACTCCAATTATTGTAAGAAAGAATATACCAAATTTAGTATATACCAATTGTTAATTTTAAAGATCTTTGCTTAGACTCTTATATAAATTAAAGAATTCAAGGTAATATCAACTAATGAAGTAGAGATCGTAATAGCAAACAAATTTGAGTTATTAGCTATGAATTTTGAAAAATTTATAGATTACAATTCACAATATAATGAGATTTCAATTGACTTGCAGGATAAACTTAATATGGCGGCCTGTCTATACCACATTCATCGGGTTTCTTAAATACAAGTGCAAAGGCGAGCACGGGATGCGCATTATCATCGACAGAGGCGGTGGACAGTAGCGAATGCGTTGACTGACTTTCCATAAACAACATTTCCGCATCAAACTTGCTCCAACGTCCACGTTTCAGCTGCTCCTTAACGTACTTCAATTGGGTATTTATCTAATGCGGAAGTTTTTAAATAATAAATTTAATTTCAAGCATAACAAACTCACCATAGGTACTAATAATGGTGTACGACGACAATTGAAGAAATTGGCTATAAACTGACGAACATTCTCCGGATTGGCACTGATCACCTGTTGCATTATAACCCGTATAATAGCCCGTATCTGAAATTTAGGAGCGGCTCATTATGGAATTTTACCAATTTGTATTTTCCCTCTTACCTCTGGATGTTCAGTTAGGTAAGTCCAGTTTCCCTTACGCAATTGCTTTTGAATCCGTGGTGAGGTGCTGTAGTATTTAATCGCATTTGTGTCCCATTTACCCAGATCAAAGATCTTTGATTTATCCGGACACTGGGTATTTTTTTTCATTTTTGTTATTTTTTTTTGGTAATGTTTTAAAAAGAATTTGGTGTATAGAGTGTTTCTTTTTTTTGAGTTATATTTAAAAGTTAAATTGATGTTTTTGAAAAGTTGTAATCTGAAACTTTCCCTTTTAATTTAATACAGTTGAAGTTGATAAATTTTAACTATAAATTGTTGTAGCTAATATTAAATAGTTCCATTAATATTTGGAAATTTTAATTCACTCTCGAATTACTGTTTTCATTTATAATGACAATATTCAAAATGGAAGATTTTAAAACATATGGAAATAGTCTCCCGATATGCATATGTAATGTATATACATATATATATAAATTAATTAGGTTTTTCTTTTCATTATTTAAGTTAAAAGATATGATTAACGAATATTTTCATAAACCAAAATTTTTTCTGTCCCGGAGTATTTGTTTATTTTGTTTGACTAATATTACATTTGATCTCTTAAGTAAACTTTAAACATACGCACCTTGAACTAGGCCTTTATTTGTTCCGAACACTTGTCGTAAATCAAATAACAAATATAGCACAATTTCTATAAAAGTGAAGAATCAAGTTTCAGAATATCATAACACAGCTTTTTGATCAATCGAACAATTCAAAAGCATTTCCTATCTAAAATGAAATACTTTGTGGCGTTTATTTTAATTGCCTTAGCCGCTATCCTGCCATTGTCCAATGCGCAACCACCGAGGCGAACGACAACGACTACAGTGAGGCCAACGACAACGACTACAGTGAGGCCAACGACAACAACTGTAGCTCCAACGACAACTACCGTAGCTCCAACGACAACTACCGTAGCTCCAACGACAACAACCGCAGCGCCCACAACGACTACCGTGGCTCCCACTACGACAACAACCGTGAGGCCAACGACAACAACCGTAGCTCCCACGACGACAACAACAGTAGCGCCTACAACAACTACAGTGAGGCCTACGACAACAACCGTAGCTCCAACGACAACGACTACAGTAGCGCCTACAACGACAACAACCGTAGCTCCAACGACAACGACTACAGTAGCGCCTACAACGACAACAACCGTAGCTCCAACGACAACGACTACAGTAGCGCCTACAACGACAACAACCGTAGCTCCAACGACGACAACAACCGTAGCTCCAACGACAACAACTACAGTAGCGCCTACAACGACAACAACCTTAGCTCCCACGACGACAACAACCGTGGCTCCCACTACGACGACAACCGTAGCGCCTACAACGACAACTGTAGCGCCTACAACGACAACAACCGTAGCTCCAACGACAACGACTACAGTAGCGCCTACAACGACAACAACCTTAGCGCCAACGACGACGACAACCGTAGCACCCACGACAACAACAACCTTAGCGCCAACGACAATCAGGTTAAAGCGCTGCTGGAAGGGCAATAACTGGTGCAACTTGCCCATTCCAAAAAAGAGATTGAGATGTGTACGTTTCTTTGGCAAATTGAAATGCTATTAACGGAGACATGCACATTCGCAATAAATCACTTTAAATCATTATTAAATATTCTGAATTCGTTTCAATTTAGATCTTAAAGAGTTCTATTCCACACTCCTAATTACATTTGGCAATTCATAAAATTTGAATTACTTGAGTTTACATATATTTTATCTACATACTTAATTAACCTAATACAAAACTTTTTCTTAAGCATTTAAGTAACGCATTAATATGTACATTCATATATGTTTGTATATATAAAATGTATATAATGTGTGTTTATCTGAAGTGCAATGTTTAGATTAGTTGTATTGTTTAAATTATTTGTACGACTTCCTCCTCCGAATCGCTTTGATCTGCAAATAGTATTGAATTTTTAGAAAAAAAAAAGCATAAAATATGTTTCTTCTTACTTTTTTTCCTTGGTGTCGACTGTTGCTTCTTGTTGCCTTTGTTTTTGCCACGATTGAGCTTAGACTTAGCCGCCTTGGCGGCCGCTGCTGCTGGATTTTTTAAGATAACCTGTTGCACATCGCTATCTAGCTCCGTGACATTATCTTCTTGAGGCAACCAGCTGCTATCATCCATGGGCTGCTCAGCAGCTGATGTTTGCATGGAACTCTGAGGCTGTTCCTCAACAATAGGCTCTTGTATCTGCATTGGTTCAACATTACATTTTGTTTCCACTCTGCTTATTTCGGTCTGTTCCTCCTCTTCCATGAGCTTTTTAAAGCTCAGCTTGGTTGACGTTTTGTTAAAGAGATCCACCAAGCCGAGCACTTGTTTAGGCTGCTGACGACGCTCCGCATCTAGCTCTAATGCTTTGCGTATGAATTGCACCAGAGATTTGGAGCGTTTAGCTGCGCTACGTGCACATTGCATGATCGTGCGCACATTGGTGGGCGCTGTGCCGCCAGCGTTGAGCGTGCACAGTTCCTGATACGAATTAAAGCTCAGTACAATTATCGAGTCTGCTGCATTCTCTTCCAGCAGTGTGGGATCGACCAATGGCTGTGGAGTGCTCTTGTACACGCAATATGTGACGCTCACGGGATAGTGCAAGAAGAGTAGCGGCATCAGTTCGCGTTCTCTTTCGCTATATGTACGAATTTGATTGTCAATGTAGGAGACCTCGGGACGTCGGAAATGCATAAGTGCCGCCAATGCCGCAATGGTGCTGGCATCTGCAAGAAAATTAATTCAATTAAAGTTTAACTTTTACATAAATTTCTACGAACCATAAAGATTGCCATCGTGATTGAGCACATTAATGTCCAAGCGCACACACCAGACATGCTGTTCAACAGCAACGCACAACGACTCCAGATCCAAACAGCGCGAACTGCGAAATGTTCGCTCCAGCAGCGAGTTGAGCGTTAGGGCACGTTGATCATGAGTTGACTGCACCTCGTCCAGAAATGAGACACCTTTGATATCCACATTTAGATGCAGAGTTCCCTCGTTTGCCCTTGCACTTGTCGGCGTTCCAATGTCACAGCTTACCTGTGCCAATACCTTTGTATCGCCCATTGACACCGCCACTGTTCCCCAATCGGCACCGAATGTTAGCTCAACATCGCGAAATTCGGTTGATTTGCGACCATCAAAGCGAGTGTTCTGCTTTACAGCACCCTGTATGAAGCTGCGCTCTGGCTTTGATTTGCCCGGCTCAAATAAATTAGCATTCATAAACATTATTTTAAATTATTATTCGCTTTTGTTTTGTACCGGCATTCAACAACGTGCCACAACCAGGGATGCATAAAGAACTGGATTGTTCGTGAGTTAGTTAATAATTGAATAATTGACTACTGATCTAACAGATGAACACGTTCCTTCTGTATCGTTATTTTTTAAAATAATTGTTAAAATTTTCTCTTATTTAGCGTTAGGATTTAGGGTCTCCAAAAATACAATTTAAAATTTAAATATAATTTATCATTGCTTGCTTAAAGCAAAAATACAATTTAAAATTTAAATATAATTTATCATTGCTTGCTTAAAGCGGTAAATCGGTAAATCTTAGTGATGTTAGCCCATTATAAATTTATCTTTAACGATAGTATGTCCTAACGATAGTAAATACTAACGATAGTATTCCTTTTCTACTATCGAAATCGCTGGCTTCATTTTGCAACACTGTCTCATTTGAAATACTGACAGCTGCCTGCATCAGGGCAGCGGCGAAAGACAGAAAAATTTATGTAAAATTTATATTAAATAGTGACAAAATTGTTAAATATAGTTCAATAAAATGTACACGGATGAGGTGCGCACCCCGCAAGCACTTAAAACGAGGTATTATGCCAGCGTAACCGAGTCAAAATGCCGCATTACAACAAGCGGCAGACGCAGCAGCAGCAGCGCCACCAACAATTCAGCGAATGCGGCGTTCGCAACGCCTACGAATGGCGCCAAACAGAAATTATCAAAAAGTAGCCCCCAAATGTGCTCAACCGTGTGCACACCACCTCCCAAACGGTTGCAAAAAGTGCGTAATCCGTTCGAGGGCGCTTTAACAGAACGCTTACACTTGCCGCTTATTGCAAGGTAAATTTAAAATTTATTTATAATATATGAATAGTGTAATATAATTGCTAATTGGTGTCTTGTAGTCCTTCGTTGTTTCAGTGCCGCTCGCGTACACCTCAACTATCTTCCACACAATTTGGTTGGGACATTGAGGAGGTGTCACAACTACAGCCCGCTGATGTGGAGCCACACGAGACGCAATTTCATGACTCGCCGGATCCCGAACAGGAATCCAAGGCCCAGTTGGCCATTAGTACATTTTTTAAAGAATCTCATATAGTGCCCAGTCCGGTGGACTGTCCTTTGCGGAAGCAGCGCATTATACTTAATACCATCAATGACAATACGCCCATTTCAAATAAAAGTAAACCTCGCTCGCGCGATTGTGAGGTGCAAACGGAGCTAACGCTGCCGCCAATATTGCCTAAAGCCTTGGAGGAAGCACTGCGTCCCTATTTGCAGCCACATTTGGCGGGCCCGCGGCTTAACAAATCTGGCAGCGAAACCGACTTATTCAACAGCTCCATGCGCCGCAAGCTCTTTGATTTGAAAAATATCATTGTGCTGGGTGAAATGGAGCAACAGCAACAGCCGACAGAACAGGAGCATGCTGAAATGGTGGGCTCCAGTCCGCAGGCCAAGAAGACCATGTTTGCTGGTCGCCTCTCAGACTCGGCTGGCGAAGGCTCCAATAGCTTTGGTTGTCTCTCGCCAATACGCAACCTTTGCGGACTAACAGCAGGAACGCCAGACGATGGCAATGGGCCATGTAGCGATGGCAAGAGGAAGCAACTCGCACTTGAGCTGCCGTCACCCATTGCGCCATCGGATCATTTAAGCCGACGCCTTTATAGGAGCAAGAGCAATAACAGCAGCCACTATGTGACGCTCTCGGAACTAACGGGCACTGGACGAGTGGCGTGTAGGTTTACGCCCGATCGAAGCTCTTCGCCTATGGCCTTGGAGTATTCCACAGATAGCAGCATTAATCAGCGTGTGAGTCGCTTACGCGTTAATAGCGCACGGCAAATGTCCAGCAAGTCGCTTATCGAGGAGGTTGAGCTGGCACTGACCGGTCAACATGATGACGAGGGAGCAGTAATCGCCGAGACGGACCCTGAAGCTGATTATGAAACAGAAGATGAGGACGATGATGGCATGCAATTGTCGCAGCTATCCACACATAGCTTCAATTGTAGCTCATCCAATTCGGACACACCACGTGGACATCGCCGTCGACGCTCCGCTAATCGAAAGAATCTATCACAATCATTTAGCGCCAATCTGCTGGATGATGCTGAGCAGCAGCTGCAGGAGCAACCCATCATCAATCAACAAGTGGAGGACAGTGTAGCACCCCAGGCCGAAATCAGTGGAGAACCACATTTAGCGCCAATACGCGTTGGTTTTTATCGCACCGACAGTGGTTTCAATGAAACGAGCAGCATTTCCAATTTTGCCTGCTCCCAGGAATTGCCAAGCGGCAGCAACTACGAATGCGCCTCCCTAGATGTATCCATGGCTTGTTGTTCGACGCCCTCAACACGTTCCTGACATTGTTTAAATACAAGATGCGCTTTACTTTACTTTAGTTTTTACGCCCAAATTGTAATGCAATAACTTGATAGGAGGACTCAAAACTGCAATGTAACCCACCGTGTCTATTTTTTAGTTTAGTTTTGTTTTTAATGTGTACGTTTTTTAGTAAATTTCAATTGTTCATTGTCCACGTAGTTGCCAAAATAGTTATTTAGGTTATCATCGTTTACAATTTCATTTTCATTGTATTGTGTATTAAATAATTTCATTTAACGTTTCAATATTGTATAGATTAATAAAAATTAAATAAAGATTTTAATAAGAAGCATGATAATGTGTTTTCGATATCATAGCTAAAATATAGCAAAAAAAACGTTATGAATAAAAAATAACTTAGCAAATCACAGTTAATAAAGGGAAATTTTGCCGTTTTTTCAATTTGTCGCAAATTAATTAAACAATGAGTGGTTTATTGTTAAATAATTGTGATTTCTATAAAAATAATTAATTATAATTAAATATATCTCCTAAAAACTTCAAAAAACTGTATTTCAATTCGCCGCACTTAACAAAGACACTTTAAATATTTTTACATAATGTTGAATGTTTTTGCTGCGATTCCGATAGATGGTGCTGGTGCTTATTTTAATTAACATTAACATAGCAGATCATGTAAGCAACAGTGCGTTAGCAGAAATTTAATATTATTTTGCATGCTCGCGCTTGTTGTTGTTCTACCGCCGGAGAACAAGCAAGCATCGGAATTTTACGCGTCGAATTAAAGTGTAAAATAGTTTGAAACTTACAAAAGTTGAATGTATGTTTAACAAATGTGCAAATAATATTAATAAGTGATCTAAATACATAGGAAGATGCAGTAAATTCAATTTCTGCTTCAATTTTTCATTTTTAGACTCTTGAGCTATTTACTATTTTGTGGTGTGTGTGCCTGTGCGGTGTGCGGCAAAAATTCTTTGAAAACTTATTGCATTTGCATTTCATTTTTGCCGCGTTCGCTGGTTAATAAATATATTTTGTGGAACGCGTGCGAAATTACTGTAATATCAGCAAACAAAACCAGCAATAACAACAACAGCAACAAGCTAAGTACAACCACAAAATTGCTGCACTAATTTTCACCTGTGTGTTGTTGTTGTTGCTGTTGGCTACGTTTGGCTGCTTTTGGTTGTTGTTGTTCAGTTAGTAAATGTGTGTGTGTGTGGTATGCGTGTGCTGTTATAAATAGGCAAGCAAAGATAAAGAGAGAGAGAGAGGAAGAAAAAAGATCACTTAGCAGGCAAAATAGTAGTAAAAATACACAAACGCCAAAAGAAAGTGCAAAAAAAAAGAAGAAATAAAAAATATGTTTTTTTTTGTAGGCCAGCGTTGAAATGAATAAATTAGAACACCGACAACAATAAATGCGTAAATAAATCAGGTGAAAAATGTGAGTGTGTGTGTGTGTGTGCGTATGTTTATTGCAAATAAACGAATAAATAAAACAATAATAAAACGAATTACCGGATATACTATTTTTGCAAATTAATGAATTACCAGCCATTTGGCAACACTGTCCAAATTCCTGTTACAAGAAACCAGTTAGACTGTCATCCAAATTCCCCCCCCTCATCCACAACTCGCTCATTCAATTCCTATTGGAATTGGCTGCTGCTGCATCCGTTTTGAGCGAAAGTTTTTTATGGGTGTCTTTCAACTAAAGTGCAAAAAAAGTGTGCAAACCAGCTTAAAACTGGCCAGCTGTTGATCACAGACAGGAGTTGGAGTTGGCAGAAAGAAGCAGAAAGAGAGAGAGAGAGAGAGGGAGGGAGAGGGAGAGATACATACGAAAAAGAAAAAATCTAGTCAATTAATTGTTAGATGCCGTGAAAGTTTGTGTTCAAGTGTATAATAAATACAATTTGTTACAATTGCAGTGTGATTTGTGTTTTGATTGAATGCAACATTGAAAAAATTCAAATAACATCAAATAAAACGACAGCGTCAATGCCGTTTGTTGCCATGGCTCGATTTTGAGGTAAGCATAAAAGCTTTATTTATTTATTTTTTTTTGTGTTTGTCACCCGGCTAAATGTAGTTCAGAGGTCTGATTTGATTTTTAAATTTATTCAGACTGTGTTTTGTATACAAAATATAAAATTACACTACTTGAAATAAATTTAAAGCCCCCATAAACATTTGCAAAGCGAAAAAATTAAAGTATTTAAGATATTATATTAGTTTTTGGGGCTTTTTTTTGAATAAAAGTGTTCTCAGTGATAATATTTGTAGTTTTCTGAATAGATAAGATTCAACACCAACAATAAACTTATTTAAATGTGACTTAGATTTAATAGCCTTATTGGGGTACTATAAAACTATAAATATTTCTTATATTAAATATCTTATATTTCTTTTTAAATATCTTTAAAATTTAAAGTTTAAATAATCAGGCATTTGACTGTATTTTTTTAAACTTAATTTTATAGCTATAATCTGCCAAAGAAATTGTTTTAAAAGAATTGAATAATTTGACTTTTTACTGCTGTAAATCTAGCAATTTTTAGAGCAGTTTTAAAAACTGTTTTAAGTGCTACCATTAAAAGATATATTTTTTAACCGGTTCATAAAATTCCAGAGGGGAGGTTCAATGAAACCGCATTTACAACCAAACTTCTAGCTAAATAAATGGGGTTTATACACTCGCTATTATTGCATGTGACACATGTTTGTAGAACCTTCTCAACGCGTCAGTCCGTTTGTTTTAATACCCTATAATCATAAAGTGAATTAAAGAAGGTATATGGGATATAAAGAATGTATGTTTGTATATTCAGGAGAAGCATTAAATGATGGGCTTCTGTTTGTTTATTCATTAAATTAGCAATTTTGGGTTTTTTATATGAATGTTAAGTTTGAAGTTTATTTTTAAATCATGTCAATCAAGCCGAAGGAGCTGATTTATTTTACATCGGCAACTTCATCAAGTATCATTGAAAAGGAGCTTCCTAAATCAAAAAAATAAAAAATATAATAAACTAATTAAATTTGTGGTAAATTATATTTTTAGCAAACGAATTAAAGACCATATTTCAAAAATGTGAAACATTTCTACATTTTATCTTTGAACTATAATTCTAATTATTCTCGATTTCAATTTGGCGTTTTTAAAGATTTTTTGATTATCGTATTATAATCAATTAATTAAAGCGTATATTGAATAGCTAAATAGGCACAGGGTATACTTATAGTCTGATAATTTCTTCTAAAACATGTTTACTTATTTTAACTGTTGTTGTTGTTGTTTTTTGACCGGTCTCTTGCGGCTTTTGTACAACTTCCGCTATATGTGAAGTTGTTTCATCGGAAAAAGTGTAATTAAACTGAGACCAAGACCAAGACTGAGACGGAGATTGAGACGGAGACTGAGGACTCCGGCAGATAGGCGGCAGTAGAGTCTGGTCTGTGGGCAAGTAAGTAGGTAGCAAACAAAGAGTAAAGCACATCTACACCTATGCATACATATACGTAGCGACAAACAACAATGATAATAATAATAATAATAATAACTACAACAACAATGACAGCAGCTATGTCTGGTTAAACAATGAACCCGGGTTGCAGCAGCCTCTCATGGGAGTCACAACTTGTTGTTGCCGTTCTTGCCACTCCAAAAAACCGGTTACAAAAATCATTAAACTCGACAAAAAAAAAAAAAGAATTCTAAAGCATTGCCATATGCACATAGTGCCGCCTATTTACTATATCTATCTCTATCTATTGCTCTGTCTCCCTTACACTAACTCACATGCATCGCTGCGCATGCGTGCAACTTGTTGCCAGCTGCTGTTGCCGCTTGTTGTTGCCGCTGCACTTGGTGCACTTTCATTAAACGTCTGTTCGGTTAGCAACGTACATGAATATGCGCCTAGTTAGTTATACTCTATTCTAATGGGTTATATGGGCTTTGTTGTTTGAGTAAAAATATTATCGAATGATACTAGCTAAAAATTACACTAAAAATTTTGAATTTGTCTGAAAAACAGACGGAGCTTAGCTATAAATATTAGTTCTGTATATGTATATAGAAAAAAATCTAAAATATAAAATATCAAAAATAAAAAAAATATACAGAAGATTAAATATTCTTGCAATAATGCTAGAAAAAGTACTCAACTATACAAATTCTTTATTTTCCACCGATTGTACTTATGGCAGCAATAAGATTATTCGGTTCTATAATCAAATTTACCAAAAATATATAAAAAATACTTATAATTCTCAAGCAGTGAGTTCCATTCCATATTTACAGAATTAATTTAATTTTTCATTTATTTTTTATTTTTATTTATTTATTTACAGAATTTAATTATAATTCAAAAGATTTAAATGTCCGATTTAAGTTGATATATTTTCTAAACGAGTTTTGTATATTTTAAAGATTTTTTTTTAATATTTACAATTCATTTCTTGACTGATTTTTCATTTCTAAAAATAGCCCTAAAATCTACTAAATAAAATAATAAATAAATAAATATCTATGTTGACTTTATATAATCGTTATACATTTCGATTGCAACACTATAAAAAAAAAGAAAATAAATTTTATAAACTTTTTTTTCATCAGTAGAGCAACTGTAATTCGTTGATTTATTTCGCCAGCTGCATTTACTTGTTTTTCCTGTTTCTTTGCATATATAAATTCAATTTCTAATATACAAAATCGAAACACGTTTTGCATCCTTGTGGCACACTGACATCTTTTGTGGCTCCCAAGTAAATTTGCTTAATTAATTTCAAAGCTTTTGCTTTCAGTTTCCCTCGCTCTCAAGCGTGTTTGTTGTTTGTCCAGTCATTTGCATTGATTTGCAAATTTTGTCGTTTTTAGTGGCAGCTTGACGTAATTTGGTTAAATTTATTATTTACCTGTCGTATGAAATCGATAACCTAAGCAATCAGCATGCCTTTTATTTATAGCTAATTTATTAGACAGCTCCCCTTACGACTTAGTTTGCTTAGTTTTGCCAAGGACTCTCACGCCTCAGCGCCTGTGTGTGCCACAACATGTGTGTGCCACATAAACTGCGTGCAATGTCTTTGTAATTCAATGCTACTAAATGCTTCAAGGAAGTGCCTTTGACAGCTGTTTAATTAGTGGCAACATCTGCGTTTACAGAGAAAATAAACCAAAACCAAAACCCTGAATCACCACAAAATAAACCAGACCGGATCCGAGCAAGCCAGACGTTTAACCAGACAAACAGGCCCTTGACTTTGGCTGGCTAAAAAATATTACTTATATTTGACATATAAATATTTAAACTACAAGTTGTTAATTGCTCACTTTGCATTATATTGCAAGTTTATCAACATTTTTAACGGTACAAGAAAAAAAATCAGAGCAACTTGTAATATCAACAACAGCTGCATCATCGGTAGCAGCCTCAAAAGTCAGTCAACTAATTCAATTAGTGCCATGTGAATTACTTGCCCAAATCTGGATGGACATTGTAGTAGTATATATATAGACAGGGAATTGGGGGGGAAAAGGGAAGGCCAACTGATGTGATGAAGCTATTGTAGTAAGTTCATTTATTATTCATTAGAGATGGAACTAAAATTGTGAGTTGTTGTGAGTCGATTAAATAAATAATGAATATTTCCTAAAACTGATTTTAACAATGCATGAAAGTACTTGAAATTGTAATAATACCATGGAGAATCATTAGGTGTTGAGCGAGAATTATAAATAAATTAATTGTATATAATGTCTAAATTATGGGGATAATAAAATAGAAATAAAATTATAATATGAATATTTAAAATATTAATAATAAAAAATATACATTAAGAATATACATTATGTAATACTGTTTGACATAATGTCTATTATCAATGTATATATTTTTTATTATTATTAGTATTTTTCATATAATTTTATTTCTATTTTATTGTCCCCATAATTTAGAAAGGTATACAAAAATATTAATAAACTTAAATTATATTTAAAAAAATGAACAAAACGATAATGAAATTTAACAAAAAATAGTAATAGTTAAATGCAAATAACAACGAGTAGAATACAAAGGGAAATTGTTGAAAATGTTATTTTATAATGCTTAAGAATATAGGTAAAAAAAATCTTGCCATAAAGTTTAATTTACTTAATGCATTGGTACCATTAAGATTAGATAAGAAATTAATTACTTATGTCCAAGTATTCTCTAATTTATTTTCTTATAGATAAGTCAATTTATTTATTGCTTTCTTTTCTTATCAAATACTTGAATTTAAAAAACAAAATTAATTAATTTAATTTTTATGGGTTGACTTAAATATGGGAAATATATTTATAAAGCTACTACTTTTATGCCTTTTCAAACGGTCACACTTGCAAATTTATCAATTCCACAGTCTTCCATCTCTAGCAAATTCATCACAATCTTTTATTTGTCACATTTCCATCTCTAACTAAATGTACCACACTCTGTCATCTCTAGTTCGATATTTCCATCGCCAACACTTCCGAATTAGCTGCAGATTGGTCGCTCTCTATGTACACACTGTACAGAGTTTTGGTTAACTGGACCGGTCTTTTTAGCCTGGCTTATTATCTCACATTGTGGCTATCAGAAAACTTTGTGCCAGTTTCATTTTGCATTGTTCTCAGAGGCTCAACAAATCCGACTACCCCGTACTACCGAGTACCCCCCTCTTTGTGTTATTGTTTTAGCAACGAAAATTGCGGAACTACAAAACTTTTCTATTTGTAATTTTTTGTTGTGGGTGTCAACGTTGTTTGCGGTTGCCGGTGTTGGAGTGGGGCATAAAAGTCACACACACAACACCCCTGAGCGCCGACTGCGCCCTGTGGCACAACATAAACAAAAAAGCGGCAACAAAATAGCAAACAATTGTGCTTTTGTTTACTAATTTGTGGTTGATTTGCTGTTGTTGTTCTGTTAGTTTTTTTTATATTTTTGGTGTTTGGCTTTATCATTTATTTGTTTGTTTACTTTCTTTGGCTTGGCTTATTTCACTTTTTTTAAATGTATTTTTTTGCTGTCTGCAAGTTGAAAGTTCATTTGCCGTTTTAATTGCCAGCTAATAGCTCGAAAGTTACTTGATTTTTAATTTTTATTTTTTGTCTGGGCGAATTGGCAAAAGTTATGCGAGTTCAGACATTTTATAATCAAGTATTTAACTTTCTGAAAGTTGGTTTCGTTGGACGAGAGTAAGTGCTCAATGAATAATTGTGTGTATTAAATTTAACCCACAAAAAACAAATTACACAAATAAATGATAAAAAGAAGACACTCTGCTTCCCATGAATATTAAGTTTACTGGTACAAAGATTTTAGATATGATATTTAAAAGAAGATCTTTAGAAAGTTGTAAAATTACAATTCAGATTTGTGTTTTAATAAATGTCGGAACTTTTTGAAAATATAAATTCTGGGAAAATTATATTTAATTAAATAAAAATACTTTAGTGCTAGGAAATATAAATAAATCACTTTAGAACGTGATTCATAAAAGTAATTAATAAATTATAAAATCGTTTACAGTGAAAAACAAAATTTATAACGCTGTCAATATTCTTGCTATAATTTTACTGTATATTTTTTTATATACATTTTTTATTTTAATTTATTACTAATTTATGTTTTTCTATAATACATTTTCATTACTCTACCATATCCGTTGCTGTCATATTTTATTTATTGAAATTATTACTTAATTAATTAGATATGAATTTCTGTACAATTCTACAAAGTCCATAGTCAACAAAACAAAGCGCCATTCTTCCAAGTAACATAATGATTAATTATAATCATATGAATTGTTGCTATTGTAGAACTATTGTAATGATTTATTATAAACAATTACACTCAACAATTTAATTATCAGCGTGTGTATTTATAGGCTTCAAAGCTTATCAATGTGCGATACATGTTGCTCTTGCCTTGTACTTGGCCATACATAAGATTTAAAGAGAAATCCAATATGTATATATATATGCTATATACAATAGTTGATCGGTGGCGTTCAAGTGACTAATTGGATGAAAAGGCAACACGGAAAAACCAACCAACAGCATTAAATTTATAACAATTTAATGGCCAATTAGTGGCAGCTATAAACTGTATGTTTGTTTGGCCTAGGACACAACCAAACACACAACCCACAACCCATCCATATACCACACACACACACACACGCACACGTTCTTTAATTCCGGAATTTTTGGGGATTGCAAACAAATCCATTGAAACGCGTTTCCATTTCAAATTCGAAGCCAATTACGTTTTGTGGCTGCACAATATCAAATCACAGCCAGTTCAGTTCAGTTCAGGCCAAAATATGCTATTTGGTTAAATGGCAATAATTTGCTACAAATATATATATACAGTATATATATGTATGAAAAAGAATTTCATTTAGAGATTCTGAGTTTCTTTATTTGAACTTACTTTTGCCGGCCATTTACTATTTTTTTTTTGCTTTTTGTGCACATTTAATGCTATTAACAGCTTGTCAGACTGAGAGACTTATGGTCAACTTGTGGGCTATTGAATTGTGCTGCTATAAGCGTTAGTTGGGCAGTTGTTAACTTGGCTACCTTGTACACCAGTTGAACAGGCAAAAGGTAAACTTTTGACGTGTCTATAAAAAGAATACAAATTGAAAGAGGTTTTCTTCTCGTCTTTTTTTTCATTTTCTCTTTTTGGCAACTTTCTTGACAGCTTCTGGGAGTTACATTCTTTTTTATTTTTTACAAGCTTTTCAGCACACATCATTCAGAGTTTTTTATTTTTTCTCTGACTATGTGCAGTGATTGCAGCTCAAGTATATATATATAAACGACACATTTTGTGTCTATATAAAAGCAAAATACTACTCAATAATTAAAAAGGAAATCTCAGAAAGGTATAATTGCTACAAATCTGAAAATCTGACAGGTAGATGCCACTTAGATGTTTGATAATTATTAATAATTAATAATTATTCGATGCAGAATTATAGTAATTGATATATATATAAAGGAAAGTTAGCGTAAAAAGAAGTAGGAGACATTTATCCCCTATCAAGTTGAAAAAGCGAAAGTTAACTCAATTGAAATAGTAAAAATATTTAAAAAATCGATTGAAATGGGAATAGTTAGTAAAAACCCAAAAAAAAAGAAAAGTAATGAATTTTACAACGTATTCCAAGTCCAAGACTAGTAAAAACAAAAGAATAACTTCAAATATTACTAGCTCATCCCATCGTGCGTTGCTACGTCCCGCTTCTGCTCAGTAAAAACTATAAAATAGGAAAAAATTAACAATGTCACCAGTTAACTCAATTGAAATAGTAAAAATATTTAAAAAATCTGTTAAAATGGGTAAAATTTATTAAAAATGCCAAAAAAAATGAATTTAATTAATTTTACAATGTATTCCAAGTGCAAGACTAGTAAAAGCAAAATAATAACTACATAGATTACCAGCTCATCCCAGCGTGCGTTGCTACGTTCCGCTGCCGCTCAGTAAAATATATAAAATAGGGGAAATGAACAATGTCACCAGTTAACTCAATTGAAATAGTAAAAATATTTAAAAATCAGTTAAAATGGGTAAAATTTATTAAAAATGCAAAATAAAAAAAAAGTTATTAATTTTACAACGTATTTCAAGTTCAAGACTAGTAAAAGCAAAAGAATAACTTCAAATATTGCTAGCTCATCACAGCGTGCGTTGCTACGTCCCGCTCCTGTTCAGTAAAAAATAAAAAATAAGAAATATTAACAATATAATCCTATTCTACAGTGTCACTATTGTTGTAGCCTACTGTGCCAGATTTTAATATAATTGAAAAATGAATTTTCAAGCCACTTCCCGATATATTTTTTACAACATTTTTTCAGAGTGTTGGGAAGCTACAATAAAAACTGAAGATTTCTAGCTTTCTAGCTGAACAGTTTTTCGTATATATATAGATAATTATATAAATATAATTTAGCAAAAAATATATATATATTCGGTTTATTTCTTGGTTATACCTACTAAATGCCATAGTTAATTACCCAAAAAAAAAACAGCACAAATAATTTCAAGTTTCTTTCTATCTTTTTCTCGCCCTGTCATCTACCTTCAATGATTGCAACTCGCGTAAGAAATATTGTATACACATATATACCTTCTAAACATATATATATTATAAGTATATTATAAAGCGATATATGTATATATATATATTGTATATAGTTTGTATGTAGAATTGCAAATGTTGTTTGTGGGTTGTTTGGGTTGTTTGGCTGCTTGTTCGTTCGCCTGTCAAGTTACGGGTCTATTTCAGTTAATTATCGCGCCCGCAGCAGGTTAACTTGACTGTGCGAGAGTCAGTTGCTCCGACCTCCCAACAATACCCCTGGCCAGCCCCCTTCTACTTCTCCTTCTCCTTAACGTAACGGGCCTGACGCACATTGACTGATATTTTTGCTCGAATGATCTAATCAGAAACAAGTTGATTTGAATGGTTGTTATTGTTGTTGTTATTATTTGCTGTTATTATTGTTATTGTTATTGTTGTTCTTGGCGCTGGTTTTGTCACTAAAAACACTGACATTGTGTGGGACAATCGATTGTTTTTGCAGTTGTTATTGGCTTCAGATACTGGGCTTCGAACTGGTATGCATTAATAAAAAAACATAAGTTTATAAAATATTTATGTGGACCTTGTTATCGAGCAATGCATTTGTAGAGTGAAATATATTTAAAAGAATTTCTTTTATTGAAATATATATATTTTAAAGCTTAAAAATTGTTTAAAACATGTTTTAAATAAAACGCTAAAAGCCATTATTTATTTATATTAAAAACTGTGTGGGGAACTACAAACATACATTTAACAAGTACAAGTTATCATTGATCTTTTAATAAATGTATTATTTATTATGTGTGAAGGTGTTAATTATATATAGATAAAATAGACAGATAGAATTTGATAAATTAAACATTATTTATTTTCTTTGTTGTTATATCTTCAGTATCAGCTTATTTACTTATAAATAATACCACACCCAATGTAGCTAAAAGAATGTAACTTTATTATTTTGTTGATATTTAGTAACTTATCTAATAAAAACAAACACACACACACACACACACACACATGTTGAGGTCATTTCTCATTTCCGTAATTTTTCAATGTGATTATGAAATTTGCAGATAATTTCATTTTATTGCATTGGCCAACAAAGTTTTGTTTTGCCAACAACAAAAAGTTTACTGTTTAATTTTGCAATAAATTGTGCTAAACTATCAAATAATAGAGCGATTCTCACACAGCTGTGTAACAGAACTCATGACCAAAAATAAAATAAAAACAAAATAGTTTTATAAAAACGAGAAAAATGTTTTTTTAGACTAACCACGTATATAACCGTGCATATATAGCATATGAACAGACAAGCCTTTGTTTTAACTGGAATAAAAATATAAAAATAAAAAAAAATAAAAAATTCCGAAAATCGTAGAAAGTTTTGTAAATAAGACTATGAGATATCCAGTAATCCAAGAAAAATTTATTAAAATTAAAAATTCAATTACCTAACAAGAGTATTAAAAAAAATGTTTTAACTAGTAAAGAAAAAATAAAAATTAAACAAGATTCCGAAAATCGTAGCAAGATTTCTTAATAAGACTATGAGATATCGCGTAATTCAAAAAATTTATTTAAAATCAAAAATTCAATTACCTAACAAAAGTATTAAAAAAAATGTTTTAACTAGTAAAAAAAAGTAAAAATAAAAAAAAATAAAAATAAATCCAAAAAAAATATAATAAATATAAAAAATGAATTTTTTACTTAACAAAAGTATTAAAATAAAATATTCTAAAATTATAACATACATTAGAAAAATAATGTAATCAATAAAACTGTTTAAAAATGAAAAACTTAAGATCTAAAGGCCAAAAACAGTTAATGGAATTTATGTTAAAGTTTGCAAGGAAATCGACAATATTTAATAGCAAAATAATATAAAATTTCTACTCAAAAAACTTAGTCTGCATAGACTCTTTAGTTTGCTTTCAAATTATTAAATTTTCATCAAACAAATATACCCCATTTTTACTGTGCAAACAAAAAAATAAACAGTTAAATGTCCATATAGCTAAAACAAAAAAAAATTCAATTCTATTATCTGCTGACGCTTTTTGTTGACATTTTTTTTTTTTTCGCCCTATCGCCAAATCAACAAATGAAGCAAAAAAGCTAAAAAAAAAAAGCGAAAAAAACGTTAACAGATATGGCAACGAAAAGCGCTTAACAATTAAAAAAAGCGCGTGAAATATGCACAGAGGCCGTAATAGAGTTAAGGAAATACAAATAGAGAGTGAGTGAAATAGAGAAATGACGAGTTAAAAGGGAATAGCAATAGCCTAGATTGCGTGCGGGGTCATCAACTGGACAACTCTGGCCCAAAGCATTTCTCAAACTGCCTTGTGGGCAAAAAGCTTTATGGCCGTAACAATAATAAATAAGAAAAATAATACGCGCACAGAAAATATAAAACATGAAAGAAAAGAACAGTTTTTTATTTCTTTTTGCATAGTGCCGAAGATATATATACTCTTATAGTTGAGTTTTTTATGCAAAAACTTATTTCTTTTCTGTTTGTTGCAAAGGCAGCCATTAAATACAGTTATCAAATTTTACCTAAACTAAACAAACTTTAAAGAATTTTCGTTGAATTTGGTTGAGTTATTTGTAGAAACAACAGAAATTCCATAAATTGTTACTTTAATAGCCATAAGATATAGTTTTTCAATCGGAGAGTGAAGCTATAAATAGCTGAAAGTGTTAGAGATTTGTAAAAAATATAGTTTTTTTTATGAATTTTTTTTTATAATTTTCCACGTTTTTAAATGTTATTTTGTAGTTTTTAATATTTTTCTAAAACTGTATTATTAAGTAGAAAAGGATAAGTTGTCTGTACTCTTTATAGACAATGTATCATTACCTCTTTTGTTAATGCTTATAATTAACATTTAGGTGAATAAATAATTGAATTAAAATTACAGTTTTCCATAAACAACTCAGTTTTTCATCGATTGTTCCTATGACACTTGAATTTTTAATCGATTTTTGTAGCATAATAGTTATCGATTCCATCTGCTGCAAGTTTGGTCAAGCTAAATCGACACTTCTATAGTTCCCGATAAAGAATATATTTTCTACATTTCCTCAACTTAATATCCACTTTATTGAACATTCCTCCTTTAGCACACTAAATACCCTATGTAAGGGTATAGCAATAATACCCGCTAAGAAAATATAAACCAACATAAAACATCAGGCTGAAAAATTGAACAAAGAACAGAAGTTTGATTAATAGGCAAGACGGCAAGTGTTTTGCCCCTTTTGCAGTGAATGGCTTAAAGCGCTGGCCAACAAATTATAAACTAATGTTCAGCAAGTTCTTTGACTACGACTAGAGACATTAACTAAAGTCTAGTAAAAAAACTCTCTTAACAAATTGAAGCTCAGCCTAGGCAAAATATGAATATTTTCCTGCAGCTACTACAGAAACTTATGATTATATTGAGGTCAGTTACAATAAAGACTTTGAAATTGATAGATGGAGAGCATTAATGATGGATGAATAATGAGAAATCATTATTTCAATACTTATTATGGGCGATTGTGAAGATCAGTTTGGTCTTTAGGGCTTATGTGCTGCCACAATCGGATTGTAGGTGGAATTTATGTCAATTATAAAATGTGCCCCATTAAAATTTCTAACAGATTTTGAATTTCAATTAATTTTATAGCTGCAATTTATTTGTAGTTTTTTTTGTGGCTATTTCAAAGATAAATTCAAATTGACAAACATATTTAAAAATGCCTAATAAATGTAGCATTGAACTCAGCAGATATTTGTGATTTTTAATAATAAATCAAACTTTCTGCTAAATGCGCACAATGATCTTAAACCAACAAATAAGACTTAAAGTACAACTTTAATTAAATAGCTTTAAAAAAAAGATTAATTCCCAAAACTAAATACATTTATTTACCATAAAAAACCTGTAGAAAATAACTGTTAAGCTGTTGGGCGACAAACTTTAGTTTTGGACAATGAGATTACAAAATTCTTTCAATGTCAGTCAAATGTCAACCAGGTGTACCCTTTACCATACTCAGACGCTTTATTTAAACAACACATAATCCGTATTATATATTATATTCGAAAATGTATTTAAATTAAATCTACAATTTAAACACCCAACTAAACTATCAATCTATTCAATTATTAATACTTTTAAACACAATGCACACATAATATTAAAAATGCAAATTCAATAAAAGGCTGCTAGTAAAATTCAATTAAAATTAAATTCGCCACACAAAATAACAATAACAAAAGCAACAAGAATAATTAAGCGACAACATTTTGCAGCATCAACTTTAAACTTTTGCGCATATTTGCTTAATATCTTTATGTGTGACATTTTAATGAACACATAAATAAACTAAACAACAAGTGTCGTCTGTCTAATGTCTCAAAATTCACGTTAATTTGTTTAACTTTACTAATCGCTTAAATCCACAGTTCATAACCTCAAAATTTGCTGTTGTCGCCCCGAAAATGCAATTAAAAAATAAAATAGAAGCCACAGTCAAAAGTTGGAGATTAAGAGAGTTTGAGAGTTTTGTTGGCCAACTAACCCAGTCACGTTTACTACGAACTTTAAGAGCAGCAAACTAACTAAATAAAAAAAATATAAAAAATAAAGAAAAACTGCTCGTAAAGCGATTTTTCCAACGCGTGTCATAATAACAATTTGCCCAACTATTCCATTCATATATTAACTAAGGGGGCGTGGCGGGTGCTCTATAAATGCCATCATCATAGTCATGATCCTGTACTGCTAACATATTTTTGCATATCCTGTCGTACAAATATTTTCCGTGTAACAGCTTCGCAGTTACGGATTCCACATTCCGTACACCGTCCGTGTGCTGCCCGCACTTTAACTACCGAATATAGTTTGGGCACATTGTTGTCGAAACGAAACTTTTCACCAAAATAAACAATAATAACAAAATAAAGTTAGTTTGTATTAAACCGAATTAGAAATTCCCTTAGAATTTTGTTTAAATAAGACAAGAACTGTCGGAATTGTTAGGTGTTCTGAAAATCGAAAAAAAGAAAAATAATTGGATTTTAAATTTAAATAGGTTTTCTTTTATATTTAAAATTTTATTAAATTAAATAATAACAGTTATTTTTTTAATGTAATTTTGAAAAAAAATAATTGGATTTTTAATTTAAAAAGTTTTCTTTTAATATTTAAAATTTAATTAAATTTATTTGCATGTAAAAAATTAATAGAAAAATCTTGTGTTATTTAATTTAAAAAAATTCAAAAAGTATTTAAAAAAAGGCAATTTTAAATATATAAATAGTATAAGCAGACTGATCACATTTTCGAATAGTTCTTTCAACTGATTATTACCACCTAACGCAGCGTTGCCAAAATTCATTAAAAAATTTGAAATTTTCTGCCTGCATTATACACATGTAATAATTAAACTTTTAAGCTTTTAGACAATCTAAATTACATGGTGTAGTATAACAAAAAAAATATACAAAATATTCCACTTGAGCTCTTTTGTTTAAATATTTTAAAACTTGCCACAGACACTTAAGCCTAACAAAAGAACATAATTCCCGGATGTAATAATTCTGCTGCAACACAGACCTAATTGTTAAACTTATAATAACCTGTGCTTATACCCTATCAAAATGGTGTTGAACTAAAAGTTTTTCCGCAGCCAGCAAAATGGCGAGATATAGAGAGAGGGGAGGCTACAGAGAGAGTTAGAAAAGTGATGTGAGAGGGGGGACAACACCGCTAACCGCTGCTAAACAAAAAGAAAACAATGTAATGGCGGCGAGAACAGAAAACCACGCACAACAACTGCAGCAACAACAACAACAACAAATACAACAAAAACAACAACAACTACAACAATGTATCTAACACCCACAGAGTACTCAGGCCACAGTAAAGCTTCGGCTAGCTACAACTCAGATCTGTGCCTGGCTCTGGCAGTCGCCAACTGGGAAATGCTTGTGGGTGGCCAGAGTTGCCAGAGATGAAAACAACAAAACAAAACCAGAGAATTTACCAGCTACAAAGTGGAACAAGTTAAAATGAGCCAAGTTAAGACTGCTAGACTAGTCTAAAATCCTGTAATTAGTTGTGAAGTAATACCAAAGTCAAAACACCAGTAATATCAAATCGACAAAATGATTACAACTTTCGATAGTATATTTTGAAAGCTAAATTTTTTAATTAAAATTAAAATAAATAAAACCATATTTAATTGGCATAAAAATAGCACAAAAATACTTATAATTAATATGTATCTATGGATGTCGTAAATGGTTTATTAATATTTTAAAAATGCTGCAAAACGATTTAAACTATGGATAGTATATTTTGAAAGCTGAATTTTTGAATTTTGTTTAATAAACAATTAATTAAAATTAATATAAATAAATCCATATTTAATCGGCATAAAAATAGTACAAAAATTCCTATTATTAATATCTATCTATGGATGTATTAAATGGCTAATTATTATATTTAAAATGCTATCAAAACTGTTGAAAATTTAATAAGAATTAATATAAATAAATTTATATTTAAACGGCATATTTAAATAGTACAAAAATACTTATTAATAATATCTATCTATGGATGTCTTAAATGGTTTATTACTTATTTAAAAATTCAAAAATGTTGAAATTTTGATACCAGCAGTAGATCAGCTTTTGTTTTTTAAATAAAATTTTTGAAAGATTTTAAATAAAGACATTTTGTTCACACTTTTTAGTTAAACTATTTTTGTCAGAAAAAATGTCGTTTATTTTTTTTTAATAGCTATAATGGAAAGCCTTAAAATCCTAAATCATATTCTTAATAAAATTAACTATAATAATTTTGAGCATCACATTTCCACTATTTTCTATCGTTATTCAACTTTAACATTGACAAACGAACCCTAAACAATTTTAATTCGAATCTCTAGCATTCCTTTTATGTTCTTCACAATAAAAAAAAAGACGCCCATTTATTTTTTTGCAGATTTTTAATGACTACAGGGTATAAAATTGCGACATGTTGCGCCCGAAAGGTTTTGGCCACAGTCCTGCACAGACGCACACATGGCTCTGACTCTGGCTCTGGCTCTGGGGTTAACCTTTGAAAGGAGCGCATGTTGTGGGAATTGAGAATGAAGAATGGGTTTTGCTGGTGGTTCTGGCGGATGCTTCTAAATGCGCTTTAGCATGAACTTGGCTCAAATTCATTTAGGTTTTCTTATATTTCATTTATTTCAAGAGTTTACCGGCGGTCTATGCTTGAAAATTGGCTTATAAACGGCGGCAAATTGATAGCAGAGGTATTTGTGAGATAAGAGCACTATATACACTGAGAAAAATAGCCATTCTACAATTATCAAAAATGCTGAGTGTTATTAATTATAATTTTCCTTAGTGTAGTGCGTTATATGAAATCAGCAAAACCTAAATAAAATTCTATACACATAATTTATACAACTTGTGTCCTCCAAATATTTAAGCCCTTAAGATTAAACATATACTCACAAATAAATATAATAATATCAAATTTGTTTGATAAGAGCTTTTGGGCATGAGTGTACTAACTGAAAGTATCATAAAATAATCCAATTTTGTTGATTATATTTCTTTATTTCTTGATAAACTTATTTAACAGCAAGTAGAAGTTTTTTTTGGCTCAAGTCATTAGTCATAGGTTTTATTAGATTATCCAGGAAACTCAACAATATAATGCAAAAAGTTCTTATCAAAAAAACTAAAAAAATAAATAAATAAATAATAAATGAAATTCTCTTAAATTAGACACATTGCAGTGTGCAAGCATTTGTTATCCGGTAGAAGTCAAATACTTAGCGTTATCAAGTCTCGTAAGTGCCCAAAACACATTTGATTCTCTCAAGTAAGCTTCCCGTTGATTAATCCCAAAGGCAATTCCATTCGCCATTTCCATTTCCATTCGCCATTTCCAACAGCTGTTTACAGCTCAAATTATGGACAATTCGCACTCATCAAAGCACTTAAGACACTGATTTTGATAAAGAGTGTGCCTAGTAATACCCTAAGAGAGAGCGCACTAAAATGCACCCAAAGGCATTATCAGACTTTACAGCAACATTAAATAATCTAATACCCTATAACTTATAGCTTATATTGTAGAATGTTGCTTATCAAGAAACAAATATTGAAATATAAAAGGGGAAAAACTACGTCGCGATAAAAATAATAGAATTTAGCTTTATATGTAATTACCCTTAAATAAAATTATAGGCAAATGTCTATAAAAAACACCCTGTAAATTGTTTGTTGAATATATAGCTTAAAGCTGAAATAGTTTGAGTTAATATTTAAGTGAAAATAGTTTTATTTAATTAAAAATAACTCTCAATAGAATTTACTGACGTTTAACTTTTTATATCAGATATTTAAATAGTCTTTCAGTGTTTATAAATTGGATTTTGCATACGGAAGTTATTAGGGATTCAATTGAAAAATTTGTCTAAAAAAATTTGCCCAATTTAGAGAATTTTTCCTTTTTTGAGCAATTTTTTTTCCAAGTCCTGAATTTTGGTTTATTGTATATCTTTTTAGATCTAAGGATTTACTTATTATAAAATATAGAAAATTTTAACTTATAAATTCATTGGTAGATAGAAATCACCAACTTTTAAAAATGATTGTATTCTGAGCATTTTTCAGCCATTTTTTAAGTAAAATTGCTGACAAGAATTAAAAAGTAATATCCGATTGTAAGATAAGTTTGAAGAACTGTTAAGGGTGCAAGCGCAACCCTAGACAATGAAAATGTCTAAACAAAATATAGCTAACCATGCTATTAAGTTGTTCCATTTAACCAGTTGAGAATTGTAAGCTAGAACCTTAAAACTATCAAAATTGATGTCCGATAGTCAACTGTACGATTGCTTGTTATTGCAAAATAAATTATGTTATTTTTAAAATATAATATAATAATATACCTTTGAAAAATACTCTAAATTAAGATAAATTCCTGATAGATTATAAATTCAAAAAAGCTATAAATTAAGATTAATTCCTAATAGATTATAAATTCAACTTAAATTCAAAAATTGAACAAAAACTTTTAATATCAATATTTCGCTCTAATGTTTACCTTGTAAATGTATTACATGTTGTTTAAAACACAAACAGGAACAGAAAATTATTTATAAACGCTGTAATTCAGATTCCCATCCGAATATTATACAAATATATACTTTATACAGTTTATTGGGATCGATTATACTCTCATCATCCGACTACTTAAATTCTCTGTACCTTTTTGCCAATTTTTTTTATCGGTACTAAAATATGTTTAACAATGTGGTTTTCAACAGTCTATAAAAAAAAAAATTAAATAACATTATGGGACAACAAAAGACGGGGGAAGTACAATACTAAAGAGCAGCAGGCAAAAATTTCCGTTGTGAAAGCAAATAAATAACGGAACTGTGCAAAATGTAAACAATGAAAACGATGCGCAAAATTCCGGCAGAACTTTTGCAGCGCAGCAAACTGCATAATAATGTAAAATAACAACAGATGCAAAACTAGTTGGCAAACAGAGAGAGAGAGTTGGGCAACTTTGCGATAGCAATAATAAAAGATACTTGGGATGCAAAGAAGTAACTATAGTACTGTACTTAACGTTTAAGTGGAAGGCGGCAGCGATAAACAATAGAATAGACTGGGGCATGGCCAAATGGGCAAACAAATCTATGGCACTGGCAAATGAAATGGAGCAAATCTTTTAGCAAACGATATAGGCAAGGCAAAAAGTCGCTGTGTGGGCGTGTGGGCGGCAATTGATAATGTTGCCCCGACGCTAAGGTGCACAGTCAGCCAAAGTGGGTTGCAGAGAACAGGGGAAAGGGGTATTGAACTGAGGTGTGAGCGCGTGGCAATGGCGCAGCGTTTCGGAAACAATTTGAAGGCCATAAAAGTTGATGTGGCAGCAGCCAGTAAAGGAGACGTTCGAGTCACACATGGGCAGGAAGGGTGCGACAAGTTGAGGTACGACCTGTGACAGCAATCGAGTACTGCAAGTCGGAACACACGGGGCCACGGGCCACATATTTCGATAACGGGGGGGCATGAGACGACGTCTTGGCTGCGAAAGCAGCGGCAACAAAGGCAAACAAACAAATAAACATTAAGCAGCTGTTTCTTGGCGCCTTCTAGAGCAGACAGACAGGCAGAGAGAGCGTAAGACAGAGTGTGAGACAGAGAGACAGAGAGAGGGAGAGCAAGGAATGCTCAAAATTCTCTTTTTGCCGGCTACGGTTACCCACATAAATTTTTCAACGCTATCAATCAGTGCAGCGCATTGCACATACACACAGTGGTTCAAGGTCATTAAAAGTGTATTGAAAACGTTAACAGCAAACTAATAACAATTTATATAAATTGAAATTTATTCTACTTATTGTCAATTTAAATATATTCAATATTTTTGTACCTGTGGGTCAACTTTATTTATTTTGTTAGTTAGCAATTAATTAATAGTTAAAACAAAGTAGTTTATCCCAACTTTACCTGTAATTGTTTAATGCTTTATTTTGTATTGTTTACAATTAAACAAATTAAAATTTGTTTATCTTTACTACATATTTAAATAATTTTTATTATTACTAATATTTGTTATTTTCTTTTAAATCGTTGCCAAAAAGCATACAAAAAAATTTAATTCCTGTTTATTGCAACTCTAGCCACTGTGCACATAGAATATAGAACCATGCGATGTTTTTTTGCGCTCGGCTTTGCTCGGCATCGCTCTTGCTTTCCTTCTCTTACTGTGCCTTTATTGCACTCTCTCTGGTGCTGCCTCTCACTCTGACACATACCGCCCACTTGTCACTCGGCATTCACTCATTCATAGCTAGACTGTCGCACTCGTCTCCTCAACATTTTTAACCCCCCGCGTGCCCTGCAGCCGGCTGGCGACGACTGTAAACGACGCTGCGGCATTTTGGCCACGGCTTTAGCTCTTTGGCGCGTTAGGCGCTTGGTCATATTTCAAGTGTCTCGACTGCGTTCAGTTACAGTTCTGTGGCTGCAGCGACAGCAACAAAACGGACGCTTTCAATTGGCATTACGGGGGAGAACGTTATCGAAGTACTTACGTTGTGCGGCTACGTGAAACGATACGTCAACGAGTCGGAAATTATTCGCAGCGCGTTTTTGTGTCGCTTTAAAAATTATATTACGTATACGCCGCGTGTCGTTTGCCGTTGCCGTTCGCCTTATGCTATTTGTTTGGCAATTTATTCGACTTGTGTCACAAGGCACGCCAAATATGAAACGAGAATGAAAATGTAAATGCCAAAGCGAGCAAAGACGCAGCAAAGCACAACAAAGAGATAAAGCAACAACAGCGATAACAACAACAACAACAAATACGAATCAATGTCGATAAGGTGGCGCACGCGGCAACAAAAAAAATATTAGAAAATATTAGCAAAAAAAAACCAAAAAAAAAAAACAAAAAAAAAGGAAAAAGTTAACTAAAAGAATAACAAAGACAAATACGGCAAAAAAGTAGTAAAAATTCAATTGTAATTTTTTTTTTTGCTACGCTTCGTTTATTTTTTGTTAGTGTTGTTGTTGTTGTTGCTTTTCACGTGATATGCGCGACCGCCTAAGATAAGTAAAACGGTATAAAAATAATAAAAAAAATAACAGATAGATTGTTGAATTGTTGGACACACGGGACGTATGATTATTAAGCGGCAGAAGTTGTTGTACTTGAAGAAAATGCAATAAAATTATCAAAATGTCCAAATATCAAAAATCAAACTGAGAACTACAATCAAAACTCAAAATAATAACAGCAGGTAAACAAATATATTTTAAATCGTATACATTTTATAGGTAAAATATATTTGTAAATATATAAAATGCAATTTTAGTATATTAATTAAAATGTATTTTACAAATCTAAAAATTTAAATTTCTATACATATTTCGGTAATTTGCTTGAGCTGTTCAAATATTAAAAATATTTATATATATCTATATATAAATATATCTGTATATATGTGCTTTAGTCTGAAAAAACTTGATTTGCAATTGATCGCAAGCGTTGACAGCTATATGCTGTCGATTATATTGTTATTACTTATCCATTAAACGAAACTCATTAATGCGTCAACAAAAATGATTTTATAAAATATAAAAAAAACAATAACAACTATTTGCCAGCACTTGTATAAATATGAATTATAATTGAAGTGTACATATAAAAAAAATGTGCTACTTAAAATAATATATGCTAATAAAGTTAGTTAACTTAATTAAAAATACGTAACGCACAAAAAAATAAATAATTTTTTTGACTAAATGCACGAACTCAACATAATTATTAAGTAATTAATTTAGAGCTGTAAAATTGTATATGCACAAGTTTATTTTGTGAAATCAAGTTTATCATATTTTAATATATATATATTTTTTTAATATATTATCATTTAATTAAAAATTATGCCCCAACTCGCAGGCGTAGCCAGAGCTGCCCACTAGGGGGTCTAAATTCCATTTGGCCAACAAATGGGGCTAAATTATTTTTTAAATATGCTGAAAAGTAAATCCGCATTCTTTTCTGTTAGTTAAATTTGTAGTTCTCACATACTTTCTATTGATTATTTTCATATTTATTTATTAAAAAACATATTAGCACTTAATTTAAAAGTTACGCCTCTATTAGAGACAGCTTTTCATCACGGGGGTCTAAATTCTATTTTGGTTATCTAAGAGGGAATATAAATTGCTTTTTCAATTTAATTCTCCATCTCTGCATTTCCTATGTATGACTTTAATGTTGAATTGTTCCCCCTGTTCCCGCTATTGCCCTTATCTACTGCCCTGTCTCGTTTATTACTTAAATTTCTATTTTTCCCATCATTTATTGTTTACTTTAATACATGTATTGCAAATATTCAAAATAATATATTTATTACCTTGAATATTGATATTTTCCCATTTTTACCTAATATTATTAAGTTGCTTTTGTTTATATTTGAAATACTTTATCTGTTACACAATAAAATACTTTTGAAACACGCAGTACAAATATAAGAAGCTTTAAAGACTCTTTTAATGGCTTGCAAGCTATGAGTATTATTTATAAGCATTCAAGCAATTTTAAAGCACTCAAAAAATATTTATTATAAAAAACTAGAAACCCTCAGCTCAAAGTTGTAAAATATTTGCATTTATATTTGTACTTACTCATATTACAACTTGATTAACTAATCAATAACTAAATATGTCATTTATAGCTTTCATCAGTTGAGTTGTTTGCTATCTAGGACAATTACAAGAGTTTTTCAAGTTACACACAAAAGTTTCCTAATAAGTTTTGCCATATAAATCATAAAAACACAATAGAAATTCCTTCAAGCTCTTCTGAATTGCAATTTCTTAAGAATTTCCCAGTTTTTTTTAATTATAAGCGACACCCAAAAAGTAGACTACAAAACTTTGTGGCGGAATTGATTTGAAAGTGATTTGCGGAACAGCGTGAAATGCCATTTAATGGGCTACATGGAAAGTTCAACTGCCAGAAAAGACAAGCAAAGGGCCAACTTTTTTTTCAATTGGCCACAAAAATATGTGTGTGTGTGTGTGCGTATGTGTTTTTTTTTGTTTTTGTGTGTTGCCAAAGCCAAAGAGCACTCATCATTATCCACATGTGACCATGTTTTTTGCTTTTATTTTTGCTTTTGCTTTTGCTTTTGCTTTTATATATTTACGCCCAGCTATTTCTATTGACAGCTTCATAATTTATGGGCCACTTATTGATTACACACAGCGTCGATCAAGGCCTTCACGCCAGGTAAATTCGCATTTAGCTTTAAAGATGGCTAACAGTGAAACTATAGTATTAACTAAATGTTATATCTAACTATGTTTATAGTTGTTATTTTCTCTCTGTGTTGTTCTGGCCTTTTGCCGTAATTTGCCAGCGCAAAACTCTTTTTTTTTTTTGTTTTCATTTTGGATTTTCTGCGCTCGGCTGGCCAAGCGGAAATGAGCCTCAGTTCTGTGACAGCCGTTGGCTAGTTTCCGGCTAGCTGCCATTTTTGTTGTTGGGAGGACAACAATTTGTGTGTGTGTGTGTGTGTGTGTGTGTGCAATTGTTGCAATTTTATAGCCACAAATGGGGGCCAACTGTTTTTGGCTAATCTGTTGCCAATTTGTTGACCCCTTTTTGCACATTTATTCTTTCATATTTGCCACCATACTTGGCAAGAGCCAAGAGCGCTAACTTTGTGGGTGTTTAAGCTGAATTTGTTTGTTAGCTGTCAGCTTTAAGGAGCTTTAAGTCCGCTTTTCTTTTGTTTTGTATACCCTATGAGGTTTTCTATTGAATTAGCTGTTATAGAAAACATATAAACCAACAAGTATATTTTGAGAGCTTAACTTTAGTTTACACTTTTATTCTGTTCAAATTTTCTTTTCAAAAACAAACCAAAATTGAGTTTTTAATTGCTGTTTTTACTGTTACTTAGTTGTCATTAAAATTGCTCTCTCAAGCATCTCTGTAGTGTATTTAAACTTTGATACACTACAAACTTAATTTTCTTGCTTTTTTTTCTCTTTTTTTTGTTTGAATTTTTGAGCACTTTTTAGAATTCGACGAGTGCTGTCCAAAAAAAAGTTGTTTAGTTGTTTTGCATATATTTTTTTTTTTTTTTCATTTTTTGACTGCAATTTGTTGGCACTTTCTCTCGTACTCGTAATATGCTAATTGTGAGTTGTTTTTTTTGCCCCTTCTTACCCCAAGGGGCCCTGGCTTTTATGCAGAAAGAGATTTTTTAGCTTTGGTTTCCCTAATTAATTGCGTAAAATTTATGCAGATAAGCTTAGATTTGCTTTTAAGCTGACAGCCGATGGTGCAGAAGGTATTCTAAAAATAAAACAAAACACCAAAATAATCCAGCTAGATAGATAACAAAGTTGAAGCATACTTTATGGCGCCACTTTGTGCAGAAATCATACAAAGTCTTATATAAAAATATATATTACCAGGCTTAGTCAATGTTGAGGTCTATATAAGATGTTTAAATATGGAGATTTTAAATTAAGGTTTACTGTATTAAATACTCTTATAAAATGATGTCAAAATTCGTCTAATCTGGAGAGTTTGTTTATAGCTTTAATGAGCTTTGAAAGCTTTGAAAGCTTTGAAAATCATATAAAAATATATATTATCAGGCTTAGTCAACGGTAAGTTCATATTAGATGCTTAAACATATTGATTTTACATTATCAAATTTCATCTAATCAGGAAAGCTTTAATGAGCTTTGAAAGCACATTAATCGTTTAATCAATTTAATGAATATAGCTTAAAGCTTTAATGCGCTTTAAAAATATGTGGTATTTTATGGTATTTTATATAATTCCTCGTGCTCAAAATCAAGTCAAATAAAATACTTACAATATTAACATCAAATTTCACCAGATTAAGTAATCTTTAATACATTTTTAAAGCTTTTTAGTAAATGTTTGTCATAGCATCATACAGAAATCATAGAAAGTCTTATATAAAAATATATAGTCAATGTTGAGGTCTATATAAGATGCTTAAATATTGAGATTTTCAATTAAGGTATATTTAATTTAATACTTTTAGAAAATGATGTAAAATTTTGTCTAATCTGGAGAGTTTTTTTTAAAGCTTTAATGCGCTTTGAAAGCATATTAATTGTTTAATCAATTTAATTAATATTGCTTAAAGCTTTAATGAGCTTTGGAAATATGTGGTATTTTCTGGTGTTTTATATAATTTCTAGTGCTCAAATTATTTATGGTATTTATATATTTCCTAGGCTTCAAAATCAAGTCAATTTCCAAATTATTTATGTTGTTTTGTACTAAAATAAAATACTTAAAATATTAATGTCAAATTTCCCCCGATCAAGTAATCTTTAATAAGCTTTAAAAGCTTTTTAGTGCATGTTTGTCATATCATAGACTTCATAATTTCGCTTTAAACTTTAATTAGCTATTTCTTTAGCTTAATATCAATTAAAATTACAAATTGTTCATATTGTTTTGTTTGCACAATTTTCTTTATTTTTCTCTCCAAATTAATCAACTGTTCAGCTGACATTTAAGCTTAAGTCTCTGTTGTTTGTTCTAAAGCGAAGTTTGCTTTGATGTCAATTGCTTTATTGTTTATGAAATGCCAAGAAGTCCTTGGTGGTAAAAATCCCCACTTATTTGCACAGCAAATTCGAAGAATCCACTTAAATACTCTTAGACACTTAAGATTTAAGAATAAAAGTAGCTGCTGCTGTTGTGTTTTCTGTTATTAAAGCCAATACAACAAATATATTATGATGTCTTTAACTTTTGTTGGATTTCTGATACTTTATCATTTATGGGCGATGCATAAAAGTGACAGCTTAACGCCCTAGATGATGATCAATAAGCCAATCCCCAAAAAAATATATATAAAAATAAACTCCCCAATTGACAAGTGATAAGGCGCTCAACTAAGTTTAGCTACAAAAAAATCTTTTTCTTGCTTATCACTTTAACTCACAACACTTTTATGAGCCAACTTTAGACATATATATATATATGTTTTTATATATTATATATACAAAAATGCAATGTAAAATCATTCAAGTGTAAAAACGCCAGGGAAACGCCGCCACGCACAAAAGCAGGCAATAATTTTGGCGTAAAATGGCAAATTCAGCGCATGGAAAACTCATTTATCAAAAACCCTTCCCTTCCCTTCGCAGCGACCGCAACACGCACCGCACATTTTACACAACAATAAGGACAAACAAATGATTTAAATTAATCCACTTAAAGCTATTCAAAAGGCCTTGTCATAGAGCAAAAGTATACAAATATATATAATATATCTGTACATTATATCATACAATATATATACATAATATATTTATTGATGTTTGCAGCAGCATAAAATGTCAAGCTCAATTTGCAAGCAGTTGCTTCGCCAAACAATATTTCTGAATGGACAAATAAAACAATTGGCCAACATGCCAAATAAAACTAAAGTATATTGAATAAAACGCTTTAAATCTGTCTAAATATATAACATAACGACGCTATAATGCTCTGCATTTGTTTGTTTTATGCACAAAAGCATTTAATTCTTTTTTTTAAACAGAACTGCTTTTGACAGCCTGATTGAGAACTAATTTTAACTTTTATATAAGTTTTTTATATTTTTTGTTGAGCTTCCGTTTGTGGCTTAAACACAGCAATTGAAAGTTTGTTTGAAATGATGTTTAATAACTTGGTTTCCGACGGGTTTTGATTAAGATAATCGTTTAATTAAAATTCAAATTGTTTGCCTTAAAATTGTTTAGGTCAATTAAATTTTAAAAATTAATTTTCTAAACTATGAGAAATTGGAAAAGAGGTTTATTAATAGATATGTAAAATAAATAAAAACAGCGTCGTAAAATAAATGTATTGAAGTTATAATCAAAATTCCAAGTTTTAGATAAAACTCAGCTATATTTTAATTTAAATAAATTCAGAAAATATTAGAATTTCTGGGAAAAAATTAACTTATTGGAGTTAGTGTCTTTACTAACATGAAAAGATTTTTTTGCCTTCTTTTTTTTTTTATTTATTGCACATATAAAACTAAGTTGAATAAAGTTATTTTTCCTACTCTAAAACTAAATAACTTTTGTCCATTTTATAGAAACTTGAAAACATTTATTTTTTCTTTACTTTATACGCTTAAAACTGACTTTAATAAATAATTTATTAACTTAAAAGCTTTTTAGATATATTTCGCAATTTAATAAAGGCAACTTTACGTAAAATGTTATTGCAACTCTTTTGATTTTAAACGCTTTTGCCAAAGTTTTAGGCAATAAAGAAAGGAAAAAAAACATTTAAAGATTATATTGAAACAGTTTTTAACTTAGACCAAGTCAAACTGCATATAAAAGTAATGATAACTGTTGCAACAATTGCTGAAGCTTCTACAGTGCAACGGGCATATTGAAAGGCAAGCAGAAAATAATAAAAAAAAAATTCTTTTTTTATTCAATTTCAATATAAAGGCTAAAGACATGCCATGAGTGGGTGACAAGGGTGTTGAAGGGGCGCTGACGGGGGCAAGTAGGGGCAGCAAGGAGAGGTGCCTACGGCTGCTCGGCACGCCTCATATGTGGGTCACACACTACAATTGTGTTGGGGTTGTCAACGTAACGACCCGCTTTTGGCCAAGGCGGCGACGTTGGCATCGGCATCGGCTGAGGCCACATATGGCCAGAATGGGATGAGCCAACAAGTTCATGCAGTCGCCCACTTTGACACCGTCACACTGCTGATTGAGGATTAAGGTAAAAGGGCAGGGGGATAGGAGGGTGAGGGATGTTGATGTCCTGTGGTTGTCGCCAGCTTAAAACGCTTAAATCGCCGCCATCGTTTTTTAACATTACAGCGCCGGCATTTTTATTGCTCTGCATCCTTGCAGTTTTTATAGACCGCATCCGCACTCTAGAACACACACACACACACGCACACACACTTTGTTGGTGTATGTGAGCATGTGTTTTACCTCTTTTACACCCACTTGCAAATTGTTATTTACAGTTATTTTAGTGTATTCTGCGGCCGACGGAAGTGGAACTCCATTTTGCGTCAAGGCCTTTAAAATATACACAACAAACACACACCCACAAACACGCACACTTGTGTATGTATGAGTGTGTCTCATGCCCATAAATATCAGCATATATGTACACATACATGTATATATATATATATATGTACTTACTATATGTACATACTCTTGTATATCTAGGTATATTTAAGAGTTCAAAGCAAAAAATGTAGGCGACATGAATAACAACAAAAAAACCGAAGACCTCGTTTGATAACAAGAAGTCGCCAAAAAAAAATTAGATTTGTTAGGGTATTAGACAATAAACTACCCTTTAAATATTTTAGAAAATTTAGCTGCTAAAAAATTGGCTATAAAAGTAAATTTATCAAATTTTGTAAAATAATGTATTAAAAATTTACCACATTTCAACTAGAATATTATCTTTGTAGTTTTTATTATATAAAAAATTAAAATAAATATAATTCTATTTTTTTCAAAAATCAGAAACATTGATATCTGTTTTTTAGGTATTATAATAGCTTATATAATAAAATCTACAAAAATAATAAGCTATTACAATACGTAAAAAACTGAAATCAATATTTCTAATTTTTGCCAAAAATATTATTTTATTTATTTTAATTTTTTTCGTCTAATAACACTTAGAAAGTCGAGTTGAATTTAAAAGACTGTTAGATTATAATTATATTCATATTTTTATACATTTTACACATCAATTTAATTTAATTGTAAATTAACAACTTTATGAACTGTAAAATTAGAGAAAAATAATATAGTTTGCTAAAGTTTTGCCTATATAACGGTTGAGTTTTATATATTTCATTTTTTTTTTTTGTTTTGCCTATACAACAGTTGAGTTTTATATATTTTCTTTTATTTTCATAAACTTAATTGTTTTCAATCGAAATGTGCTTAACAATAGTTAACTTTTTTCATAATATACCCTTTATGCCTTACAGTAAAGGGTATTAAAAACGGCGACAACAAAAAATCGGCGCTTATGTGAAGGAGCATCAGCAGTTGCCTAGGGGTGTAGTCCATCCATATATGACTAAGGGGTAGGCTCTATGGGTTGGTCGATAGACTCCACGACATGTGCTGTGGGACCATGTGCTAAAAAGCAGATTTTTTTTTCATACTTTATTGGTTTTTCTACTTTTTCAACTTTTATATGACCAAAAAGCTCGTTAAGCAAAATAGAAGGTAAGCAAATAATCGAATTGGAATGCTCCACTCCAACTTTTGAAATAGAGTAAAAGAACCTAAAGAACCCAAAAGAAACCCATTCAAGCAAGATATTGAATTTAGATAAATGTGTAATGCATGAATTTAAATATAAATAGGCATAGATAAATAAAGATAAGCGACAATATTGAACTAGTTAAATATATATACTGAATGATAATTTTATATAGCATATATAAATAAATAACAACAATTGGTTAGATAAACATGTGGGGGAAAAGCCCTAGCATTAAATACAATAGAAAATAGTTATTAGATAGATAAATACTATATATAGATACGCAATATTGAATGGTAGTGGCATATTGTTATTGTGGAGTGGAAAAATGTTAAGAAAGAAAAAATAAATAATGAATGTAAGGAATGATTGAAGGATTCTTAGGAAAATCTTATTTGCAAATCTTTTTATGGAAATTATAAATTTTGGTTTATTAAAACAATTATTTCTTTAGTTCCTAGCATGACATTACACTTCCTTACAACTGTTTTAAGTATATTCCTACTTTTTTTGATATATTTATTTATTTTATTCATAAATTGTAACTTTATAGGTGTCTTTTTCATATACTATTTTAAATTTGATTTTATTTCTACTCTGTCTTTTATTGACAGCTTTTTGGTCTTGATATTGTTAAATACTACTTTCAATCACAATTAAAATGAATTATTATTATTTTAGCTATTTATATTTGAGTTTCATTTGAATTTTTATATCAAATTGTATCTTTTTGGTCTTAAAATTCAATATATATATCATAATCAACACCTCTAATCATAACACCCAGTTGAATTAACCAGAGATCGCTTAAGTGACCGTCTATCAAGTCGAAACTTGTCGCTAGCTTGCCCCATGTTGCAGCTTTCCATTTATATCATGGACTGTGCCTACGTGCCGTTGACTTTCAAACCTTCCACTGACTATTTGCGCCTGGTCAACCGGGTGACCCGCTCTCCGGTCAATCCTCCTGCTCCCTGCTCCACAGTCCTTTCGCCTGCCGCCTCCTGCCTTCGCCGGTTGTCTGTTCGAATTAAGCACACATAAGCTGCCCGTAAACCCCTTTTTGTGAGAGAGAGACACACGGACGCACAGTGTGAGTACGGCGTACCTACGTTTAATACAAATTTGCCAGTTGTGTGTACTCCCAAAAGCCAATTACGTGCTCAAATGGCTACCGGAAATGGCAGGAAAAGTGGGAATGGGAATGGGAATGGGAATGGCAACTGGCAATGACGAAGAGAAAAGCTTATATGCGTATGGCTATAACATTTATAAGATCACGTGCTCAATTATTAAGCCACTAAATAAATAAATAGCGGCATTTTGACACGTGCCCAGACCGTAACGACAATGTGAAGTAAAAAGAATTCCTGACCCAATGTTTTGGGTTCTTGGCATAATAAACTTTGCTTTTGCCCCTGCCACAGCACAGCATGAAAATTTAGTTGAGCTCATTACTCATACGCAGCGTTGAATATATTGCGTATACGCGCTGAAACAAATCGGTCGCTTTGTATAATACAAATTAATTAATCAACAGCATTAATGATGGGAAAAAAGAACAAAAAAAAGAAAAGCAGCGAAAAAAAAAACTTTTACTTTATTTGGTTTTTGCCTTTGCCTCACGACCTCGTTTACTTTGCAGGGTGATAAAAATCGCGCAATTAGCTGGCGTTGATTTTCGCACAGGACATGCATATTTGATATAGTATACCACACACATATAGAGGTCGCCTCTCCATAGGTATGAGGGTATTTGGGGACTATGAAACTAGAGCAGTTGGAGGCAATTCTAATTTACTCGCCGCTTGGCACAAAAATAATTCACTTTTGCACTGTTTTGCGCCAAGGGGCCAAGGGGGGCAGTCCGAGCGTTTAAACGAAGGTGCAAATTAAATCAACATGCATATCCGTTTGACACCATTTCGCCAAATCACCCCGGAATTACACAGCAGGTGGGGAGTATACAAAGGTAGAGACTAGGGACTAGGGACTAGAGGAACAAGACACTTTGCATCCAAAAGCGTGAGGGTACAACAAAATGGCGCGCATATATTGCAAATGACCGAAAAAAAAATGCCAACAACAGCAAAATGTAATGAAACTTTGGGGCACCAAGTTTGTGTGTTGTGTGTGTGTGTGTCTGTGTGTATCTGTGTCTGTTTGTGTTTGTGTTTGTGTTTGACGCTAACCTTGTTAAAAACTGGAGCGCAGATATGCCAACTATGTGGAATGGTTGAGTTTTGGTTGAAAGTGAGTGCAACAATAAAGTAGGTAGCAGCTTTATTTTTACTCTTCTTTCTTTTTTTGAATGCCAATTTTAAGTGCTCAGCTCGGGGATTCACTGCATATTCCGAGGATTTTGCTAACAAGAAAACAACATTAATGTTATATAAGGTAATAAAAACAGTAAAAAGCAGTTAGAAAGTTATTCCTGCACATATTTGTATATATGCACTGAAAGAAACAATATCTTGGCTTCCAGAGTTGTTGGCGTATTATAAGAAATACAAAAATGTGTTTAAATATTTGCAACATTTAATAATAAAAAGTAGTATAACTAGGGTATCTAGAGGCAGTTAAACTGCTTCAAACAATGCAAAATATATATTTAACAACAATACATCAATCAAGAACTTTCTTTGCGGCTTAACAGATGATTTGAATAATATAACGCTGCCAACTTCTTAAACCATGAATAGGCGTTAACATTTAATTAAGCAGGTAACCCATTTAACCAGCAACCATGAACAGTTCAAAAACAATAGCATAAATAAACAAATGAAAACAAAAATGTTATGAATTTAAATTATAATTGCTCTATAAAAACATTCAAATTAAACACACATATTTAATAGACTAACCTCTAAAATAAATGAAATGTTCATTTATGTCGCATTTTAGACATATTCTAGAACTGTTTAAAGTAGCAGACATATATAAATTCTTTAGCTTATGGCCATATATTTTATGGTTGTTGTGCTGTCTGTCTGGCTGCTGCACATAGCTAATATGCTTCCATTTAATTGTTTGTGCTGTGCTTGGAAATAGTTAATGCCACATAATCCAAATCCGAAATGGGGCAAAAAGCGATTCACAAAAATAATAATAATGCATTTTGTTTGTACACTTTGCTGCTGGGAACGACGCGTCAACACAGCGGACGACGTCTGCCACTCGTTTAAATAAAAGATTTTTTAATTAAAAATATTTCACCTGCGAAAAGCGCGACGACACAATTTTCCTCTTTGCGCTCACATAAATAAATGCAGTCACGCACAGCAACAAAAACAGTAAAAAAAAAAAGAATTTTCCAAAAAAAACATATTTTAAAAAAGATCTTTGTGTGACGCCGAAGATGAACACACTTTCCGGACAGATCGTTTCTATAGAAAAAAAATGCGTTATTGTTGAGTTTCGTTAAGAAGTTTGTACAAACAACTATTATGATTAAATGATGCCCTTTAAATGTCTAATAAATTTTTAAATATCGAATTCAAACTCACCATTTCCTAGTCAATGGTCGGATTCAAACTCACCATTTTCTAGTCAATGGTGAATTTAAATCCGATATTTAAAAAATCAAAATCGTTCTTTTTACAAGTGATTTTTCCTATGTGAGCTTAAAGCTATAGCTATAGTGTATGTTAGATTTTGAGAGTTTGGTGAAGATATATTAAAAATATAAATAATTGTTAAACTTGCCACTATTTAATATAGTGAACCGATCCACCCAAGATCATCAAAAATCAGACAGATTCTCCGGTGTGAATCAAGAACTTATATGCCATATAGTCTTTATTTTTTTGTATTACACACTGCGTGACATAATTATAATACCCACAACAAGGCTATAAAAAAAAGCACACGCACAACAATAACAAGAACAACAACAGCAACAACAACAAGTGAAAATGAGAACAGGAACAGCAATTTAAAATACAAAGACACAAGTCAGCTGGACGACGGATGGGTGCGAAGAGTGGCGGGATGGGGGGAAGAGTAGTTGCCATTTGCCAGTGGGTCAAATGAAAATGAGCCGTGGGCGTGAATATAAATAAATGAGCAGGCAAAGAATAACGGACAGAGCGAGAGAGAGAGAGGCAACAAAGCAGAAGACGGAAGGGGACAGAGGCAATAATTAAACCGATACGCAAACAATTGAACGATAGGTGGCGCTGCTCAGGTGTTAACCGCAGCTGACTATAAAGAATAAGCGAGCGAGAGTGCGAGCAAGAGGGAAGAGGGAAGAAGAAGAAGAAGCACAATGGCGGCGGGTGGTCAGTGGAAATTAACCCATGACTTTAAAAACATTCGTTAAGCGCTGTGGGGCAAGAAGGATGACAAAAATGATGGACACAGCTTAAACGAAGTGACAATGACAACAGTAAAAGGAAGACAACAACAAGGAGCATCAAACAACAACAACAAAAATAAAACACGAACAACAATCATCACATGCTGTGCGTGTGGGCAGCAAATGAAAGAGAGACAGAGAGAGAGAGAGAGAATGTGTGGGAGAATGGCAAAGCATGAGTAAAAGTGAGGCTCTATTGATTAGGGTTGCACAGAGTTGTTCATAAGAACTAGTGAACTATTTAACTGAATGAACGAACTATATAAACTGAGTAAATAAATTTTAGTGTGGCTTAAAGAACATTTAAATAACAGGAGTTTATGAATATTCAGTGCAATGAGCTGAATAAATTAAAATAAATAATAAATTGCAACTAAAATAAAAATATATATAACATAAGCTAAATAACAAATTGAGAAAATAAAGAAAATAAAAAAATAGCAAAAATAAATGAACTTCTTAAATGTATGACCAATTAGTTCATTCAACAAAACTGAACTAATATTGAGCCTGTTCCCTCAATGAATTGCAACTAAAACAAATAAACCTAAAATAAAAATATATATAACATAAACTAAAAATTCAGTGCAATGAACTGAATAAATTAAAATAAATAATAAATTGCAACTAAAATAAAAATATATATAACATAAGCTAAATAACAAATTGATAAAATAAATAAAATAAAAAAAAACAAAACTGAATAAACTACTTAAATAAATACTTCACTCAACAAAATTGAACTAGTACTGAGCCTGTTCCCACAATTGAACTACTCTGTGCAACTCTGTTTTGAATTTGTCATCAGACATTGTTGGGCTTAACACGTTGTGCTAAATTTTGAAAGATGACCAAAACTGCTGCTAAATTGTGTGCTATGAGTTGGTAACAGTTGACTCTACAGTGGGTGTTGCACAAATGAACACATCAACTACGTAAATACATCATGTCAATCCCCGTTCTCGTCCTGTGGGTTGTGTGTGTGTGTAATGTGTGTGTACAAAGATAGAAGTTAGAACAGCAACTGTAGCTTAAGCAGTGACAAATTTTGAGAAATTCATTGTCTGTTCTCTAATCAGTATTGAATAATGTTTTCTGACACATTGTTTGTGGTTCTAGATGAACATTTATAATTGAAATATTTTAAATGTTTGTTATCATCACAAATTTTAAGAACCTGTCAAAAATTAAAGCTGTAGCATTGTTTAAATATATTTTATTAACAGAGATAAATTTATGCATCATAGAAGCAATAGAAGGGTATATTAAAATTGTTGCCATGAATGTAACTGGGCATGTGGTATCTCCTATAATTTATATATATATATGCCCCGATTATCTGTTTTTCAGAAAACATTAATTGCAAAAATAAACATATTTTCTCAAATATTTAATTTTTCTAAAAAAGTTCTTTTATTTTCAATAAAATTGTAATTAAATTTTCAAGACAATTTGATACAGGATATCTGCTAGTCATACACAAAAAATCTTAGATTTTTTTGTACTTGTTTGTTTCACAATTTATGGCTTGTAAAACCTAATTAAATATTCAATACTCGTAAAAAGAAGCAATTTATTTTTATTTTATTTTTCATTATCTATTTGTAGACTTGTGGCAAATTAGTTGCACAATTTGTCATACTGAATTCAGACTTTTGTCGTAATAAATTGTGCATTGTAACTTATGTTTCTTGAAAAAGAGAAAATAATTAAATTTGAGATACAATCTTTAAATTTATAATTTATTCATTGAATTTCAATTGTCGAATTTTATAAAATGCTTTGGTTTTGCATATTTTTTCAAGCGATTTGATTATTTTATATCCAAAATATTATTTTGTGCACATTTTCACATAGATTTTTTTTTATTATATTTTACACTTCATTTAAGCTGTTTATATTTTTAATTATGTAAATCGAAGTGAAGGCTTAAAAGGTCAAAGTAATCTACAAGAAATTAATTATCTTCCGATAATCCCCAAGGCATTTTGTGTGCTCGTTATATAAAGGACTTTATAGGACGACAACTGACGTTGGTCTGAGACACAAGTACACAGGACGCGTAGGTAGACGACAGCAATAACAAGCCATCAAGGATATTGCGATGCAATTTTCATTTATGAGTTTCCTTGTTGCCTTGTTGCAAGATGGACAGACGTCCATCAATACAAAGAAATATCCTATGCAGCCTTGTGGTCTACAGCCAGCTTTCAATGTGGCCTTTAATTCTTGAAAGGGCTGCCACAACTTTCCCGTTGTTGGCCAAAACCATAAGCATAGTCAAAGTTGTACATCGGGACGTATGCGTGTTATCTGCGGTCAGTGCGGGCAAACTTCCTTTTGTCCTGTCCGGTCCTTGACGCTGTCTTTTTCAATGTGTGTGCGCTCGCTCTTCAAGTTATTAATATTATGCTGCCGTTAAAGCTGATTATTTATGCAACTGCTTAGAAAATAAGCCAAAAGCAAATAATTTATGGAATAGAAACATTTAGAGATAAGATAGAAAAAACGGCCAACAGGATAAATAAAGAGAAGGCAAAAAAACACTTCAAACTTAATTCATACTAAGTGGCTCAACATCAAGGCAAGTGATGACGACGACGACGTTAGCGTTGGCGGCGATGATGACCTGAAGGGCGTCAGGCCAAATTGTTTAATGGGCAGGGGGGAGGGCGGGCGGTGCAAGCGGCACGTACAAAAATGAATGGCTCTCGACAGGCGCAATGTGCAACATAAGTCCAACAGCAGCAACAACAACAACAAGTGGGCCAAGCCACAACATGCTGCAAAAACACCTTCAGGCTTAAAGTCGTTTGGGTTTGGGTGCAGCACGAAGTGGTGCAAGCCTAATGAGTGCCGTTTTGGGTGTCACAGTGGCTAAAACGAAATTCCTTGAAAAATTTTACAAAATTATAATTGCAATTCTACAAAATTGCTTATTTTTATGGATTATTTCTGCTTGAAAAGAAAGCTTCTTTTATTCCAACTCTATTTACTATTTTTATATTATTATATTCTTTTTTTTTTTTTTGTTTTATTTAAAGCAAAATTATCTTGTAAAAGATTAATATTAAACTGGTTATATTAAGCTGGTTTTGATTATTAATTATATAGCTACAAATTGGTATTTCTTGGCATTAATAGAAATAAATCTAGCCAGCTAAATTCACAATTTAGTTTTAAATTTCTCTCCATCAACACAACATTTTTCTTTACTAAAAAACTTAAGCTAAACTATATAAAATTCTTATAAATTTTCTTTTATATTATTTTTCCGATTATTTAATTTACAACCTATTAATTTCTCATTTCGAATGGTTATGTTCGCTCAGACATTTTTATTTTATATTCTTTATTATATTCTACACTACACTTATTTATGTTCTACACTTTTATAATATATTCAACACATTTTACAACTATATTTAAATTCAGATTCAAGAACTCTTAATTTCTATATTCATACGGCTTATTTTTCTAGACTTTTTAATTATTGACTTTTAATCCGAAGTATTTAAAGTATATGTAAAATTCAATACATAATTTAAAACAACTTCAAAGCTATTGCCATTTTTTCATAGCCATTTTTTCATTGGGTATTATATTTCCAACACAATTATTTATTTTATATTTATTTTATTTATAGTATTTTATATTTTCTAGTATTTATAATTGAACTGGAAGTACTTGTCTAGTATTTAACCCCCAAACTTACTCTCTGCTTGTATTTACCAATGCTATTCTAACCTAATCCCTAATTTTTCTTATATTTATTCTTTAATTTATACTTCAACTTGCACTCCTTAACAAAATACACTTATTTCCCTAAAATTTAAAAATCTATTTCCATTTTCTTTTCGTGTTCATTCACAACCAATTCCTGATTTAACTTTTCTCTGTACAATTCAATTTTATTTCTTGGAACTTTATTAAATGGCTGCGCTATCTAGATTTACTCGTGCGTAAAAATATAGGAAACTTTTTTATCAGATTTTGTAACCACTGTAGCTACAGTGGGTTGGCAAATAATGTGCATGGGCAACGCTTGGTGGCCCACAAGTGTTGCATGCTCTCTGGGCTGGAGGGCAGCGAATTATGTGCTTGCACTGAGTGCATTAGCACCCGGGCAGCATAAGGATGAGAATTTGGAATGAGTGTGAGCTGTGAGCTGTGAGTCGAGGTAAAAGGATGAGGAGGATGAGGTTAAGGATGTTAGTTGTTTTAAGCGCTGTGGCATGTGGCGAGGCCAAACGGAGGCGTTCATGCAGGCCAGGCTATTGTTATTGTTGTTTTTTAGGTTGCAGACCCCAAAAACTGTGCCACAGCAATGCAGGGCAACGTAAATTATAGTTGTTGTTATTGTTGTTGTTATTATTGCTGTTGTGCCTGCTGTGCGCCCCAAAAAATGAAATCAAAATCAAATAAAACGAGCGCACGTGAGTCAAGCTAAATCCCAACTGAGTTGGAGCCGGAGCTGGAGCTGGAGCTGGCACCGGCACTGAAGCTCAAGTTTCGCCAAACGGCAGTCCATGCAAATTAAATTCGAGTGCTGATTGTCCTATGTTGGCCCTTCCATCTCATTCGTCCTTTTCCCCCTAACCAAACAGGCAAAGAAAATAGGGTCACAGGTGTACTTTGTGCCAATTTAAGTTTGTTTTGCGTTCGAATGGCAAAACTCCTCGCAAAAGGCAACAACATTCGACCCCCCTCAAGGGAATGTCAAATTCGGTACAAACGAGCTGAAATATAAAATAAAATGCATTCGTTTGCGATACAACTGAGAGTTATAATGAGTTCAACTAAGGTTTAAATAAGGCCAAAAGCATAATAAACTGCAGTTTGTTCTGTGACTAAAGCAAAAATAATAAAAATTATTAGAATGGTTTGAAAATGTATTAAAGAAAATAAAACTAAAATTCAATTGAGTTTTAATAAAGCTAAAAATAATAGTTTTAACTTGTACAATGTATGCTTAAGTCAAGATTGATTACATAATTAATCTCTGCCATTTTTAATGCCGCCTGAACATTGACTTTTATACCAACTGTGTGTGTGTGTGTGTGCAGCAAACTACGCTCATTAGAGAATCTAATTATCTTGGCTGATAGAAAATAAAGTTTTCTACACATTTTAATTGATTTCAGCTAGTTTCTATAGAAAGTAAGAATAGAACTTAATTTGACATAACGTGCAAAATTGTTTTTTAATTAGTTACTCTCAATTAATTGCTTGTTCCTTGATTATTTATTCAGCAGCAGCCGAAGAATTGAATGCAGATATATATATACAGCTGCGGTCAAAATAATAGTAGTGCCACCAGACATAAAATTAAAACATTGATATTTCGTAGGTTCCTTTGAGCTTTTGATTTCTGACTTTGTCAGATCATAGTGTTGAATTAGCTTTTATGAAAAAGTATCATTAGGACATAAAAGCTTTTTTCATTTTTGAGATTCTGCGCTTTTTCGTGATCCACCCTTAATTTGATCCGGTCAAAATAATAGTAGTGAACTAATTAAAACTAAAAAAAAAATATTTTAAGAAAGAAAGGCATATGATTTGGCATTTATTATTGTAATTTGATAAATTACAATATAGTTTATAAAATTTTATTTGCTTAGAGTTGCACCAAAGGGGCGTGGCAAGCCTACCAATTCTGAGAAGAGTGCTCTTATTAAAAAATTGATTTGTGAAGGGAAAACTTTTAAAGAAGTGCAAAATTTGATTGAATGCTCGTCAATCATGATGAGACACGCCAAAAATTACTCGCCAAAAAAAGATAAACATGGAAGACCTCGAATCATGTCCTAAAAACTAGTGAAAAATATTTAGAGGTATTCGAAGCGCGGCACGTATGTTCCTGCAATACTTATAAAAAAGGACTTAGGTATGGATTAAGCTATGGAAATGATTCGTAGATGTTTAAGGAAAAATAATCTGGTAGCAAGAAGCCTGAGAAAATTTCCGTTATTGAAAAAAATACATGTCCAAAAGTAAAAACGGTTTTCTAAGAAACATCTGAAATGACCCCTTTTGAGAAATGGAGGACTCCTGTGGTCGGATGAGTCCAAAATTGTGTTGTTTGGTAGTCGAGGATCTAGAGAATATGTAAGGCATCCACAAAATTCCGAATATCAGCCTAGATTCACCTCCAAGGCCGTGAAACAGGACATTTGGAACATAATGATCTTGGCATGTTTTTCATATTTCGGTGTTTGACCCATATATTGGCTCACAACTATAATAGATAGGCAAAAATATGTAAAAATTCTGCAGGACATTATGCTACGCTGTCCTGCGGATTATATGCCGTTAATTTTGAAGTTCTAAGAGGACAACGGTCCAAAGGATACCAGAAAACTGCCAAAGAATGGGTTACATCGAATCAAGTTGATGTAATGGAGAGGCCCCCGTATTCCCCCGATTTGAAGAACATTGACAATTAGTGGTCCGATGTCAACAAGGATATTGCAAAGCATCCACCAACAAATAATAACCATCTTTGGGAAATCGTTAAGAGCACCTGGAACTCAATATCTCCAAAAAGATACTAGGAGCCTTATGGACTTCAGGTTCCATCATTTTAAGGCTGTATTTCACAATAAAGGCTTAATAACAAATTATTAAATTTGTTATTAATTAAGTGTCTTTCACATATCTAACCTTCTAAATAAAAAAAAATTTGTTAAAGATCGTTTTTACCATTAAAATATTTGAATTTGTTCATCACTACTATTATTTTGACCGGCCATTTTTTAGGCTACTGCAAGAAAAAAAATTCTAAATCTAAAAATAATAACTGTTAACTAATTTTGGTATCTCAGATGGATAAACAATATATTTACGTTTCATAAAAAAAATAAATTAAAAATTTAGATAAATTAAAAGTCCTTTAATTTTGAGTTTTTTGTATTACATTACACGCACTACTATTATTTTGACCGCAACTGTATATATATATATTTAAATGGGTATGTGGGTATTTATATATATAAATATATATTTGGGTACAATAAAGTTGTACAAGGAAAAAGTTGCTGATGTCTTCAACTCTACAAAGTATTGAATTACTCGACGCCCCCTTTAAGGGTTTTTTTTTTTAATTTTGCTGACACAATTCTCCCTCTTTTTCCCTTTAAAAAATGTATAACAAATATTTTCTATAATATGCATTTTTGCCACAATTTATGACACCTTTCCTTTTGACACCTCCTTTGATATAAATACTATAATTTAACGACGAAAATTTTTATTAAATTCTGAATTTTCTATTTTCTCTTTTAATAATGGCCGTTTGGGGAAGTGTGCGGAGGAATGGGAGCGGTGTATATGTCCTATAATTATCCTCTAAACGCTATTAACATACTATTAAAATTTCATATTAAAATTTAGAATTTAACGTGCTGTATAAAAACATTTAATTATATATATATTTTATATTCAATCTAGAAATGTTGCTTGATTAGATGCGTTAATCTTAAGGACTATAAGTGACATAGTTTCATATAGTATTTCTTCTTGTTCCCATAATACCTCTTCAAATTTATTTCAAACTATAATATAATTGAAGTCAAGTGCACTGCAAAAGAACAATTTCTATTTGCTTTTTCAAGCAACTTACAGCTCATAAATTGCAGATTATAGCTCTGAAGTATTGCTTGGGGCCATTCAAAATGCAAGTTTTACATACATTTATGAAGTTTACCTTTTTGACTCAAGTTTAGGTTTTTTTTCTCATTATTAAAAGGCGCACATAGGTAAGCAATGTGAGATAGAAGATACAGATAGAGAGAGAGAGAGCATAGTAAATTAGAAACTTAACGCAGCTCAAAACTTATTTAAGTTGCATTTTAAGTTCTATTTAAAAATTCCTTTTTACAAGCCAACCGCACACACACACACACCACATACCCTGTGAAGTGAGACAGTCGTCAAGTGGGCTCTCCTAACTCAAATAAACTCAACTCGATGACGGGGCAGGCATGCAATTGCCGTTACTGAAACTTAGTTGGGTTCTTAAACTAAAAAGAGCCAAGGACATGAGAGCTATAAGTATATATATATATATATATATATATATATGTGTAGAGTATATACTATATACATTTTTCCGTACATGAATGACGTATTCACATTATTCTTACACTTCAGCGCACCCACAAGGATAAAAAGCCAGAAAATCGAAGCAAAAAAAAAACGTGAATTGGGCTCTTCTGTGTATCTTTGGGATAGTTGATAGCTGATCCATTAGCACAATTGCGTTGACTGTTGCTTCAGCTACTATTTTTTGGATTTTTTGGAACGCTTTTTAGTGGCAGCATCAATTTATCTTGCTTATGCTGCCAACACACGAGTTTATCATGCATTTTAGTTTAGTTTCCAGTTACTAAGTTAACCCTGGCCATAACTAACTATGTTTGTATATTGTCTTAAGTATAACACATGTTCACTTGTTTTTCTTTGCAGCAACAGCAGACAGACCATTGAAATCAAAAGTAAACACACAGGACACAGTAATAAAAAGCACTGCAAGGACGTGGCCTGCAGGAGACGCGCTGCTGCCATGAGAGCTGCCTCGGTTGCAGCGCTGCAGCAACAAAAAGCATAATAATAATAATAATAATAAGTTGTAAGAGGAGCAACAGCTGCATCAATGATAACAACAATAAAGCCACAAGAGACACACAACCAACGAAAATTAAATTCAAAGATGCAAATTATAATTTGCATGCAAAACGAATCAGACGACGAGCACAACAGCAACAGCAACAGGAAGAAAATCAGCAGCAGCAGCAGCCAACAACAGCAACTTTAGCTTTTCAAACTGAATAATATACAAGTGGAACCCTTTACAAAACTACTCTACATATCATCATATCAGTGCCGCCAAAATGATCAAAGGCATTTTGATACAGCGCAAAAATCAGGAAGATGCCAGCTATACAAAGCAGCTCAAAATGGAGCATGCCGATCTGGTGGCCGAAATGCAAACTGTCGAAAGTTTGCCCACACACGAGAGACTGCAGCTGGCACGACTGTAAGTGTATGGTGTTAAGTAAAAAATTTAAGATACGAGATACCCTTTGGGATACCCATCTGAGACACCCATCGGGATACCAATGCGATACACCCATCGGGATACCCATGCGGTACACCCATTGGGATACCCATGCGAAACACTCGCAAGACACTCGGAAAATCGTCCTTTTTCTATGACATCGAAATTGGAAAAATATATCTAAAATAGACAGTCCACTGTCTCGTGCGGTATACCCATGGGTTGGCTTTCGGGTTACCCGTGTGGGCTGCTGGGTTATTATTAACTACTATAGAACAATTTTAACTTTTTATACGATATCTAAGTAGAATTATATCTAGACTGTAAGTATGTGCTAAATAGTTCCAGTTACTGTACTTTATATATAACAATTTCAATTTTACACATCGTTTCCGATTAGAGTTATAGCTAGACTGACAGATGGCATAGTTTTTGGGGCTCTTTTTAAATAATTTCTGAAGGTCATATAAATTTAATCTTTATAAATGGTTTCTAAGTAGGATTATAGCTAGACTGTAAGTATATCCTTGACAGTATGCAAAGATGAACTGTGCACCATTCTTTACTTTATTTAAATTCATTTAAAAGCTATTTCCATGATGAATTACAGCTAAACTGTAACTAGGAGTTAAAAAATGATTCTCTGCAGATACAATATTTCTCAATGCTCTTAATCTATTTTTAATTAAAGTCATGTCTAAAAATGTTTGTTATATATCTAAAATTGGCTGCAATATTATAAATAGCTTTTATATCTGGCTTATAAGCAAGCTAAATTCTTACAATGACAACAAAATGCACAATTTCATAAATTAAATGTACATAAGAAAGTTAATCATGAACTCAACGGCAACTTATGGAACTTAATTTAGCTAATTTAAACAAGAAATTCTCTAAACAAAAACTCAAAATCATTGCAGAAAATAGTGCAAAGCAGACAACTTAATTATGTGCTTTTAATTAGCAGCATATTTAGAATTTGAATTTAATAGCTAAATAAATAACTAAATAAGCGAAATTAAGATCTTAAATCTAACGAGTATAAACACAATAATTTCTTTTATAATAGATACAACGAAAACACGCAATTTTTAATAATTAAAAACCAAAATAAAACAACGCAAATTTGTTGTGCTGTCTGCAAAATTCCCAAACGTACTGAGCATTTAATTCACTTGGTTTTGAAAATTGCTGATTGGGGAACAGAATAAACGAACAATCTACTTCAGAATTTTAAATTCTTTTGTTTTTGTTGGCCATTTTAGATAGTGAGATCCAATTTGCCAATTTAGCCCAAGGTCAAACAAGAATAGTTGTTAGAAGTTACAATTACAAGTCACGCATACTGTTGATAGTCTCTTTTATATTTTTTTCAGTTGCTTACAATTAAATTCGCATTTAATTTAATGCAACTTATGTTAGTTATACTTTGACTTTACGATTTCCCATGGCTCCGGAGCAGGGACGTCTTTTTCTTAGGATGCACGCACAGCAAACCACAGCAAAGTTTGTTTGTAAGAAATGAAAAGTTTGCATTAAGTTTTGATTGATTTAAACTTTTCTGTGCAGCAGTATAAAAAGTGTAATCATATGAGGGGAATATAAATACTAACTAGAACTTGCTTTTAAGTGATTTTTCTTCAATTTACACATATTAATTAAAGTTAAATTGTATCTTGTTTTAGTCGACGTGCCCAGCAACTGAAACTCGCTCGCCAGAAGGAAAAGGAATGGCTGAAGTTGCAACGCGTCAAAGGACAAACGGGTGGCAGCGGTGGTGCAACGGTTGGCGGCAATCTGTTAAACGGTGGCGGTGGCGATACCACACATCATTTTCGGCATGCCAACGGAACGGGCACACTGAGTGGCAGGCGACACATATCCTTTGAGAACAGTGTGGTGCTATTGGAGGCCGCATCGCGGAATGATATGCCTGAGGTGGCGGCATTGCTGCAACATGGCATCACACCGGATGCGGCAAATGAGGATGGACTGACGGCACTGCATCAGTGTTGCATTGATAACAATGTGGACATGTTGCGGCTGCTGCTGGACTATGGGGCCAATGTGGATGCGCAGGACAGTGATAAATGGACGCCGTTGCATGCGGCTGCCACCTGCGGCCACTTGGAATTGGTGCGCATACTCATACGCCACAATGCAAATCTGTTGGCTGTCAATACAGACGGCAATATGCCCTACGATCTGTGCGATGATGAGAATACGCTGGATTTTATCGAGGGCGAGATGGCGCAACGTGGCGTTACACAGGAGCTAATTGATGAGACGCGTTCCTCCACGGAGCGTGTCATGCTTAAGGAACTAATGGATCTAACACGCATATCAGGCGATCTCGAAGAGCCAGACTATCAGGGCGCCACACCGGCAAGTCAAGATACTCTAAATTGAATTAGACACAACTAAACTCTGATTTTGTAACTCTTACAGCTGCACATAGCCTCTGCCAATGGTTATGTGCGTGTGGTGGAATTTCTGCTGGAGCAGCATGTCAATGTGGATGCCATGGACAAAGATCTATGGACGCCAGTGCATGCGGCTGCATGTTGGGGGCATGTAAGTAATCTACATCATTTAAAAAGCCTTTGCTAATTAATTTACTCTTTAACAGCTTGAAGTTCTGGAGATGCTTGCACAATGTGGTGCCGATTTAAATGTACGCAACAAAGACGATGAAACGCCCTCAGGCAAGCCACATTATTAATTAAACAAAAACTGTAATACAATCTTGAATCTCTTATAGATATCTGTGAAGATCCGGAGATACGTGAACGCATCGAGCAGCTGAAAACTGAACAGGAGAGCAAACGACTGGCGGAAGCGCAACGACGGCGCGTTCGACGCTCACAGAGCAATAATACCAGGTGCGTACTTAATTCCTTAATAAATTCCAATTCATATTTAATGAGCTGTCATAATTTACTGCTTTTTAGAGCCCAATCGGTGCGACGCACCAGCCTGCGCGATAAAACGCTTACAACCAAAAAGGATGCCGTGGAAGAGGCTCGTCTGCGTCTGCAGGCCCAGGAGGCCACAGATACAACCTCCACAACGACATCAGCAGCTGCTGATCTGCCCAATGGATATGGCTATCACACATCCAACAGCAGCAGCAATAGCAGCAGCAACAATGCTGAGAAACGCCCCTCCACAGCCAGTTTAAATGGCCAATTGCTATCACACTCCAAATCCGCTGATGCGGTGGACAATGTTACGCTCACAACGACACATTCCTATCTGCCGCGTCGTCCGCCCGACGGTCGTGAAAACGATGAACAGCTAATGCTCAAGGCTGGTGGTGATCCCGGTGGTGGTAACTGCGTTGGCGAATTGCAACGTGCCACATCCGCTGCAGCTGTCATATTGACTGACAAAGGCACCGCTGCCAGTGCCGAAGCCGTACAAATACAATCATCCAAGGAGGCAGGCAATGGCAAGATCAACGTACAGGTCACCGTCTTAGTGGGTAAGTGTCCACACACCTTAGTTCCCAATTTCAAGCATCCTACTACGCACAACACTTCAGCACAACACACCACGCCACACCATATACACACACCCACACACACCAAAAAGCTTGAAGCAATCAAGAAGCGTCGCTTAAATGCTTCCATTGTGTCAATTTCAATGTCTAATGTTTATTTAACGACTCTACTAAAACGAAAGTCAATCTAAATGAAAGCATGCTAAAAAGACAACTGGCTAGTTCGACTAATATATACCCTGTATGTAGTTTGTGATATAAATTTAAATTAAAGTGGTAATCTAGGGATAGAATAGATAAATAACAACCAATATAATTAAATAAGCTGTGATCAAATTTTGTGTTTTTTCGATCCCATTTATAACATTTTTTTGGCTTCCTGGCATATGATTAATTTAATATATTTGTGATTTATATAGATAGATTAATGTGTAGTAGAAGTGTATATATTTTAACTGAAAGCTGTCCTTAATAAGCCTCCAATATTTCAATACTATAATGCTACTTTCTATGCCTTTTTTTAAACAATAGTTTTAACAATGATTTAAACCCAAGTCGACTTTAAATTTGTTTCTAGTGTAGACTAATATGCCTGGTCTTTAAACTAATACCATTTTCATAAGCCAATCAATCAAATTGTGAAGTCCTGTGGGTCCTTGTTTTCATACTAATATACACATTATTATTTCATACACTATATTCACTAGCTGTTGCTTCCCTCTCGGTTATAGGGTATACTTCATTCATGCTCACAAACTGTTTGCCTTATATAAATATATATATAGAATAAAAAACAAAGTTAAATAACATTTGCTTGTAATTTTATGTTTATTCTTTTGTGTTTGGCTCGTTGCGCTCGTTTTGTGTCGTCTGCCTGCCCGCATCATCATCAACGTCACAAACACCCAAAACCACACAACCACCAACACCCCTCATATATAGACACAAACAGCACGCATCATCAGCAGCAACAGCAGCAGCAACATTTGCAGCAGCATCAGCAACATTTGCAGCAGCAACAGCAGCAACATCAACAGCAATTGCAGCAACATGCGCTGCTGTTGCAACATCAGCAGCAGCAGCAGCAGCAACAGCAGCAATATGTTGCTATAGATGCCGGTGCCGTTACTTTATCAAATTTGAAAAAGCAACGTTCGCTATCGCGCACCGCCAATGTGCTTAATAATTTCGAACTTTCATCCACAACAACAACTGCTACAACAGCAGCAGCAACTGCAACAACAACAACAACTAATGGTTCTGTTTTAGGAGCCGCCACTACGGTTAATCATAATAACAACAACAACAATAATAACAACAGCAGCGCCAACAACAATAATAATGCTGCCGGACCAATTGCCACACAACCCCTGGGTCTGGGCTCGATGAGTCCCAGTTTGCTGGACTTTGAGGCAGCTGCACCGACGGCAGCTGGAAATGCGAATTCGGTGAACAAATTCAGCGGCATCACTGGCGATGTGGTCAGCGATAGCACCAGTTCCAGTCGCAAGTGCTGTGTGCTGATGTAAGCAGCAGCCAACAGCAACAGCAACACACACAAAATAAACAGGGTATTACAAAGGATTGCCAGCCGTTAAGCTTACCAAATGTGGGGAATATCAAGGGGTTACCAATGGGATTTAAACTAACCAGCATTATGTATGTCTGCGTAGATATATATATATATATAAATATGTTATATGTCTTGTACTATATGGAGAATTCAACAATTAGCAATTTTTATATGCCTAGCAACCAATATGGTTAGCAAGCAAGAAGTGTCTTTTATTAGCTTTTTAGTAGAAGAAATTCAAAATTAAATTGTGTATGATAATTGTATGCGCTGTTCAATTCTATGAACAACGCTCTATAGTTATTCGATAAACGGCTCAAAGTCGTGGCATTTTCCTAAGCCAGCTAAAATAAAATTAAATAATACACACCAGACACACACACACACGCACTACACACACACACAAATTTATATATACGCTATATGTATATGTTTACACATTTTAAGGATTAAAGTTTATAGTAAAGAAAAAAGCGAAAAAAAAAACTATTTGATGTGAGCAGTTTATGCTAGTTTATAAATTCTAAGTAATTAAAATGTTGAGAACTTTTGTTTTTTGCTAGTTCTTAAACTTTTGCTTCGTGTGCATGCGTATGTGAAATGGCAAAGCAGAGTATTATGCAAAAGTATAAAAAATATATATACATACATACTATAATTAATATATATTAGAACAATTGTAGCTACAACATAAAAAATGGCAGCAAACAACAAAATGCAAAGCAATAGAAAAATTGCAAGCACATAAGCAATTTAAAAAAAAAAAGAAAGAAACAAATCAATTATTCATATACAACATCCACATCTAAATGTCAAATAGTTTAAATTGCATCAATTGCAGCTTCCAATTGTAAAATAAAAATGATAATAATAATTTGTTTACTTATAACAATTACATTTGTTTCAATTCCTTTTACTTATTCAAAAATTGTGTGTTTTCAATTTCAATTGCAATTACTTTGCTCTGCGTGATTTGAATTTAGTTAGTGCAAAACTGATTTATACAATTATTTAGCATCTGCATAAGTATACAAGATTCCAGATAAAAAGAAAAGATATGCGCAATTTAGCAAAGGGACTAATTTTTCTTCGATTTATTTAGTCCATGGCAAGCTATTGCTATTAGTAAAGAGTTTTGTAAAATAAACAAATGAAAAAAGAAACAAAATATCTGAAAACAAAGTTTTAATGGTTTTGCGTTTTCTTTAAATTATTGAATATCCTGACGAGTCCTGTGGCAAATAAATTGTCTTGAGGAGGACTATAAGTTGACCAAAGGACATTATAATGGTCCTTGTGGTTTCCGAGATATCGTTTTCAAAATGCTTCCTTTGGCGCCCAGTCTGAATTTTTACAAGTGTTGGATTCTTAGATGACCCCATAATGTTTAAATGGCAATCGATAGAGTTGGTTCTTGTGGTCCTAACGCACAAAAAATTTTGGAAACCCGTTCAGATTTGGCCAAGTGGGAGCTTATTTTCTAAAAAAGGACCTCTTTTTATCGGCATAAGTCGGTCAAATGAAAAAGGATTTTAAAAGGATATACCGATTTGAACTCACACATAGCAGGACTATCGATTGCCATTCAAGGATTTCCAGGATTTTTTCGAAAATGTGGCCTCAAATTTTTGTAAGGGGGTTACTAGCAAAATTGGTCCTCAAATCACTAAAACCGCTATAGCTCCGCCATTTCAAGGACGAATTTGATATCCTTTGGCCAGAATTTAGTCCTTGCCTGGTGAAATCAGAGAATGTATTAAAAAGTACGAAAGTCCTTTCAGGAGCTGAGAAATCAGGACTTTTTTGTATAGAGAAAAACGCATATATCTCGGCCGTATCCTTGAGTATCCTGACGAGTCATGTGGCAAACAAATTGTATTAATGAGGACTATAAGTTGGCCAAAGGACATTAAAATCGTCCTTGTATTTTCCGAAATATCGAGGATTTTGTGTTTTCAACATGTTTCCGTTGGCTCCCGGACTGAAATTTTACAAGTGCCGGATCCTTAGATGACCCCATAATGTTTAAATGGCAATCGATAGAGTACATCCTTGCGACCCTAACGCACCTAAAATTTTCAAAATCCGCAAGGATTTGGCAAAATAGGAGCAATTTTTCTAATCAGGATTGGTCATACCTCCTACGACATTAAAAAAGTGGTGCATACTTTTAGTTGCAACTAAAAAAAGGCAACAGTTTTCGACTGCCCCCACTTTTGTAAAAGTATGCAACAAAATTTTTTTTGATTTTAATGCAGCAACCTTCTGCTGATTTCTGCTAGCCTGGTATTTCGGCGACTTTGGCGACCGAAAAAATGAAATTTCCGAACTTTTTTTGCTAACAGCGGAGTAACAGCCGGGTAACAGAAACCTCACAGAATTGCAATGTTTACAGCAGCCCAACAGCACATTAACATCTGCACGTTATATGGTTTATTATTTATACAAAAATAGCTTCCATTTTGCCAAATCCTCGTGAATTTTAAAAACTTTAAGTGGCCACATTTTTAAAAAATCCTGGTGTTTAAAATTCCAATCTCCCGCTAAATTAAAAAATTTTTTTTTGTTTAAATTTGACAGCATTATTCAAAAACTGAACTATATTTCGATATTCTTTAATACATGGAATTGCAAACGTTTTAATAAAGCACATTCTAAGGATTTAGCTTAGTGATAGATGCCAGTGTGTTCCTCAATCCATGCTCATAAGAAAATGTTCTATTGAATATCTATACCTAATTATATTCTATTTTGTATTATTTTAAAATTGATTATGCCTAAATGTCAAATACAAAGTAATGGTGTCATCTAAAGACCTTTTACTTACTACTTCTGCTTTCAATACATTTGCTGTAATATTAAAATTAATTGAACAGAGAAAAAATATCAGTATTTATATAGTTTATATTCAATTTGCATTAGTTTTTCTTTTGTACATTGTTATTTTTTACTCTTTGCTTTCTCGGTATTTCCCTTCTGCGACAATCGCTTTATTCTGTTATCCACCACATGACGCAAACGGCGATCTGGTTTGATCAATTCACTCTCATCCATGGGCTCAATAACTTGACCCTTGCGTGTGATGACCTGCGGTCGTGTCAGCATGCGGAATGCCGTTTCCGGTACAAAACTGCGCCCAATCGGTGCGCGGATGCTAGCCTCATAATCGGCCAAGGATTTGAAGGGGAATGGTATGCTGGAGACCATGTGAGTGCGCGCCTGTTTACTTGTTGTTTCATTGATGTACAAATTTTCCCTGTTATCATCTCGTCGTTTCTCAGGCGCTGCCAGATTCAGTAATAGCCGCTTGTTGCTTTTATTGTTTGCCTCTTGGGATATGCCAGCGCCTGTCCAGGAGCCCCAACCCGGCATGTCTAGCTGTAGCTCTGCGTTATTTATCTCAGAGTCTTTTGATTTATCCTTGTTAAAATCAGCTATAATATCATCATCCTCAAAGGCCTGACTAATAGTCAACTGTCGGTCAGCGGCAGCATCTGCCTCATCATAATCAGCCTCATCGTCATCCGCAAGAGCATCGTTCATAGCATCCGAGGCACGCATTTTTTGCTTCCACGTTATGGTGGCCACATTATTCGGATCAACGATGTTTACATTTGTAGCAACCGTTGCTTGTGGTTTTTCTTTTATTTTGGATAGCTCGCCAACATCAACTGCAGTTGGTTTGGCCTCTTCTTCATCTTGATTTAGCGGTTCATCAATTTCAATACGTTGTTTTGTCTTCTTAAATGTTAAATCTTTAAGGTTTTTCAATTCATCGCGCTTCTTTTTCGTTTTCTTGGCTTTCATAGCCGGCTCCTTAAGTTTTTCGGCTTGCTTTTTGAGTTTATCCAGTTTTTTTCTAAGTTTATCGCGAATATTATCATCGTGCTGTTCAAAGATCTCATCTAATGTTTTGGATTTACTTGCCGTTTCTAATTCCTCCACGATCCAGCCATTTTCCACAGTGACTGGTGTTTTTTTCTCCTTTATTTGCTTTTTTTTAGATTTTTTTGTGACTTTCTGAAATGTTTCCTGATTTTCCAGCTCAGCGGATTGTATATCAGCATGATGCTCGGCCAATAGTTTTTCATTTTCATTGCGTTCAGTCCAATATTTGCGCCAGTTCGAGTCCTCGACGTCGGGTTGGGTTTCAGCCTTTAATGCTGTTTTAGCTTTTGTCCAAGGATTAAATGGATCGTAATTATCCTGATCATTTGTTTCCAACTTAGCGTTTGGCTGCTCATCTTCACTATCCGTATCCACTTTCTTTTCGGTTAGCTGTCGACTTACAGCCAATTGCTCCGCAAGATCCTTACGAACTTCTTTATCGTATTTGGCGCGTACTTGAAGATTTTTAGCCCAGGTACCGGTGTTTTTATGACGCAGACTTGCGCGCTCTACTACGCGACTCTTTTCTAACGCATTTAGCTTCTCCAGCGCTGCCTCCGGATTGGTTTTTTGCAACAGCTCAAATTCCTTCATTTGCTCCAAAATCTTTTGGCGCTTCTGCAACTTGTGAAATTTCTTAGACTTGATCTTGTTTTGCATACGCGCTTTGGCCGACTTTTGTGATTCGCGCATCTTTAAATAGGCCAACTCGCGGCGCCGGGCAAATAGCTCATCGCGTGTCATTTTCTTTTGGAGCAATTCTCGTTCCTTTTGCTCCAATGCCTTCTCATCGGTCGTATCGCCAATTTGAGCTTTGCGTAGCTCACGCAATTTTCTATTGCTTTCATCAAGCTCCTTACCCAAATCTGATTTAATGCTGGTCTTTATTGCCTTGGCATGCGCCGCAGTATTAACGTAAATAGTTTCCGAAGGAAGGGGAAATATCTGCAAAAATATTCTTTATAGAAGAATTTAACATTAAAATTGTAATATTACCTGCGTCTCCGCGGAACGCTGCTTGGCCACCACAGCATCCCAGCGGCCCAGTTTCTTCTTAACGCCTTCATAGCCAATTGTACGTTTGATGCGATCGGCCGCTGGCTTTTCCAATGGCTTCTCCAGCACCTTTTTGGTGCTGTGCACATTCTTTAGCTTTTTGCCGGTCTCGTTGTACTTGGAGGTTCGCAGTATTGTCACCAAATCGTTCAAGCTGACTTCCTTAGGTACATGTTCCGCAGTACTGACGCTCTTCATCAGCTGAAATTCATCTTGTTGCGGTTGACGCTCATCGCGTGTCGATTTGCGTATGTGCTGCACATTGCCAAGGTTGCTCACTGCCTGTAGCAACTTCTTGTGTGCCTGGGGATTAAATTGTTCCTCATCGTCACTCATTTTTTTAAGAATTTAAAACAAGAAATATAACAAAACACGCGGTGCCGAAAGCCAGCTGACTGGTGGTGACAAAACATCGAGGCACTATCGATAAAGTCGACGTTTTAATTCTGATTTCACTATCGATTATATTGTTTACGATAGTCGATACTATAAGAACAGAGCGGCATTTTTAAGATTTGAGTAAACGGATATAAATATTGTTTATTGTGCGGAATATATTAATAATTCACCATTTAGTTATATATCATATATATATTATATTATTTATTATTGTTTCGGTTGATTTTATTTCTTTTATTTTTATTATGACTTACACATTTTTCAAACGATTCAATTTAAACATTAAATTAAATTGTTTTAATTATATCCTTGGATGTAACATCAAATTCTTCTATGCTACACAAATTTATTTTGGTTCCGACCGCTTTGATTAAAATGGGAAGCGGACGTTTTGTTGTCTTTTGCGTCCGCAACTTGAAAAAAATATCAAATGGTAACTTGTCCGTTATCTCCCGACAATAACGTAGGTCTAGATACTGAAGTTTTGGACAAGCAAGAATCAGCCGTAGCACAGCATCGTCACAGATTCCGTGACAATTTCTAAGATTAATCACCTGCAGATCTTTTAAAGCACAAAGCTCCTGCATATCACGATCCCCGATCGCATTGTTTGTGGGTAAAATTAGCGTTTGCAATGCGCTTAACTTAGCAATCAGTGATATCATCACAGAATTTATTGTATTGTTACCGACGGTCTCAAAGTGAAGTATTTGTTGCGGCCTTTGCTCCACTAGCATTTCAAGCAGTTCGGAGCGCATCTGCATACGAAATTCGCAGTGCAAAACTATTTTCTTTAGACTTTGTAGCTTAGCAATGTGCTCATATTGATGATCGTCGCCTCTGGCGTCAATAGTAAGTTCCTCCAGGAAGTCACAGCATTTGTCGTCCACAAATCTTTTAAAATCGTCGCTTTCTGTGTGCACTCCTTTTATGTGTAACTCCTTAAGCTTTGGGAGGGCCTTACAGATGTCAGGCAATAAGTTTGATTGCAGCTGAAAGCAGTCCGTAAGGACCAGAATTTCAATTTCAGCTGGCAAACGTTTTAAACTCAAGCCAGTCAACTCATTATTAAAGGCGAGATTGAGAGTCTTAAGGTGACTCAAATGCATTAGCTCCAGCGGACAGTCGTCGGTGAGATTGCATTTTACTAACCGCAGACAGTTAATCTGATTCAGGTTCGGAAAGATCTTACTCATGTGTCCTTTAAAGTTGCTGTCACAGATCTCCAGCGTCTTTAAGTTTTTACAATAACTGTCAAGTAGTTCATAAATCTGTTTATAGCGGTGATTGATATCATGTACTACCTTTATATTGCAACCGTATAACTTGAAGAATGTAATAATATTCTGCAAAGACAATATGTCAAAAATATCCATGTCCAAGAATTGGTCAAGCAATGGTGACACTTGTTGATAAAAAGTACGAAATCGACTGCAACTGAGCGCAAAGTTAATGCGATCGGGCTGTGGCAAGTGGCGCACAATATGGTCCAGGCAATAATCGTTAAGCCTCATAATGGCTGGCGGCGAATCCTGGGGATTAAAAGCTTCTGACATTGATATATTTGTTATGCACTTAATTTCACAATAATTGTTTCTAAAACGTTTTAAAAGCGGCTAGAGATGTGTTATAATATAGTTATAAGTACATCGATAGTGCTTTCTGGTAAATCGTGCAAAGCACTGATAAGGGCAAATATCGATGTATTTACAGCACTACAGCTGACTGCAAATTTTTGTTATCGTTGTAATGAAAGGTACGCTGGTCAAGCAAGATATTTGAAAATAAATATTAGAAATATTGTTAAAATAAGCGATTGACACCATTGGTGTTTCTATTCTAAATTTGAAAAATTGTATACGCTGTTTGTAATATTTTTATCAGAGATATCACACACCATTAAATTATATGGTGAATATCGATAAATTGATACAATATCAGAAATATCGTATTAGGTCATATGTTTTATATCGATAAATTGATACGGCGTTTATCAACCTCTCAGACGCGAGATTGTTAAACAAATTCGGCTGCTTCGTGCCATGGCCGATACAAAATCCGGCCGTTATGCGAGTAGCAGCAACGCTATATCCCCTTTAGTGCAGAGTCCCGAGAATCTAGAGTGTAAAAACTTTCAGGAATATTTACGCACTCGCCAAACACCAGAATCGCTAGAGAAGCTCTATAACTATCCACCCATTTGCCTGGCCGTCTATCGTGAGTTGCCCGAAATTGCACGACAATTTGTAATTCGCATACTGTTTGTGGATCAACCGGTGCCACAGGCCGTTGTGAGCTCCTGGGGTGCACAGCGTGTTGCCAAGTAAGATATAGTTTGCATATTAAATACCATTAACAACAACACATCCTTTGCAGGGAACAAACAGAGGCAACAGACTGTCTGACGGCATTAAATGTTTGGCGCGTCACAGCCATACCAGGCGGCCTGGCTGCCTGGGAGCTATCACCCACGTTTAAAAAGAGCGTGCGTCAGGTGCTGTTGGGCGGCGGAAAGCCCTGGGCGATGACCAATACGCTAGATAAGGATTCCAAGCCGCGTGACATTGCGTTTCTGGACTCATATGCTATGTCACGCTGGCGCTGTGTGCTGCACTATATGGTAGGTACAGGCAGTCGCAATGGAGGCACTGATGCCGAGGCCATCAGTCCCGATGCAGTCCGTATACTGTTGCATGCCAATTTAATGAAACGCGATGAGCGCGATGGCATCACTATAACACGTCAGGGATTTCAATTTTTGCTGCTAGACACGCGAGCTCAGGTCTGGCATTTTATGCTGCAGTATTTGGAGACGTGCGAGGAACGCGGCATTTTGCTGCCTGAATGTCTGTCGATGCTATTTCAATTAAGTTTCTCGACATTGGGACGAGATTACAGTTCCGAGGGCATGAACAATCAGATGCTGACGTTCCTCCAGCATTTGCGCGAGTTTGGGCTGGTATTTCAGCGCAAGCGTAAGGAGGGTCGCTTCTATCCCACTCGACTAGCACTAAATGTAACCAACAAGGATGCAGCGCAAGCATCTACCTCAGCGGATGAGGAGCGTATGCAGGAAAGGGGCTACATTGTGGTAGAAACAAACTATCGCGTCTATGCATACACAGATTCACAGCTACAGGTAGCTGTGCTGGGCCTGTTCACAGAGCTGCTCTATCGCTTTCCCAATCTCGTTGTGGGCGTACTCACACGCGACTCCGTACGGCAAGCGTTGCGCGGCGGCATTACGGCGGAGCAAATTGTTAGCTACCTGGAACAGTATGCACATCCCAACATGAAGCTGGTCGAATCGGCCATAAATTCTAAATCCTGTCTGCCGCCTACAGTTGTGGATCAAATCAAGCTCTGGGAAATGGAACGCAATCGTTTCACCTACACCGAGGGCGTTGTTTACAATCAGTTCCTCTCACAAAATGATTTTGTCACGCTTCGCGATTATGCCCAGTCCATTAACATGCTGGTGTGGCAGAATGAGCGCACACGCACCATGGTGGTGCAAAAGAACGGACACGACGATGTCAAGCGCTATTGGAAGAAGTACTCAAAGAGCGGCGGCTAGCGCCCAACAATCATACTTTGTATCTAAGCTAAGTGTAATTTTATAAATAAGTTGAAGACACGTCCTGCAGTTGCCTTTGTAACAAGCACAAAATGTTATTCTTTAAATTCAAGGCAGCTGTAGGCGTGCCCAGTAATAATATATATATGGTATACCTCCACCTATACGTACTATACTCACAATTTTTACTTGGCGTGTGTGATCGTTTGGGTATTAACTTGGAAACTTTCTTCACTAAAAATGGCTCAACTTCAGAAATAACCTTTTGTTTTCGATAGTATTCTTTCTCTCCTTATATCTTATAGTTGAAAGGAACTCCTGCGAAAATCGACATCGGCATAATCGTCTAATTAACAGAGATCGATCACTTGAGTTTATACATATAATATATATAAAATAGTAGAGTACATATATAGATAAATTCATAGACAACACGAAAAAAACATTAAAGCTTGACAAAAATCTTACTTAAATGCATAGATGGAACGTTTAATATAGTATCGGACGCTGTGGCATGCAAAGGTTATAATAGCTCTTCTTGTCCCAAAAGTCGATGCCCTTCCAGCCGCACCAGCCTTTAATCTGAATGGTGGACAAATCATCGGCACCTGTATAATGAGGATCGAGTATCAAAAACTTTGCCTGTCCCGACTGCACACAGTAGTCCACTCCGATAATTGTGTGGGCCAGCACGCCGCCTCCAATCATAACAGGCGTTCCCTGGGTCTGAAAATGCATGGCCAGCTCGGATGCGATTGTTGAGAGCTCTGCACCAGAGGCGACATGTAAGATCTTGGAATCAACATTAAGAAAACCTTGCAGACACATGCTCAGCTCCGTTGAGCCAATCCATTGCGAGGAGCCCACAAATGAGGCTGGCTTATCGTTAATTTTGTGCAAATACTCCTGAATTTCCAGATGTACGGGAATGGCACGTTCCGTATAACCCTGCAGCAGAAACCACGAGCAAATGGTCTGCAGCGAACGATATGCGCAGCCCCAGCCCTTATCCTGTATTTGCTGCTGCAAATAATGGTAATAATGATAGTTTCCGTTAACCAGATACTCTTTGCCGTCCGGTACGCCGCTGGGCCGTACACCCAAGTGCGTGTTAAGCAGCGGTGTCCAAGGTGATGTCTCGGTAGTCTCAGCATCGCCCTTAAAGCGACACTGATTGACACGCCTAAAATAGGGACGGGTGACGGGCAATGCGAATTGGCGATGCAATCGCTTGCGTTTCTCCTGAGCACTCGGTTCGTTATCACTGAGTTGTTCCAAATATGCGCAGCTGAGAAAGTGACCAAATTCCTGCGGATAAAAGTGATAGCTCCGTGGCACCAGCAGCTTGGGTTCCAAGGCTGTCTCCTGCTCCTTAAGTCGTTCGGTAAGACACTGCTCGAAAAGACGCAGAGAACGACAAATGCTTTCAATGAGCACATCATATAAACGCAGAAGTTTCGTCTTCTTGCATAGTATGGCCATTGCCTCCAGCTCGAGTGGTATCTGCAGCTTGCTCTGCTCCTCATTTGTTATACAAACGCTCAGCGCCGAATGTGGTGCACCATCGCAACTTGCAGGCTCACGTGTGCGACAGCGCAAGACATCAATGTTGATAACATCATAGGCACAGCCCACAGCGCCATAATGCTTGGCCAGGTCTGGTGCAGTGGGTCCCGTCTTCTTTTTATTTCCTGTGGGAGTTTCTGCTGGAGTGGGAATTTCCGCAATGAGCTCTTCAATAAGCGATTCGCTGTTAAAGCTCTTGTGCTGTGTTCCACAGTGGCTGCTCACATAAATCTTCGTTTGTGGCACATTAAAGACTAGGCTACCATCAGCCACACGTTTACGTAGAATATGCATCTCCTTAGCTATGGCCTCTGGCGTTGCCGATGTGTGCAAATAAAAACCGCATTTTAGACGCGTAAAACAAAAATCGGTGTAAAGCTGAGACGCCTCCATCACGTCGTACGACACATGCTCCAGCTTTCCGTGCACAAAGAACGAAGCACGTAGCCCAACTAATGTGCCCAGCTGGCATTGTAGCAATATTGGATTATCTGTTATATCCACCGATGAAATGACCTCATTTAGGTGCGCCTCGGTATCGGTGCAATCACCAAACTTGACCGAGCCACACAGATCCAGTTCGGCAGGTAAGTTGTGCTGCATTTTCTCATAGTTCAATTGTCCCACACTTGACTCAACATTAAAACTCAAGAGCAACAAAGTGCCGTCTCCATAGAAGACACCATATAAACAACCGCTGCACTGCTGCTTGACGCGCTCCAGACGCTAAAAATATTACAATGAACATAACATATAAGGACTTCAGCACGTAATTATAGTTTACCTTAAGCAAAAAGGCTGATATTCTCAATTTGGGAAGCATTTTTTCCAAACTAGGCGTCAAAGTGAAATATTTGGGTACAAACTGCACAGCTGGCAAATGTGCTATCGATAAACAGGTTATCGTAGTGCGTACACACCTATCGACGACAGTGTGACCATACCACATAAGACATTCATCATTTTGGCGCTAATCACATATTCCCGTTAAATTTAAATTTGTAAATAATTAACATTTGAATATACACACACATATAACATTTATTTAATATAATATATATTGAATTCGGCATAGATTATAGATTAGCAAAAAACGCTTTAATATTTGTCTGAGCAAGCAGCTTTATGTTATGTACGTATTATAGCTTTACTTTACTCAATATTTATCAGCTCAACGCATTTATTATTTTTGGGCGTTCCTGTTTTCCTTACTAAACGTTAATTCTATCAATGTTATACATTTATATACAAATACAATATTCATAATTGCGTGCATCCGCCTTTACATTTCTAGTGCATTCGGCTTTTAACTGGAATATCTTGCATATTGTTAATTTCTTTCATTTTCTTGAATATTTTTTTTTCTAATTTACAATATATTATAAGCAATTTGTTAGATACGAGAGACTACAAACTACTAGTTTTTCACAATTTGCTAAGTAATGTTGTTTGCTAATTTTGTTTGGTGTTTGCCAAAGAAAGCATTTAAGCTAATTTTTTACAATCCCTTGAATACAAATCATATTCCTGCGACTACCTTGTTCGTTTCTCCTTGTGTTCATTTCGATTTGTATATATATATGTAAATATAGTTACGTTGAACATTAAGATAAAACGCTAAACATGAAATTTAAAACACAAACATCCGTTTCTGTGACGCTACTTTTTTTGCTTGGCAGCCAAACTTGCACTTGTTGTTGCTGTTGTTGTAGTAGCTGCAGCAGAAGTTGCTGTTACTGTTGTTGTAGTTGTTATAGCCATTGGCTCCTTGCGTCCCATAGCTAAAGGGACAATATTAGCGCTTACTGGCCTAGTCGTTGTAATCGAAGATTTTTTGGACGCATTAGCTTTGCCTGCAATATATGAAAATAAATTTAGTAATTGGATTATTTCATGCGTTATAATCAACACTCACCCAGCTCGGCCTTTTTGACCTTGTCTGGCTGCTCCACTTTGGGCGACGGCTTCTCCAGCGTTTGTGTGGGCGATGATGATGACTCACCCTCCGCGTACTCCTCAATGGCTGGCATAAATCCCTCGGACACGCTGCTACTGTCCTGCGTGCTAGTAGGCGAATCCTTCTCCTCGGCAATGCGCGGCAACAGCTCACAGCTGCTGGGTATTGCAACCGCATTGTTCGTTTGATTTGTTTGATTATCAGCTGAAACGGACGATGTTCCCGTTGCCGCTACAGGTGGCGATGCTGTTGCTGTCGCTTGTGTTTGAGATTCATCTGCAATGCCGTTGCCTGTCTGCACCTGCTGTGAAACACCAGCTCCACCAGTAGTTGGTCGCCAAGTGGATGCCACAACACGTTGATGCTGTGTTTGCTGTTTAATAGGCGGCGAGCAGCAGAGCGGCGATATTTTTGTCTCAGCACTGCGCGGATGCAGTCGATCTGGAGACAATGCGCGACGCAATAGCGGCGAACTTGGCTCCGCAGATTTGGTGCGTGCAAAGCCTGCCTTCTTGGTGCTAGCGCTCACCGTTGTCTGTAGAGTGGGCAATGTGCTGCCCGGACTATACGATTGCGTTGTATTAGAGGCACCAGGCTGATGACCAACCAGCGGGAAAGCTAGCGGTGAGGGCGAACGAGTTGGTGAAGACGGCAGCGGCGAAGGCGACGGCGTGCGTGCCAGCGGCGATAATGGTATATGACCTACAGACTTGCGGCGATTGGGTAATGCATTATTGTTAGAGGTGTGCAGCGTTTTAAGACCGCCACCCGCTGTGCCGCCGGCTGCAGAGCCGCCAGCACCACTTGTTGCCGCATGCAGCTTGTGCTTTAGACCATGTAGTGTCGAAGGACGCTGATACAGCTGTGGTACAACTCCAGTGGGCGAAACTAAAAAGAAATGCGTAAATTAATTAAAGGATTTATATAGAATTGAAAAAACTTTTTAAAACTTACCTGGCACATTGCCCACAGATGTGGCGCTATTGCCCACAACGGCGCCCACATGGGGCAGCAGTACAACTGGACTAACCGGCGGCAGTGGCAGTTGAACGCTCAAAGAAGCAATGGGTGCAGCAATAATGGAATTTGTTGCATTGCCATTGCCATTCCCATTACCACCACTGGAACCGGTGGGCGTGTTTGGTGACGAAGATGAGGGCGATGTGGATTGCGAAGAGTTAGCCGCAGATTGACAGCAGCTGCTGCTGTGATACGATGAATCCAAAGGCGATAGATTGCGTGCCGATGGCGTGGTGGGTGAACTGGTGCCCGCCGAATACTGCAAAAGTTACATAATTGTTATTACAATAACTCTCCATATTATTAAATATATAACTTACTTGTTGCATCTCGGCATTCGCACGCTTGCTGCTTATACGTCGGAATAATGATGTTTTACGCTTCTTGTCGTGCTCCCGCTTCGTTTGCTTCTTTTGGCGATTGACTCCCTTCTTGGCCAGCTTGCTTTGCATGAGATCACGCTTGCGGCCACCGCTCTGTATGCTTGTGTGCTCCAGGGGCGTAGCACGGAGTGTAACATGCTCACCACCACTCAGCAGCAGCTGCAGTACCTGCGTGTGGAACAGGCCCTGTACTGGCTCACCGTTGACGTGTGTGATGAGATCGGCGGGCCGCAGACCCGCCTCAAACGCTGGACTGCCTTCATCTACGGCCATGACAAGATGGTGCATAGTATAGAAGTCCGTGTCACCATAATAAACTCGAATGGTGTGTACGGTAAAGCCAAAGCCACGTGGTCCGCGACGTATAATAATGGGCGGCTTGAGATTGGTCACCAGCGGCGACAATTCACGACAGGGCGACGTATCCCTTGAGCTGGCCGTGCTGGAGCCATTGCCACCACCGCCAGCGCCGCCCGGCGATTGAATGCCGCACAGCTGTGCTGCAAGTTGAGTATTATCCAGCGATGACATTAACGACAGACCCTGCGCCGAGGCGGATTTGACTATTGAACGCGAACGATGATGCTTGACGCCATAAGAGGTGGGACCGCTGCTACTGCTGCCATCCATGGACTTGGGCTGATGATGCAGCGCCAATGGCGACTGTTCACGAATATTCATATTCTCCGTGGAGGAGCTGCCTGCGCTTATGGTCTCATCTTCAATTGAGATTGAGAAGCGTGGCAATATATCACGTGCACAGACACCCTTGCGCTTACGGTTTATCTGCGGCGAGAAATCATCGCTATCCGTTTGAGAACTCTCCGGCGTGCTGCGCGAGAAGCTGCTCACGCTTGTCGGTTGCGGCTGCGGTGTCGCTGTGAACGACTGTGTCGGTGGCGGCGGTGTTGCCGGTGTGCTAATAATGGTCGTTGTATTCGGTGGCATACTATGGCGTTGATGCATACGCACTGCCGCAGGCGTTGGCTGTTGCAAATAGTGCTTAAGCATGCGCAGCTCAGCATCATTACCAATTGTTACATTGTGCAGCAGTTCCGGCAAAAACTCCGTATCCGGTGTGGAGGGCACCTTAAGGCAACTGGATGAGAGCTGAAAGTAAAGAAAATAAACAAAATTTAATGTTCTAATCTGATATTAGGGTTGCCATTTAGCTATAATTTATCTGATTGGAAATGCCATTCTGCCATTTGAAATGGATAGTAAAATGGTGTAAAATAGATCAAAAGATCTGACATTGAATTACAGAGATATGGTTTTCCGGTAAACGTATATATATAGGGTTTTACTTACATCCAGTTTACGCAACTGCGGCGTATTCAAGAACTTGTTGACCACACCCTCTTGGCTCGAAGCTGTAGATTTAAGCTTGGGTAGCGCGCCCGTTAGAGCTGCCGCTGCCATTGTTGTCGATGTGGTGACAGTTTCTTGGGCTCGTGAAGGCAACGTTGTCATTGTTGAACTTGTTGTTTTGACGCTGTCCGTTGTCGTAGGCGTGGCATGCCGTGACCAGCTATAATGCTGCTTGCGGTATTGTGGCGTGTACGAGTTGAAGCTGCCAAAGACTGGCGTGTCATCGGTGTCATCGGTATCCTCGCCAGCCAGATCATGATTGTAACGATCCATGCGGGCTGTAAAATTTCATATGATATAGAAATAAATATACGTGATATAAAGCTGTGGATAACTCACTGTCAAAATAGCTGGTATCATCCTCATGCGACAGCTGTGGCACAAACTCGGCCTTCTGACGCAGCAGAGAATTCCAATCCATGCCCTGAAAGTATATATGCTCCTTCAACTCCAAGGCGCCAATTTGACCACCCAAGCGATCACGCGGATTTTGTTGCAGCAGCTGTGTTATGATATCCTTTGCCTCCGATTGCACGGGCCAATCTTCGCTATCGGGCCACTCGATGTCATCGTTAACGGTATGGGCAAACAGCTCCTCGGCAGTCTCGCCAAAAAATGGCACACAGCCAATAAGAAACTCGTACAAAATAATGCCCATTGACCACCAGTCAACGGGTTTGCCATAACCCTGACGTAAAATTACCTCAGGTGCAATATACTCGGGTGTGCCATAGACCTGAAAGGGCAAAAATAAGTTAATAACCAAATACGGAAGATAAGTAATCGGGAATATATAAAAGTAAATATCAAATACAATTTATTACCTGCTTATCGGAAAATTGTCGCGTGTCCGAGTCAATGTAGCCTTCATACAAATTAGTGGCCAACGACATAAGGCCCATTTTGGACAGTCCAAAATCGGTGAGCTTAATGTGACCCAGAGCCGTAATTAACAAATTGTCCGGCTTGAGATCGCGATGGACAATGCCATAGCTATGCAGATACTCCACGGCTAATACTGTTTCGGCGAAATAGAAGCGTGCCATGTCAGCGGGCAGCGGTCCAATGTTCTTGAGCAGTGTGCCACAATCACCGCCCTCCACATACTCCATGACCAGACAGAGATGCTTCTTTGTCTCAAAGGAGCAATACATGCTAACAACAAATGGATTGTCCGCAAACGATAATATATCACGCTCAGCAAACACCTGCTCCACTTGATTACGCAATATGAGATTATTTTTGTTGATTTTCTTCATTGCAAAGCGCTGGCGCGTCGTGTTGTGCTTAACCAGGTACACAGCGCCATAGGCGCCATTTGAGATCAGCTTGGCAATTTCAAAGTCGTTTTCGTGTGGCAACGGTTGCTGTTGTTGCTGTTGTAGCTGCTGTTGTTGCTGCTGTGCTGCAGCTGCTGCCTCCGCTGATGTGTTGAGTTGGCTTATAGCCAAGGCAAAACTAGGCGTGGATTGGGCATCACAGGCAACCGGCGTCTGTGGCGGCTGCTGTGGCAACATAGGTTGTGGCGTGCAGCTGCCACTGCCACTTGAATTGTTGGCGTCCAGTGCAATTGTATCCAGAGTGAGACTGCTCAGCTGCTTGGCCGCACAGGTCAGCGGTGAATTGAGGAATAGTGCACCTCCAGCTGGCTGCGTGTCCAGCAGCTTCTCTCCCGTCACTTGCTCCGAACACATTTGCTGCGTCTCACGCAACTCCTGTTGCAGCTCTGCAATAGGATCACGATTGAGGCCCAGCTTGTGTATAATATACTGCGGTATGTCCGCCTTAATCACAGGCATAGCCTTGGCATGACCCTCAGCAGCCTCCAGCAGCTCATAGAATTCCTGCGGATCAAATTCAAGGCACTCCAGCAATCGTGCTGGACGCGAAATGATTAACAGCAACTTTTTAATTACGCCGCTCAACTCAGCAGCAGCCTCCGGCGATTTCTCTTTAGTCTCCAGCAGCAGACGCTCCAGATTTTCGCTCAGCTCATAGAAATACTGTGAGGTTATCAGCTTGGCCTCCGATTTGTGTAGACAATCACGCGCCATTTCGAGCACCTGATGATGCACAAAGCTAAGGGGAGGAATGTAATACAAATATTAGCAAAGTAAACAAAAACAAACTATAATTTTAAGCGAAATAATAGATGAAAGAGTAGCTTCACTTGCATTTAAAATATTGAACTTATTATATTATATCATTTATTATGAACAAATCTTTTAAAAATTACGTTTAAGAAGGGGTTAAAACTCAAAATTAACGTAATTAACTGAATTATGCCTTTTTTTAATACCTAATCGTATAAAATTTGATATTTTCTTTCAATAAAAAAAAAATTAAGATGACCCTGAAAAAAGTATATATGTTAAACCATTTTAAAAATCTTTCGAAAAATATTATTTGATTTCTATTAAAATAAATTCAATAATAAAATAAATATAAAAAAAATGGGGAAAAATAATTTTAAAAAAATGCTATCTTTCTCTGCGATTCTCACAATTTAAAGGTAGTACTTGGGGTTAAAAACCTTAATTTTTGTACGATAAGTTCGAAAATAATAAATTTTTCTATTTGAATATTACACAGTTTTATTATACTTACCGCACAATTGGCTGCGAATCGCGAAAACTACTGCAAGCAGCGCTTTTATTTTCATTGATGAAATGTTTCAAGCGTTCCTCCATTTGCTGTGTGGCTTTTGGAAAACGCTCTTTGTACAGCGTGTTCATAACTGCAATCTCAGTGTCCACAACAGGCGAACGTGATGGACTCGACAGCGAACGAGAGCGTGGTCGAAAATAGGGCGACATGCGGCCACCTGAATTGCCCGGCATGGATGTCACTGAAGCGTTTGATGCATTTGCGCTGGGATTGGGAGCGCCACTACAGGCTACACTTAGATCGGCACAGCAATTAATACAAGCTATCGGTGGTTTTAGGGGTTGTGGTTGCAGCTGTGCAAGCTTTGGTGCATGCTGCGGTTGTGGTTTGTGCGCGGCCAGCAATAGGGCACAATGCTTGGGGCAATGCTGCTTCAAATGTTCCGCACAACAAGCGCCAGCGGCAACAGCCGCTGCATCCTCCTGACCAGGTGGAATGTTATGTGGCAAATGATTGAGCGCCTCCTGACTGGAGCATTGAGACTGTATAGAAAAATACAATTTAAGTTAGTTAAGATTAATTTGTCAACACAAAATATGTTTACCGATAGATTCGAGCTGCCTGGTGTAGTGCCGTAGCCTGAGGAAGGCAACGAAGCCACCGACCAGCGCCTGCCATCGACAACGCCGCGACACGAGGCGATACGTTTAATGGGCGCAAATGCAAACGGCATGGGCGAGTTCAGTCGTGGACTGTCCGCTGGACTAGCCGAGTAGGGTGAATGGGCACGTGAGCCGCTTGCCACAGCCGCTGCATTGGTGACCAAGCTGAGGCGATGATGGGCCACGCCACTCGAGCCGCCAACACCAGAACCTGACGCAGAGCCACGCATAACCACGCCATGTAGATGATGATGCTTGGCCAGAGCAATGCCACTGCCAGATCGCGAAATATTCAAACCAGGCGATGCCATCGCGGGCACAGCCGCTGTCTGAGCTTGCGAAGAGTTGCACAGCTCATGACGAAAATAGTTGCCGGTGAGGCAGGGCGCCGACTTGCCCAACGACGAGTGACGCATGCGCAGTAAATTAGAGGCTTCTAAAAAATGTAAAAAAATTTATTTAAAAGGGATTGGACTGCTGTGTTTTATTAATATAGCTTACCACTGCTCACGGCGCGCAAGGAGTTCGTATGCTGTTGATAGGAAATCTTGCGCAGCAGCGCCGTATAACCGCGCGAGTGCAGCGAACTGGAGCTGCCAGATAGACCACCCGATGAGCTCTTCGTTAGATTGAGATTGCGCATTAGCGACGAACCATTATTGCTATTATTATCATTGATCAGTTTGGCTGGCGAGGCAGGCAGTAACTCAACGCCACTGCTGGCATCAGCGATGCCTGATAGCGAGGAACAAGCAGATGTTGCCGCTAATGCATGGACTCTTGCCGCTGCGGCGGCTGCCTCCTGATCAGAGTCATCAAATATGAGCACACGTGCCGAATAACTAGACTGTGGACGTATGCGTGAAATATTTGCCGAGCTCAACTGACGCTTGGCCACCGGACTAGCGCCACTGCTGCTTGTATTTATGGATATGTCACAAATGGCGCTGGCATCGCTGGCATCTATTTCACTGGCCATGCTGCGATTGATGAACTCCTCTTGTTGTTGTTCTTGCGTTGATTCATGGCGTTTTTGTGGTGTTGATGTTGAAATTTTGCTGCATGTTACGGTAGTTGTTGTTGTTGTTGTTGCTGTCGCACCTGAAGACGATGTCGACGACGACGACGTCGACGATGTCTTTGATGGTAACGTCTCCTGGCGACTCATGATCTTGGCTAATCTATTCTGGACGCGAGCGCTTAATAAACTTGCATGTTGTTGTTACTGCTGCTATTGTTGCGGTTTGACATCTCGGCTGTGACTGCTGCTGTTGCTGCTTTTGCTGCTGTAAATAATCAAAAGCCACAATTAGCATAGTGCCGTTGACATTTCTCCAAAGCGGCCCAGACACTGGCAATTGCCTAAACAAACACATCCACACACACGCACACACACAGTCAAACAACACACAACAAAATTTTGTCTTCATTTTTGTTGAATTTTCATTTTCACACACGTCAATGGAAAATTTAATATAAATGATGTACATATGAGCATACATAATATAAATTAATAGTTTTGCCACTGAAGTGATCACAAATACATAAGTATATACATATGTATATACAAGGACGTAGCCAACTTAACCAAGGGGCGAATTACACTCTTTGATCAAGGGGAATGTGAGGTCTAAATTCTTGTTTATATAACTACAAGATTTAACATATATAATCATTGCATTTTTGCAACGGCCCCCTTAGTCTAACCAACTACGCCCTTGTGTATATACATATACAGTATATCAATAAAGTCTTCGTACAGTTGCTATTTATAACTTAATTGACTTGAAAAATTAACATGTATAAGCTAAAAATTTGAATTGCGCGCTGTGCTGATTTGTTGTTACATTATATTATATATAATTTATCCAATTTGTTCGTTAATCTGGGCTATTTGTGAATCAAGCCACAAGCACTAAATCTAAGCTAAAACAAACTTTAAACGAAATACTTATGTATGTGTAAAAAGCAAATCTATAGCTTTAATAAATATGTCTGTCCAACAGCCTATTAGTAATATAATCCAACTGAATAACACTGTCCTTATAACGACATTTTAATGCAATTTTTTGGATAGTTCGGATAGAGATAACTTTCAAGAATATGAATGTGAAATATGGTTTTTCGATGGTTTTTCTATAAACAAATTTCGATTATTTTTTGTAGGGCACTTATTTAAGCGATTCAAAAAGGAAGATCACCAGATTACCACGAAATCTATATATTCTAATATATATATATTTTATTTAAGTCATAGAAAAGTTAGAAAGAAAGAAACGGCAATACTTGGCTTGCCGAAATTACTTTGGCATTAGTTTTTTACATTTTTGAGCAATTAGTCCCTATGGCAGCTATATGATATAGTATTCTTATTCCCTGACGAAATTATACACTTTTTGCATTAGTATATTACCCATTGACGGTATTCGATAGTTTAACATGAAATCAATATTAAGTGGTTTAGAAATAATGTTGAAAATTATAGAACGACACAACCAAGATTTCAAGCTACAAATCGTTAAATTAATAGTATAGTTGGCATACACTTGTAATTATTGGCATATAACTATATGAAGAACCCCTTGATAAATTGCATTGAATAAAATATTCATTCCATTTTAATAATGCTAGTGATATACTGCAATTGCGAAATTTTTAAACAGTATACAATATACAAGGAAACCGCTGTCACTCTTCCCACCTATTTGCATACCTTTTGGAAGGGTATAAGTAGGGGGCAGTAGACAGCGTAGGGTATACAGAAAGTGTGCAAAGAATGTGTGATGGTCGTGCGTCGCTAGTTGTCGTAGTCACGATGTCGACGACTGGTCTGCGGTTATCAGTTAAGTGTTGGGTTTGTTTTTATTTATTTATATGTATGTTTAGTGGCACCTATTTGCAGTTGTATGTATAGTTATGCTGTGCCTGTGTGTGTGCCTCACCGTACTCTTTTATTTATTTTTTTTTAAATGTTTCGCGTATATAATTGAACTTATTTTATTATATGCAAAGTGGTTGTTTAAGCTGTCAAGGGCAGCTGTGGGGGGACCAATTTAAGGGATTTGACACACAATAAAAAAAAGACAATTTAATTGCGTTCATGAGTCCCAACAACCGTGACACATACATTTGCCATTCAGCGGCGACTGTTCTACTCCTCAAAACCCAGGCAAATACATCCTTGTTGTTGTGCTGCCAGCACTGGGCGTGTGTATGTCTGTGAATTGGTGGATGGACTCCTTATGGGCCGCCCACTGACTGCCTTGTACACACACGCACACAGACGCAGAGACACGCACTCTTGGTCACACTCACACATTCGCACAGAGAGTGTGGGGCAACAATTGATTGTTACACACTTTACATGCACTTTGGGTATTTTACACATTACATGATATAAGCAGCAAGTATAGCGGACTCGCACATGTAAGTGCACCGCACGCACAACAATTAAATCTATTTATTTAAATATTTAATCAGCAACCAGAGCGACGAAAAATCGTTGTAACAATATCTATTGGTTTTTATGGATTTTATATGATACTGATACGGGCACACACGACTTAAATATTATCGAAAATCAGGCTGTCACCATATATCGATAACTTTGCAATTTAACATTCTTGCTGTGCTTCTGTTATGATTCTGTTAGGTGGTCTACAATTTAAATTTATTGCAAAGTATTTTTTTTTTCTAAATAGTACAATACTGAACAAATTTAACTAACAAAAGGCATTTAACCACATTTTTTGTTGTGGTAATTATTGTTGTGAATTGTGAATGCGTTTAATTTTTACATTTACTAATTTTATTTATTACTGTTCTTTTATAGAGAAATGTAAATTAATTCGCATTGCTTTGTATCTTCATTATTTAAAATAATCTGAATAAAAAGCAAAATTTATCATTAATGAGAATATATGTATATATATATGAAGTAACAATCGTTAGCCATAATTCATATTTGTACTATGCGAGGTCTGGTACGCGCTAGATATGTTCTTCTGGGACGAGGACTGCTGCTGTGTGTGCTGTGGATCTGAGGCAACATGATTATTTTCTTGGCACCATTCGACAAAATCGTCAATAAGCACAGGCCAAGCGCCCTCTGAGTCATAGTTGCTCATGCGATCATCAATGTTAGTGGCAAAATCTAAGAGCAGGTTCCAAGTGTCTCTCGAAATGGCTCGTTTGTGTTTTTCCTCAAGGAACTTGCACCAAATTCCCAAGAATTTGAAACGATCGCTGAGCACAATGCCCCAGTACACAATAGCCATGTCCAAATCAATGCCCTTTTGGCCCGGATCTTTAGCATAGTTGAAAGTGAAATGATAAAAATCCTTAAATTTGCCCGCGTCATTCAATTCCTGCTCCAACAATGGTAATTTTGATTTAAGTTTCTCAATACTATCGGTTCCTAAATCGCACATGCCATTTATAAATTCATCACGCGAGAATTCGCACTGCACTTCGGCGTGAAATTTCCAGGCAATTATCAGTACATGTTTGGAATCTGGGCTCAGTTCCAAATCCTCCAAAAATCGTATTACACCCTGAGAGAAGAAATGAGTTGTTTATAAGTTAAGGAATAAAATATAACTCATTTAAAAAGGTGAATATGTTCTTTTAGAACCCTTTTATGACCGATACTATTCGTTTGAATTGTTTTAATTAGTTTTACGTTATATATGGAGTCTAAGTTTAATTTACAACACGTAAGCATCAAATAGCGATGTAAATACCACCATTTGCTTTCTTTAAGATGGAATATCATCAAGCAAAGGCAAATTATGTTGAAAGCATTCGTTAACATGCCGAAATAAGTAAAAAACAGAAAATTAACTGGCTACTGGTAAAAGATATTGTCTAAGAATACATTGCATCCACTGAGTAGTTAGCTGTACTGCTTATGAGCAAGTGGACACCTGAGCTATTTGAGTACTTTGACTCAGTTCAATATAAATAAAAAGGAACAAGTAAACATATTCACCACAATGAGTAATGCATAACATCAAGTATACCTGTGAGCTGATCTTCTGTGCGTCAGTTGGATCACGATAGCGCATAAACAATTGCTCGATACGCTTACGATCCAGCTCCCGATAATAGTATTCGGGATTCTGGAAATAGTTATCGCTGGCCAAATCCATTTTCCAATCATTCTGTTGTAGGCAGAAGATGGCCGTCTGTTCGCCAGTTTGTGTTAACGAGATGAATTTCTTCACCTTGTCGCGGTGCTGGCTTGTCTTTAGTTTGTTCTGCAAAAATAAACAAAATGAATGGTTTGCCAAATACCAATGCAAGCGCATACTCATTGCATAAATACACTAGCTAAAACGAATTGTGCATGCGCTGGCGCTTGTGTGCAGAAAGAAGCAGCAGCAAGCAAAACAAACACACAATCCAATTGCAGTCTGCATTGATAGCAATATAATTATAGACACACATTCGCCATATCTATTTTAACTTACCATCTCCTATGTAGTGCAATTTAATTTTGTATTTACTTATTATTGACAAGTTTTCTCTGCGCTGTTGTTTCGACCGTCAAAATTTAGAGATGCTTTTGATGTCGATTGTTTCATAACGATTTGGCAACGTTGCCAGTTGCAGCTCTTAGTTGTTATCGATAATTTACATCTGACTCAGTATTGATTTTCTCAACAGCAGCAACAACAATAGGAATAAGAAAACAAAGCAGACGCAAATACTTACTGCAAAAACAGCCAAATGCATTTCTTGTGGATGTTACTTGTGCTGCCATACGCCAACATTGTCCTAGCCAGCGATATAACAAGTCTTGTATTTGGCAATATAAAGGAAGGCGTCGTTGCAGCTTTTGGTGACTTTAATTCCGATGAACTTACTGACGTATTCGTCATACGTGATAGAAAATCTCTTTTAATACTCTATGGTGCGTATATGCTTGTAGTCAAAAGGAATATAATAATAACTTAGGAACCACCACCAATTAAATGACTTAATTCAATCAAAATTAGACAACTATGTCATATAGCTGCCATAGAAACGATTGGTCTATAACTAAAATTTATTTATGGTATACACCTTCGACTATCCAAATATATATCCGTTTCTTTCCTATTTGCATTATGTTTACTAACGCAATGTTCTAAAAATTATACTTAGGCGCTGATACGGAACCTCTGCTGCGTCCTGGACCCGATTGCTACTATGATGGCAAGAAGATAGTGAGTGTAGTGCCAGGCGATTTTGATGGCGATGCCCTAATGGATGTGCTAGTCAATGTGGAGAGCAGCAAGGACATTTACGATGTTTATATCAATTGGGGCAATGCTACGGGTCTGAATTGTTCCACGAAACCAGTCATCCAAACAAAAGGTGAAGCGATGGCGCTCGATTTTAATCGTGACATGATCATTGACTTGTATGGCCTGGATACAAATGACACGCGCTGTTTCTGGATATTTAATAGTTCACGTGAACCGCCAAAGGCCGTGCATCAAGCAATGCCCACTGGTGGCACTACGCAAACTCTGGTCATACCAAATGCAAATGCATATTTAGATTTGAATGGCGATTATCTGGCTGATCTATTTCTGCAAACTAAAACCGCCTACGAGATCTGGTATGGCGTCAACGAGAAAAATGGACAGGAGAACTTCAGCTATCAGCATACCATTAACTTTGAATTGGTTGGCAGCAATGACTTTGTGGTCGGTCAGGCCGCTTTTATGGACTTGGAGCTGCGTGGAGTGCAAAATATTGTGGTGCCCTATTGTGTGCAGGCACAATGCAGAAATTCAACTTTACTTGTACACGATGGCACCGAATATTTTGATCTGCATGTTAATTTCAAAGATCCACAGGGCGTCAGCTGGGGATTTGTGCCGCCGATGGCGGACGATGTCTATTTAAAGACAATTACTGCACGCAGTGGCGATTTCAATTTGGACGGTTATCCGGATTTGTTAATCACACTGCAGCCTCTTGGTGTGGCCAAGCCGGTTATGCAAACGTTTCTACTGGAGAATGTTGCCTGCAAGACTTGCAGCAAAAAGTTTAAACGCACCTTTGAAGTGCGCTGGAATGCTTTGTCGCCCATGGGCAATAACACAGTCGCAGGAGCCTTTTATGACTTCTATCAGGATGGTGTCCTTGATGTAATACTTATTGAAAAGCAATCAAATGGCAATTATCGGCCGCTTGCATTCCGCAACACGCTCGACTACGATGCCAATTTTGTTAAAGTGATTGTGCTCACTGGCCTAGTAAATGACCAGACTTCAACATCTCGCACTCCACTGGGCCGCAAGAAGCGCACCTATTTCAGCAATTTACCGGGTCCTATAATTACCTACAACACAACAACACAGGATGGCGATCAGCAAAGTGGCAGCAGTGTCCAATTGCCGCAATCATCTTATTTTGCGCTTCAATTGCCTTACACATGTTTCGGTTTGGGTCGCACGCCCAATTTTGTGGATCAATTGGTGGTTGGTCTGTACTCCTATTCGCGCAGCTGGACGCAGCTCATACCGAACTCACAGATCATAGTGGTGCCCAAACCGCTCGATCAGCCGTTGCATTGGAAGTTACTGCTATTTGTAACGCCCAGCAAACTAATCCTTATGAGTGTGGTTGCCCTGGGTGGCACATGTCTAGTTATTGTGTTCATCATACTGGTGCTTTACTTTAAGGAAAAACGCGAGGATAGGCAGGAGCGATTGCAAGAGTCTCACAGATTCCATTTTGATGCTATGTAAAGCAGTTAAATAATATTTTATAGGGATCGTAAAGATTATAATTTGTATTATTTAAAATCACCTGCTAATAATTATTTCTTTTTTGAGAATTTATAAAAATTATTTTTAAAAAAATTGGAAATTTTCAAAGATTATTGGAGGACTCTGTTCGTATACCAAAAATTATCGTAAAGTTGAAATAAACTCGGATCTGTGTATGGCATAAAGGAACCTCTTACGGACTCATTATTAACGTTCCCTGATATTTTATGTAATTTTTGTTTCAACCAGAGCAGTTTCTTTATTTTATAATTATGATTAACAAATATTATCATTGCAAAACATTTAAAGAGCAGACAGTTGGTTCTAGAACGATATTTCAAATATATTCGTTTAAATTAATTGAAGTTAACGTTAAAGCTAGAACCAGCTGCAAATGCGTACACTACTTGGTTAATATATGTATATGGTTTACAAAATGTGATATAATAAAGAAAATCAATTGAATAGTATTATATAATATTATAGAGGAAATTAATGAACAATTTTAATTTTAAATCGATATAATAATTAAACGAAATACATGGGATTCGATTTCATAAAAGCTTCATCAATCTTATGACGTTGATATTCCTGCTGCGGAGTACCAGTTCGTCTTTTAGCACTTAGGAAAAAAAAAAGCAATTAGATGGATTTCAAATCCTGTCTAAAATTTAATAATATGCTTACCTTGCGCCGCTTATATAAACACGTCCACGTGCAGCAGCCAAGTGAGCTAAATATGCTGGAGCCGGATACGATACGGAACGATTGCAACGTGGAAACATGTGGCATAAATTGTATGTCAATTGTTGCAATAGATCAATGTCCAAATTTCCTGTATTCTCAATGACATTGTAGCGTGTGGGCTTCGCGGTGCCCTGTATAGACTGATGGCTAACCATAAAGAATTGTACCTCGTTTGGATGCACAATGGTTCGATCGACAACAGTACCAGGATCAACATTGTTGAATTTATTTCGAGGATGTGGAGTACCCTGTGGAAAGAAGCGTGTATGATGACGCTTTACCACAATCACACAGCACAGTTTTGGTGAAATGCGATACTGTAAAGAATAAAAAAATAATAATTAAAGTGAAAAGTATATAAGAAGTTTGACTTAAAGGTCAACAAATCAAAAATTTTACAGCTCTTGGGCGGTTTTACTAACTAACACATAATATTATATTATGTTACCCTAAATTTTATAAATATTTAGCGTAAGTATATATAAATGGGTGGATGTTTATGTCTTACCTTGGCGCAGGCCGCATTAATGCCCTTTAGTTCAATATTCTTGATTTTCATAAATTGTCCGTCGCTTACGCCATCGCGATAATAAATAATGTGATCCGGATAGCGTCCTTGATGTTGATTATAGACACGTAAATGTTCTCCGACAATGGATTCCATGTCTTCAATTTCTTCACGAGCGCTGCCACCGCCTCCACATTGCAGTCTATACTGCATGTTGTATGAGCCGCCGTCTTTGTCATGTGATGCAGCAACGCCTACAACGCTAGGTATATCACGTTGATCGGGCGATGGATGTGTCACATCTGCACCTAAATACATTACATTCGCTAACATTGTCAGTCTGTCCTCCTTGAGCTTATGGTTCACTCCATTTAACTTGGAGTTAACCTTCAATAGAACATTGCCAATTAGTTGTGGGGAAAGCCGACGTTCCACATTATTTTGTTTAATACACTGGGTCAATATTCCATAATCCAGCTCGGCCTTCTGTTTGATAAGTTCATATGGTGTGCCACGATTTGGTAGGACAACAAATACCAGATCATAATTTTTGCTTTTAAATTCCCGGAAATAGGTATCCAAACTTCTATCGTCAAAAGTGCGTATATCAGCATTGGGCTCCAGAGACACATTGACAAGTTTTGCTTGTTGACGGACCTAAAATAAGTTTGGTTATAATATCTGTCACGGTTAGAGTAATGCTGATATTTACAATATTTTCAAACTCGGCGGCCTTGTTGTAATGCATGCGTGCAGCTTCATAATGAAGTATGGCCCATTTGTGTTGTTTGGGCTTGGGAGACAGGAACTGAAACTGATCCATGCGCCAGGAGCCATTCATTGGTGATGCGAATCTCTTGTTAAAGTATTCTAGTTGCGGTGCTTGCAGTAAGCGTGAAGAGACAGTTATAAAATCACCCGCAATGTGTATACCAAAACGACTGATTGTTGGATCCATATTGTGATTAAAATATTTAAGCAAATCCATTATTTTGCTCTTGCGCTCATTGGTAGATGTCGCTGCAATCTTGATCATTTCTGATACCTGAGTTGCGCCGTCTTTGCGCTGTGTTAAGAACAGAATGAAATACATTATGTAATAAAGCTTAGCGTAAAATTAACAAATATATTCATTGGACTCATACTTACATTCAATGCCTGTCCCTCCTCAATGCGGCACAGCTCAATGGGCAAGTAAATATTCTTACTTGGTGGCCCCACGTGCAGACACTCCAGCCTGGGAAACTTTAGATTATATTTACGCGATCGAAAGTATTCCTCAACAGTCATGGTTTTATCATCCGCTGTGAATGTTAGGCTGCTCGCTGGTTGCTGCGACAGGCCGTTTATCTTAAAGACTCGAGGTGCAGCCCCAAAGCTTTTGGGTGGCTCGTAAACAACATTGAGTCCTTTAAGGAAGGGCATTATGCGATAGGAATTTCCTAGACTTGTAGTTGGTGTTATTTTCGATCTCAGACCAAAACGTTCCAAATACTCAATCATTGACATTGCGATTGGAAATGATTTGTGTGATACATCAACATTGACAAACGGTTTATCGCCCAACACAAAACTTTGATAAAGGCCAACCAATGCCTCATAACCATCATTAAGATCTCGACGTTCACCGTTCTCGGATGTCTTAAAGAAGGAGCGGCCAGCACGTACAGAGCTTTTATGGCAGGGCTCAGCAAGCACCACCTCCAGACATTGCATTGCACGCATGGGCTTGTCATATATTTTGTCATTCATATAACTGCAAAAATAAAACATTTCAAAAGATAATTAGAACTGGAAATGATGAAGACATCTAGAATTTAGGTCTGAATGAGCATGAGAACAGCAGTTCTTATAATGAACTAAAAAATATATCCTCAAATTCTCGTTAGTAGTAGTCAATAAGCATTATGAAGTAACTCCCAATATAAAATATTTTTAAATTTTACCTCATTATAAACTTATTGAATCCATCATTCTTACCTGCGCAATGAGCTCAGCTCCACTATTGAATTATCGGTCTCCTTTAAAGTCAGAGTGTAGTGTACGGTGCGTCCATGACGATCCACCACCTGCAGGAAAAAATTTAATAATTAAAAAACGTAGATATTATTATTAAGAATTAAGACGAACTTGCCTCCACTTCTCCACTGACACAGGGCAGCTTGTCTACAGAATAGCATGACTTGCGACCATCAAAAGCGGCAACTAGATTATTTAAATGCTTAACGCGAAACGCTTCAAAGGCGTTGCGATAAAATTTCTTTGGGCGTTCGGGCGTTATGGTCACATCATAGTGATACGCATTAGCTGGCATTTTGGACATATTCACATCCAAGTAATTAACGTCTACGGAACCGGGACGTCCAAGTGTACCACGCTTTATGTTGCCTACTTGTGGCAGTTGTGGGGCAATGGCTCCAGCCTGCGATCGTTGTCCAGACGGTGGTCCTCGTTGCTGATAGCCGCCCTGTTGACCTCCCGGTGGGCCACGTTGTTGATAGCCGCCCTGTTGTCCTCCCGGTGGGCCGCGTTGTTGATAGCCGCCCTGTTGTTCTCTCGGTGGGCCACGCTGTTGATAGCCGCCCTGTTGTCCTCCCGGTGGGCCACGTTGTTGATAGCCGCCCTGTTGTCCTCCCGGTGGGCCACGTTGTTGATAGCCGCCCTGTTGTCCACCTTGAGGCTGGCTACCCTGTTGACCGCCTTGTGGACCACCCCGTTGTCCCCATGCGCCTTGCGGTTGCTGGCCACTTTGAGGAGCACCCTGCGGAGGTGCAAATGGGCCTTGCTGTTGACTGCCCTGTTGACCGCCTTGTGGACCTCCCTGCTGGCCCCCCTGTTTTTTCTGTTGTCCACCTCCAGCCTGTTTCCATCCTCCTTGTTGTTGTTGTTGTCCTTGAGGACGTTGTTGTCCAGCCTGTTGCCAACCTCCTCCTCCACCTGTGCTAGTGGTTGCTGGCTCACCCTGAGGAACGGAGGCTGCTTGCTGCGACCGCGGAGCTGCAACACAAATTGCATACGTACATACATAAGTTAAATTAATGCATTACGCATGACGTGGCCAATATGGTGAAATAGGTATTTAGAAAAAGTTTTGTGCTTCCCCTTTAATACATACAGTCGAGATATCGAGTTTGAAAAGACAACAGAAGAGAGCTAAACAGGTTTGAGATTCAAATAATGTGGTTCCCCATACACGTAAAAGTATTTCGAGAATTTTCTAGTGCAATCTCTTGTTATGCACAGGAGATTTTAGTGTAGATGCACACACACATACATATGCATTGAACTCACCCTGTTGTTGCGTTTGTTGTTGTTGTTGTTGTTGTTGTTGTTGAGAGCCCTGGGCTGCAGCGGGTGTTGTGTCTTTAAACTCTGCAAAACAATTGCACGCACAAATGTACAAATACATTGAATTTTGTCGGTGTGATCTTCTGTTTATATATTGTGTATTTCTGATTACAATACTTACTGTTTTTTTTCCCCATTTTATTCTATGAAATTGGAATTGTAATTTTAACAGTAATTGAAAAATAGTTCACTATTACTTCTGCGTCTTGCGTTTGCTTTGTTACTTAAAAGAAATTTCCAAGTTAACTAACACGGGCTTTCAATGTTGTTAAGCGAGTAATGTTGCTTGGCAAGCTTGTGTACCGATATATTATCGATAAGATTATTAACCGACACAAATAGACAAGCTACTTCATATATTTCAAATAGCAACGAAAAGATGATGACAGGTCCCCCAGAAAATTTATATTCCATCGGGCGGATATGAGGATCACAGTCCGTTAATCAGATTTCAAAATTCGAACCGTTTTGCCAAGCGCATAATTAATAAAATTAATTAATATTCAACTATGCAGCTCAAGGCAATCATTTTAATCATATGTTTTGATCGAAATTAATATGGAAATACGCATACAAAGTATCATATTTTTGTTGTCTATTAAATAAAATACCAGAATTTGTTGTTGTTGTTATGGTTGTATCAATTTTATTTGGAATTGCACTTTTATTTTGCCCATTTACAGCAACCAATTAAATGTTTTACAATTTTTTTTTATATTTTCCCATTTTTTTTTATGCGTTAAAAATGTTGTTGCCAAAAAATAATATATGGTCATATTATACATAGTTCATATGTAAATATAAATATAAATACATAAATATATTGTAATGGATTCTCAATTTGTTTTAACGCATTTTTAATAAAAATTTTCCATTGCACAAATGTATTTTTCAAATTGGTGTTAACGTGATTTAGTTGTAATTTTCTATAGAATTTTTATATAAAATTTTACTAACAATTGCACAACTTCGTCCGCATGATTTATATACATTAAAAATAACTACAATAATTATATAGATATAGTATGATTTTATAAAGAAATCAATTTTTCGCTTACAATTTTGTTTAAGTAAATTTTCGGTTTCGTAAATTCAACTAATTTAAACTAAACTGACTCATACATATAATTAATATAAAAGACTGTGGAAAAACAAGAATAGTTATGCCAAAAAATTGCACTAAAACGTAAAATTCAATTGTAATATTAAGAAAAACAAAATCTTTGCTGCAAAGTAGTAAATCATATTGTAATTGTTGCTGTTTCTTCTATTCTTCTATTTGCAGCAGCGCCACTTAAAATATAAAACTTAACAAACAATATTTTCTTTTTTTTATAATTGGCTCGGAAATTGTTTAAATCAACCAGGCAACAAAGCAACATAAATTTGAAAAGCATCTTGAATACTTTAATAGCTTTAAATTCAATTGACGGCTACAGTTGCTGCTGGTAAACAAAAAAAAAACTTAAATGCTGCATACAGACATAGTTCGTTTTACATAATCATATATATATATATGGAATTGTTTTCGATTCTTATTTTTTGTTTTTTGTTTTGAGAAATATCGTATAAAGGAACAAGAGTCATGCCAAACAATTCAAAAGACTGTTCCGAACGTAGGAAACAGCTCTGAAAGTAGTTCGTACAATCAAGCATTATTAAAACATAATGTACATGTCGTTGCTCTTAAATCAAATCGATGTTTTCTTAGAGCCCACATCATAGCATGCCATATGCGTTTTTGGTGTATGTGTTGATTATTTTTCATTTTCTTATTAGTTTTTTAACAATATGATTACGTAGCTTCTCTTTAGACGCTGAATAAGTGGGGTTCTTTTGAGCTTGTTGGTTGCTGATCATTGCCTACTCTCTATATCAGGTTATATAACAGGAATGCATGACTAATAATATAAGATACTACGAACTATAAGTAGCTAGTTATACATTAAAGATACATATTTATATATATATATATATTTATATGGTTTCAGTTATAGGCATACGGGCTGCTAAATCTTAAGAGATGATGGTGGCAGGGGTATTATAATTGGGGGAATGTTTTTACTGCTTTGTGCAAACCAAACAAAAGTCAAAATCGAAAAAAAAAATGCACTTGCATCGCACTAACAACGATAAACAAGACAATTTTGTTTATAAACTGATAAATTCTTAAAACTTTCCTAACTTTCACTCGAAACACGTTCTCGTGGTCTGTGCTCGTACAACAAAAATAAAATATCTCTCGGGCAGGCAGGCAAACTTGAACCGTGGCCACTGGGCCTCGGTACAGGTCTAGGACTTTTTCACATTGTGCTTGCTAACTAAGGCCTGCAATTTGTGCAGCTGACTAAGTAGATTGGCATTGGTCTCCTCCAGTGACTCGAGGCGTTTCTTATAATCATGATTTTCAGTAACCAAAATTTCAACGCGCCGTTCCAGCTGATCCATATACTCTTTCTTTTTACGACGACTTTCCTGAGCGGAGATCTGTTAAAAGCATATAAAACAAAATTAGATAATATATTCTAAACATCTTTAATACAAACACATGAATTTAACATACCTTATTTTTAATTTTGCGTCTGATCTTCTTCAAAGATTTTTCTTCGGCTTTGGTGAGTGGCAGCTTCTGTGGAATGGGATAGCCCTCGGCCAGCAGCGTGCGTTTCTCCTCCTCTGTTAACAGAAGTGTGCCCGTCGAGCCTTTCTATAAATGCAAACCAGCGAGAAAAAATATGAATATTTAAATAAAAACAAAATATAATATTTATACACATATATTCCTATTCTATTATGCTATCACAAAACTATATTGTTATATGAAATATAAATTATAAGTCTCAACAACAAGTGTATGTATTTCATCAAATTTATATTAAAAAGATTATTTTTTATACAATATCTACATAAAACTGGCTTGTGCCTTGGTATTCTTTATTTATACATCTTGTAAGGAAGCTAATTACTTGGAAAAATCACAATTAAGTAAACTTATTAAATGTTAAATCCAATTAATAATTGAAATTAAATAATAATATTAAAGAAACAAAATCTTAGATTTTTGGTTTAGTATAGAAAATTAAAAGGCAAGTTAGCATATTATTTTAAAATTTATTTTATAAATATTCTTACCGGCTGGGAACTGATTAACGGCGTGTGTATGGGCTGCCTCGTCGATGGTGCGGCATTTGAGGCACCATTGCTGCTGGAGGCGCGGGTTATGGCGGCGGCAGCGCGTCGCGCGCTACCATTGTTAGACGATTCGCCATTGCCGGCTGCATTGGTCACGGCGGATATGGAAACGGAAGCATTGGGCGACAGTGGCGCATACAAATGTTCCGGTGACAAGTTGCCTTCGGAGTCATCGCTGGGCAGAGAGGAGGGCGGCGTGAGCGGTATACCATAGGCATGCGATTTGCCGGAACTGTTGCTGGCCGTACTTTGTTTCTCGCTCTTGATGGCTATTTTGGGCAGCATTAAGCTCTGGCCATTCTGGCCAAGCATAAGCTGTTGCTGCTGGGATTTAATGAGGCTGCTGGTGCTGGAGGTAAGCAAAAGGCCACCGTGCTGTGTTCAAGATATAAAAAAAGAGTATTTAATACTTGTATGAAGATTGGTTGTTCTGATGCAATCTTACCTTTTGGTCAAAGAGCAATTCTGTTTGCAAATTGGCCAGATTAAGACTCAGCTGGTGGGCGGTGCTATTCTGTGAGTTTGGACTGGCGGGGCAGCTGGAATCGGGAGACATGGGCTCATCCTTAATAACAGCCTCATCGATCTCAATATCAGAGCATATATCCGGTGATATGCTGCCCTCTCTGGCCGATGACACCGATGAACTACAATCGTTATCATCATACATTTCTGCCAAATGTTGAGGTAGTTGAAAAAAATTCATGCTGTTGTTATTGTTGTTGCCATTGCTGTTGCCATTGCTGTTGCTGCCACTGCAACTGTTGCTATTCTGTTGTTGCACCTCGACATTACTGCGTGCGAGGACTGTGCTGGCAGCCGTTAGCTCCGTAATGGCTGTACTTAAAGCGGGACTGGCGCTGGCGCTGCTCATGCTCAGCATGGCGGTGCTGCGACTGTTTCTTGCGGGCAGGTGTAGTGTAAGGCATTTTGGATCGATGGTGATGCGCCCGCTACCAGAGTAGCATTCGTCATCCATATCTGTAAAAGTGGCAAGTGGAAATGTTTTGTAAGTCGATCAAAAGTTCAACGGCTTTAACAAAAGTATTTTATGAGCTGCAAATGATATTACAAGGCTGTCAAGACACTGTTATCGATATCGATAATAGTAAAAGGAGCTGCAAAATTTGATTACCATAAAAAATTATCTAGTTAATCCTTACATTTCTAATTTACCTACGTACATTGTTGTTTACGTCTTGGCCATATTAAATAAGTCAATATGTGCGCAAATATTGTGTAGATTAACCTACTTTTGTTTAATGTTTTATTTTCTCAATTCTATGATGAATGTGCGCTGCTTAGGTGTTTAGCTGTTAAACAAATATTATACAACAATTTAATATTCTTTTCTGTAACTATATAAACAGGTCCAAGCATTGGATCATGTTGTCAGTAGCGCGCGTCAGCAGATGCTTTTGCCATGGCACTTGTGTTTGCATTTGATATGTATGTATGTATATATGTTTTGTTGTTTTTTCAGCTACGTTCTTGTTCCTCTCTCTTACTCCCAATTCTATTATTTCATAAATTTTAATATTATTTACACAGTTGTTGTACAGTTTCCATAAAATTACAAATAATACAAAAAGAATAAAAAAATCGACCAGGCAATAGCAATTATATATACAGTGCGCCCATATATACGGGAATATTAACAACAAGAACAACAACAACTACAAAAACAATAACTGATATCGCGTCAAAGTACAAAACTTCATGCACGAGTACTGCGTTAAATTGCTAAATGCTACCGCGACAGTTAAAAAAAATAAAAAACACAGAAACTGTTCAACTGTTTTTCCATGTTGTTGTCGTTCACTACTTATGTACATGGCCTAAATTCACAATGGAGCCACCAACTGGCAACTGTATTTGTCTTGGCTTTAACCAGACTACCAAAAGCGTCAGCTCAAGAAAACGTCAACCTAACCGTTAGCCAAAATAATCGATAGAATTTCGGCAGCTAACGGTAACATTGGCCTTTTGATAACAATATCGATAACACTGCAATTTGCACTACCTACCGTCGATCTTGGCCTGCAGGCTTTTTGGTGAATCGGGCAGGGAATCACCATCGCTGTTGAGACTATAGGAATGCTCCGTTTTTATTGGACCCGTACCATTAAGCAGCGCGTCGGAGATGAGCTTGTCATGGAGTATGACGGTTGGATCCTTGACATCACGATCATAAAACCAATCGTGCATATCATGATCGCTGCTTATTTTCAAGGATTCCGTCTGTAAAAATAGCAACAAAAATTGCAAAGAAAACAACAGTAAAGGTAATTAGTAAATGTACAAACGGCATAGAGTCGCAGTCGTGTTGCAAAGCGATAGCACGCTTATATAACTTAGAAACAAAAGTAGAAATATATACATATATTTGTGCCAACAATAAAATTTAAAAACAAAAAAAAAAAACAACTAATAATAATTTAAAAGCGAATCGCACGAAAAGCTGGCACACGTAAAAACGCAGCGATACAGATACATAGCCCATGCAGATAGCTCAAAAATAAAAAATAAAAATATAAAACAAAGCAACAACTAGTAAAATACACAATATAATTTATAAAATACATATAGAAAGATGGCAGCCTTGCATGCGGTGCGAGGTATATAGTATATATTTGTTTGTCAATCTTATCAAAAGACGACAACGACTCTATCGTACCCTTGAAATTTTCATAGATTCAAACAAAATACAAATAAAAGCAATTTCAAGTTATCATTTGTTAAGTAATAATTACTGAAGTGGCCGCACAGTCAATTCATTGGATTGCCTACATATACTATATCTAAACATATAAGCAGTTTAAATGGTTTCAAATGCTGCGCCATTTTGCGCGCCTCAACGATAATTTAGGGGCATATCGATACCATGTCCTTGCGCCTGGAAGCTACCGATAGGCGTGTGTCACGGTGTCAGCATTAATCGTTAATACATATCACAAATTAGCAAGGCTTGCAAAAAAATTGTAATTGAAAAGCAAAATAAAAAGTGCAATAATTGATATTAAAAAATTATACATATTTAAACAGAGCGCATTTAGAGTGGTGTTTTGTGAGCGTGATTAGTCGCTGACAACCTTGAATAACAGCCATGTGCATGATGATGAGCTTCTAATGAGCACAAATGCGATTTGCAACAAGTGTTTATCTGTTGTTTTGCCGCTCGACGGGAACAAGTTTTCTTCTTCTTCTTCTTCAACACTGTTACCCAAAAAATCCAGAATACGAATTTGGTACGATGATGTAATCTCAGTGTGCCAGTTTATTTTATTTTTTGTCAAAATAATAATAATAAAAAAAGGCAACAAATGCATGAATTTACTTAATTGCTGTAAGCAAATCTACGGCTATAAATTGTTGACCCATATAAATGCGACACTTTCTGGTTGTCTCTGCTTCTGTGTATGTGTGTGTGTGTGTGTGTGTATGCATATGTATACATAGAATGATAAAAAGTGCATGTAATTACGCTTGGCTTTAAAAACCCATTAGTATGTAAAATATACATATAGTGTATTTTTTTTATTTTTTTTTTGCCTTAATGTGCTCACATTCTAAGCCACATTCAAATGGAAATCCAGTTTTGGCCATAAGAAAAGGGAACGTCGTCGTTGTCGTCGCGGGCATGGCCACAAGTGTTTGTATGTATGTATGTAAATATATCTGTAAGAGTGCGTATTTATGTATATGTGTGTGTGTGTGTCAGCAGGCGGCTTGCGTGCCGCGGCAGGTACAATTCTCTTTCTTTCTCTCTCTCTTTGTCTGTCTGCTGCTGCCGCCCCGTCCCTCCCAGCTGCTTCTGTGTGGGTCTTCTTTCAAGCCTTACTTATTCGTACACGGCACATAAACTTAAACATTGATTACCGTTTGCACGCGTGCATTGTATATGCTTATGTGTATTGGTATGTATGCGCATATGTGTAGGCATTGGTATGTGCGAGGGTGGATTTAAAAGTATTGCATAAAGCTTTAATACTAATTCTATAAAAAAATGTGTTAAAGGAGGTCATGAGGTAGATGTAACTAGGATAAGCAGGCATCTCCGATCAGTTAAAGTATATATATTCTTGATCAGGAATAATAGCAGAGATATTAAGCCCCTGATATTTCTGGGATAATTCTTAAGTATTTTTTAATTTTCTAATATTTTTCTTATTTTAGGTTAAATTAACACTTTCTAAATGTGAAAAGCCATTGAAAAAATAAAATGGACAAAGAACAACAATTAAAAGATTCAAATTTGCATGCACAGTGCGAAAGTATGTCAATTAAATACTAAGTTAGGCTGATAAAAAAAATGGTGGATTATAAAATGAATCTTTGATCAAACGGATTAATCGGTAAACATTCCTCAAAGTTTTGCAATTAAAAAAATATACTTTATTCCTGCACCTTTTTTTCAGGACTTTTAAACTGCACCGCTCTCATTTTTTGCATATTTACATTTAAGAATTAACGCGAAGCTTAATTATTTTTATGATCCACCCTCGTTAGCATGTCTTCTGTATGTGTATGTATGTATGTCCATTTACAAGTGCTTTCTCCATATGTATTTTAGCCGCCTCTCCGCAACGGCCAAGAATCGGCAAAAGTAGCAGCGGCAGCAGAGAAGCGTAAATAAATTCTACAAGTGTGTGTGTGTGTGTGTGTGCGTGCTTGTTGTGTGTGTGTGTGTGTTTATGATGAGTTCAACGAACCTTGGAATTGTTGAGAATTAGCAATTCTTGAAAAATGTTACCAAAACGGGCAACATAAACACACACACACACACACACACACACTAAAAACTCATTGGTATACAGAGAGATACATATTGTGTGGAGCTTGATGATGATGATGATGAAAGAAAGCCAAGAAGAGACAGCAAAAAAAAAAAAACAAAATACAAAATAAAATGCTTGCAGGCATTTTGCTGCCTTGCCTGGCCTCTGTCTGCCCCCCCTACTCAGCTGAAGATCGTAGCATGGCCGGCGCTGGGGGCCAAGTTACGGCTAAGACCAACTTGTGGAGCATCCACTGAGCCATTCAGTCAATGTGGTTGCATGTTTCATTTGTTGTTATACTTTTTCTCATCTAATGTTCGATGAAAGCCGTTTTGGGTGAAATGCCAAGGGCGACTGACAAGTCAAGTGCCCCCTGCCCTCAAGTGTTAACCTCTTAAAAAGCCACAAAATAGCGCTTAACGCAATAAGCTTGAACAGGTATTGGATCATTCGAGCTGCTTCAAATATCGATTGTATGCTCAGCTATCGATCACACCACAAATCTACCGTTATCGATGCAAATGAGCACCTGCTTAGAGCAGAACCTGTTGGGTCACGTGTGCGATGAGAACTTTTCCAAAAAATAAAAATAAAAAAAATATATTTTCTTTGGCCTGCACTTAATTTCGAAATCTATTCAAAAAAAAACCCAATTCAACTCGCATCAGAGCAAATAAGCCGCCAGAGGTAAAGTATACTATTTTATTTTTACATACATATCTGTTCCAAATTAGCATATCGCCTTTGCCTCCATTATACAATTTTATTCAAATTTTTTATCGTAGTCCCAGGCAAAAGCAAGAAAAAGGGTGTAAAACACAAGGCAAACAACAAAAATACAATTTCATAAAAATAATTAAACTGGTTATAGTTTTTTTTCTTTTCTTTTTAAAAAAAACTTTGGTTTTTTTTTGGTTTTTTTTGTGTTTTGTCTATAGATATTTTGATTTTGCTCTTTCGCTTGCTTCACAAATTGGATTGATTAAATAATGTTGCAGCAAGCGAAAACCTTTCACATTTATCAAAATGCAGTTGTATGTGGTTTTTTTCGTTGTTGTTGTTGTTGTTATTGTTTGTACATGTGTACTTACAACCAACACACACTTAATGTATGTATGTATCAGTTTTCTTTGTGTTGTGCACAGCATTTTTAGTTGCTCTTTATATCTTTTCAATTTTTATGCTTGTCTGTCTTTCTGTCCGACTGCCTTTCTGCTGCTACTTCATCGTCTTCGTCTTCTTCTTCATCATCATCATGATCGCTGTAAAGTGAAAGGTGCTCCCACAATTCAAAAATGCTTTTTAACTTGAAAAATTGCTACGCTTTGGCTTGCGCTTTTTTTTTTTTTTTTTGATTTTTTTGATTTTTAATTTTGTTGTAGCGTTTTTTTTTTTTTTTGATTTTATTTCGAATTTTGCCTGGCAGTCGAAAAGCGTGGCAAATGGTAATTGGTAAATGTATAGTTGGCCTAAAAAGAAAGTGGACGAAACAGAAGAATGCTAAAAGGCAACCCTAAACATTGTCTTCGCCTTTCAAATGGCTTAGAAAAAGGGTTTCTAACATTAAATATTTAATTGAAAACCCATAAAAAACTAAGCTTAAACATTTCGATATTTATATATATTTTTTTTATATATTTTTTAACATGTTTTGCAAACCTTATTAATAAAAAAAAGCGCATACATAATTTATTTGCTACCAAATTATTTAAAAATGTTTTTTTTTTTGGTTCATTTTAAGCTAATTTGTCGTGCGCTTTGTCACAAACGATCACAAATGAGCTTAGATAAAAATCGATACATTGATCACTTTTTCGATCACTTTTCAATACAACACTAATTGACCTTGTTGATGCCACAACACAACATTGCGTATACGCCGTGTTGCAAGCCCTGTAAATGACATCCACCCCCCAACAAAACAGCAGCAAAATGACGTGTTTGACGTAATTTTTGGTTATAAATATAATCCAATAGGTATAATAACAATACCAACAGCAGCACAAACACAGCTGTAGCGATATGGCGGGGGCGTGCGTCCTCCTATGCGGGCTTAACCTTATCAACCAACATATATAAAAGAGAGAGAAATACGCAAACAGCCAGGCGCTCTGACGTATGTACATAAAAAAAAACGCAACCCAAAACACCCAATTCCAATTCGCAACACATTTTGCAAAGAAACGGAAATTGTTGTGAAAGTTGGATGTGTAACGCCCACGCACAGGGAGAGAATCCACAATGTAACCATGGCTACAAATTGGAGGCAATGGAGTGTGTGTGTGTGTGTGTGCGTCCTAATCGCATTTTGTGGCATTGTGGTTAAGGTGTTAAAGTGGCCAAGAGTGGCTAAAAGTGGTTGACTTTGACGCCTTTCACAAATGAATTAATAAAAATGCCATCAAGCGGAAGCAACAATTATGTAGATCAACCAATTTAACCAACATATGCCAAACCAATTAATCAAGTGAGCTTTTATTTATTTTTATTTTATTTTTTTTACTTTTGTGACTCACTTGGCACTATTTGAAGATTTGTGACTCATTTTAATTGATAGTGTTGTGTATTTGGCGAATTATGTGGGAAAGTAGCAATGTGATAAGCTAAATTTCTTATTAACTAACGTTTAATTAACTACTTAGGCTATAAACCAAATTCCAAGTTACACTGAAAAAATAAAGTAGAAATGGTTGTAAAAAATTGAATAATAAGGATCATACTTTTTTTAATTAAAGAGCTAATTCCCTTTGCTATAATAAATCAGGTTAAAACAAAGAACTGATTAAAGATTGTTTTCGATATTTTGAATAATTTGCATGTCTATTTAAAACTAGTTTTAAACGTAAAATGATTTCAGATATTCGTTTGCTAATTTTGGTAACTTTTTTTTTGTATCTCTATTGACAAATTATTTGACTTGGTTTTTAATAAAATACTTAATCAATTTTAATCTTTTTCAATGTCTTTAATAATTTTTAATTTATAGCATATGCCCTTATTTAAAAAAAATTAATCTAATACTTCGAGGGCCTACAAAACACACATTCACTTTTATAAATATGTATAAGTATATATAAATTTAAATTAAAAAAACTGAACTTTTAAAAATAAGCTTAAATATTGCTCGCTTAAGATATTTCTTAATTCCCAAACTTTTCTTCTTTTTTTTCCAGTGTAAAAACAACCTTTAGGCTGAGTTAAATTTCCTAACTTGTTGCATATCATGCTCCTGTAATGAGCTTTAACTGTTGCACACAACTTGGCTTGTTGTGTCATATAACACTTCATTAACGCATATTGTACAAAACAATATGGTACGCCCCCCCGTTTATATAAGGAGAAGGCGTAACAATCTCTCTACACCCTAACCACATTACTGTAAATTGAATCTATGAATAATTCACACAGAGCCTTCAACTCCCAACTCCTGCCAGTCGCTGCACAGTCTGCCTGACATTGACGTCAAATGTTAACTGAACAGCTGGTCGCTGCCGGACGCCCACATATATACAAATATAGATATACATATACATATATGTAACTTAAGAGCAGCAAAAAAGAGAGCAAAGAGAGCAAGCAAACAGGCCAATGCGCATCCTGCACTGCGCAGCGCGTGTAAAATTCGCATGAATGGACCGTTGCTTGACTCAATGAATTGTTGGTCGGGTGGATTGTTTGTATGTGTGTGTGTGTTTGTGGTGGGGGGTTAGTAAGTCGCTCTAACTGTAATTCGATGATGTGTACTATATACACACACACACACGGAGACATATGTTTGTGTTTGCACAAATTTAATTATGCGCGCTTTTGCCATATGTTTGAAATATTTTCATAGAAATGTGCCGCACACAAAAATTTGCAATGGTGCCATCGTGTTAGTTTTTGTAGTTTTATTTAGTTTTTTTTTAGTTTTTTTTTATCTATTTTTTGGCATTCGCTTTTGTATTTTTTAACCTGTTTTTGCAGATTGCAGCGCTCGCTCCGCTTATTGGAAATGTCAAAGTTAAGCAATACACACACACACACACTCACACACATTGTTTTATTTTTTATATACCATATTGAAAGTATCGTGTGCATACATAGCTCGAACTAGTTATTTAAATATGCTGAGCAACCGTGTCTTGAGACAATCTGTTGCCAAGCACGTTTTTCAGTTTTGTGGGTTCTCTCGTGTGCATTTAAAATAGCGGCACTCGTTGCACTAAGCCGTTAGAAATTCAACATAACCTCAAACCACACAAATACACAGACACAATGCGCATTTGCATTTAGCGTTAACTGTTCTTGGTTTATTGTCGTTGTTGTTGTTGTTGCTGTTGCATTTTGGTTAAAGGGTGTCAAATTGTCTTTTAGAAAATGGTTAATATCATTATGTACGCTAGCAAAATTTTTGTTGTTGCCATCTTTTGCTTATATAAGCGAAAGTTGTACCAAAAAGCGTAGAAATGTAAAAATATACAAATTTATAAAGCTGTTGCTTTTCTTCAGTCTTTTGCTACTTCTTCTGCTTCTACTGCTTCTTCTTCTTCTTGCTAGCCCGCTCAATGGTAGAAGCCAAGTCAAGTAAACTTGCTGACTTATTAACTTGAACTTGTTTGTTAATGCTGCAATTTTCTTTCTCGACTTGACTTTTGCTCCGAGTTTAGTCTGATTTTTTTTTTTGCTTTTTTTTGGTCAGCATTCTTTTGTGAAGGCGATTGCTTTTTTTTTTTTGCTTTCGTCGACCCAAGGTAATCATTTTTTACTGGAGTTTCTTTTGGCTAAGGTTTCTTTATTGCAACAAAAAAAATATTTATAGAAAAGTATCGTAATGGAATGCTAAACTTTGCTGGCGATCGTTTTTATTTTTTTTTGGAACACTTTCTGCGTCGCAAAACTACTTCCTGTGTTAATTTCTGGTAGTTCCTGGTTGATTCTATAGTTTTGGAGTGAATAACCCTTTGGAGCACGAGCATACTAAATACTATAGTGTATAATATTGTATGTATACAATGTATGTGCATTATAAGATTAATTTGAATGCTGTCTAGCGTGACGTTTTGTTTCCAAGCAAACATGTGCCCCTCTTATCGTTGAAAACGAAATGTGAAAATAGAATTTTATTTTTTTTTAGCTTCCAGCAGCAAAATGTGTCTAAAAGTCCTTATCAGCAACAGTGGACCATTCATTTAATTGTATAATAGTATATAGCTAGGTTTATATGGAATAGAATTTTTTGTTATTTTTTTAGAGGATGTTTTAAGTCATAAAACGTGCTGTCCATTTCTATAGGATGGTAATGTTTTCAAGGGCGTAGACAGCTTTTCACCAAGGGGGTTTAAATTTCAATTTTTAACAAACTTTAAATCAAAAATTTCTCTTTAGATTTTAACATTTTTTTCCCAAAGGAACTACCCCCCCTTACACATGTAACTACACCTATGTAAACACCTATAAAATTAAAAACATAACTAACTGAATGTAGTAAATATATCTAAAATATAGTTAGTATAAGAAAAATACTATTAAATCTTAATGTAGCCATATAAACAGGTTTTTTTTTATTGCAATTTCCATAAAAAAAAAACTAAAAAAAAATATTAATGTACGCTCAGGGAAAATGCCATTTTTAAGCTTTTTATTTAAAAATTTTAATATCACTAAATATCTCCTAAGTGCAGTTTGTAAAGAAGCTCATAAATAACACTTCAACTTTGTATTTTTTTAGAAGAAAAATACTTTTTGCTTCCCTATGAAAAAGTAATTGATTTTAAACTTAAACAAACCTGATAAAATAAATATATATATAATATATTTCTCAGAATATCTATCTATTTATCAATAGCTCTTTAAGTATCAAGTGTACAACAGATAAGCGTAGACTTTTATAATTATGATTACAACAACTTGAGAGCGAATCAATCTGCTGGGGGATTTTTTGTCCACAGATTGTAATGATGTAGATTCTACAATACATAAAGTAGAAAAAAAACATGTTCTGGGAATTTTCTGATTTTTATAGTATATATGAGTTTCACTTTTACTTCCAAGTAAATACAATTGTCTGTTTTTGTTTTTATTTTGCATTTAGCTTGTTGTGAAAACCCCATTAATACACACATATAAATATATATATATATTTTTTATACCGGCCCAATGTACAAAATGAGCACGAGCGTAATCAAAACTATTTTGAGGCCTTATCTGGCTTTTTTTTTTATTTTGGCTCTTTTGAGTTACAAAATACTTTGTGATAAGATTCTTAAATATGCCAGAAAAAGACTTTTTTAACTGCACAAAAATGATAATTTTAATTTAAAATAATGCCAAATAGCAAAAGCAATAAAGTTGAAGTTTAAGTGTGATGTATTTATGTTTGTTTTTTTTCAAGCTATTATAATAAATATTTATGCATATGTAGTACATAAATTTATGATTGCATTATAAAAGCACGCACTAAACAAATACTGACGTAATCGAGAGCGCACGCCCCGGGTAAGTCTACGGGCTGTTCGTTCTGCTTACGGCGGGAAAACTGCACGCGCGTTTTTTTCCCGGGAAATTTATTATTGTTGTTGTTGCATTTTTTTTTTTCAATTTTGTTTTCGCATGAGCCTCTATTTCGGGGTCTGGCGTCGTCATTTGCGGTCTTTGCGGCATTATCTCGCCCCAGTAATGACACTGACGGCCTAAGGTTTTGTCAGTTTAAAGTGCAGCGGCAGGCAAAAATATTCAAATATATATATATATGTATGTATATATATATTCTTTTAGTTGAAAAAGTCATTAGTTACTTTGCATTTAGCGCAGCTGATAGCGCAGTGCGTCTTATCACTACACTCTCAGCCTGTGTCTGTGTGTGTGTGTGTGCCGTAATAGATTCTTTCTTTTGTATTTAAGTATTTAAGAGTCTGTACGTAGTACTAGTAGTACTCATAAATATGAAGCTAACTGCGGCAGCGACTGCAGCAGAGACGCTTCCTCGACGGCGACATGTATTCATTACTGTTTCCGCAGCGATAAGCAGCTCTCAGAGCTCTACAGAAGAAGAAGAAGCAGCAGAAGCAGCAGAAGAAGAAGAGCAACCCAGCAGACTCTCACATGAAAATATATTTTTCATTATAAATATTGAAACTGTTGTCAGAATTTTGCCCGCTAATGATAAATTTCTTTCTATTTTTTTTTTGTTTTTTTTAATTTCTTGGAAAACTCTAATTATCATTATCACACAAAACACTTTGGTTGAACAAAAATAAAAAAAATTTCAAAGTTACGCCAGAAATAGTTTCTGACGCTGTACGACGACGTTGCCTCTTATCGTAATGTAAATGATATTTGTTTTTTTTGATTTTTTGAACACAAGAAATCACTAAAAATTTAATATTTGTTGATGCTTCCTTACCCAACGGTGGTAAGAAGCTAAACAAAACTCAACGTAACTGTCAGATAAAAATTAAAAAAAATATAAAAAACCTTGGACAACCGTTCATATCATATCTTTTTCGCAAAAGTTGTTTTAGCTACACCCTGGTAAGAAATCAAATCGAAATAACAGGGAATCGAGAACAGGGTGTGTATATATACAATATATATATATTGCCTGCCTTATATATCATACTTAGGGCCTAAGGTAGTAGTCGATTAGATTTGACTTTTTTGGTGACTGTAAAAAGTCAAGTGAGACAGGCAGACAGGCAGATACATAGACAGTTTTACGATCTTTTTTTTATGGTACAGGTTTTTTTTTTGGGGGTCTCTTGGGTCTTTTAGTGTAAAACGATTGCGACTGTTTAATATGCAGGCACGAAGATCAGTCTTTTGATCAGAAAGGGAAAATGAAACTAACGTTAAATGATGGACATTCACCAAAAATATACATTTAAACAATTTCTCTCATTTCATGCAACACCAATGAGTTCCTAGCGTGTTTAATTTGTTTTCTCTAAGTTTTGTTTAGTAAAAAAGTAAAAAAAAAAACCCCACTTGAATATTTTAATCACAAATCACGTTTGTAGGCTCATTTGTACAACCTGATAAGCTTTGTAAACTTAATGTGGGTCATTAATGTATTTTATTTTTCAGCTTCTTCTTAAAATGCAATTTCAATTTCTTCTTAAAACGATTTTATAATTCTTTAAACAGAACCGATACGATATGTCAAGCGGAATTAAAGTTATTTATTTATATATATTTCAAGTCAGCATTATAGTATAGTACTACTATATCTTGCAGTTTTTCTTATCGTTCTCTTTTACTTAACTTTTACGTCACAAAGGTTTTTTTATTATTATATTGTTGTATTAAAAAAATACTGATAAAGATTTGCTAAATGTTACCATAAATTAATTGAACGCATTATTTTGCTCGCTTACCGGATCTAAATCGGAGTCCCATATATCTTTGAGGTCGCCATCGTAGAATGAATCCATATTGAGGTTTTGGTTTATATTTTCTTTGCGCTCCAAGAACTATTTAGATTTGATTTTTGCAGTAGAATTATTTTTGCGGTGTTCGACTTCGTTCCACCTGGTTACAGTCACACAAATTCTTAATTTTTTGTGTTTTTTTTTAATTTTACTCAAGACTTTTTTGCTATTTTACTTAATATGTTTGTATGTATATGAATAATAATTATAATGATTGGATTTATTCCTTTTTTTCTTGCTAAAGCTAGTCAACAACAGTTCTGAACGCGCTTCTTTATAACACTTATTAGGGCGAAACCTGTTGCTTCCAGAGAATGTTTTCACTTGACATTGTTAAAGTCTCTTAGTGTGAGTGTGCGAGCGAGTGTGTGTGTGTATTTGTATCGCAGCGCGAGCGTATTTTTATATGTATTAGTATACGAACATATGTATGTATGTATATGTGTATAGTTCTAACTTGGATTACAACTTGTTGCACGCGTTTTTAATTATAATTTGTAATGATTTAATCAACACATTAGATATTCACTCGTTTTTTTTTCCATAGAAAATAGTTATTTATAATTTGTTTGATTGTATTGTAGATTTAATGGTTTTATTTTTTGTGTTTGAGACAGCAGCACACCATTTCCATATGGCTGGCATTGGCCATGTATAATAACATTTATAATGTGTAGTTAATATCATTAACTGTTGTCGCTTTTTAATTGAATTGTATATGGTATATGCTATTATATGATATATACATATAGATATTGTATATAATATGTTTGTCGGTTAGCACAATTAGAATATTGTCCGTAGTGCGACTGCAGCCAAAAACGGTACTAAACTAAATGTCGGTGAAATTCTTGTGAATGCGAACGAACTGCCAAGCAGCAGAGCAGCAGCCGCCGCAGTCATCGTTGACGTCGTCGTTGGTTCGCTCTCTCCATACACACACACACACATACACACAGAGGCACAATCAAAGCAGAGAGAGCGTATTTGACAATTGCCGGTGTGCCGGCTTGCGTTTTGGCTCTCTCTCTCTCTCTCTCTCTGCAAAGTGAATGTAAGCAGGCGTCGTTCGTTGTTGTCGTCGCTAAGTCGTCGTCGTCGCCGTCGTCGTAAGCCGGCTTTGACGTCAAGCCAAGACTTGGGGGTTATAGAGGGGGGAAAAAAAAACAAGTTTCTTCCGACGTTGACGTTGCTGCCACTGCTGCTGCTGCTGCTTGCTGCTGTTGCGGCAACATTTAACCTGTTTTTTATTATAGATTTTTTTTTGTTGGTATTTGATTTGGTTGCTCCCCCTTCTATCTTTTTCGCTGCGTCTCTGCAACTCTGCTCTGCGCTGCCGCTTGGCAACACTTTGCGCTGTTGCTGCTGTTGATCTTGTCAACTTGACCAAGTTATTTGAACTATGCGCATGTGCAGCCCCTGTCTAGCTAGCTAGCTGGCCTGGCCAGTCAGTTAGCCAAGCCAAAGCCAGTCAGCTAGCTTTGTCATTTGAAGGCTGTTTGCTGGGCCCGGTTGCAGCGACGTCAGAGTTAGCAGCAGCAGCAGCCACAGTCGCAGTCGCAGCGGCAACAGCAGCAGCAGCAGCAGTGGCATAAAGTGAATGTACTTTCAAACCAAAGATCCGGTTTAAAGCCAGGCACAGATACAGCAACGATGATGACGGCGACGACGTTTTCACAAATGCTTGTGTAATACATATGGAGAGGCAGAGCTCCTATACATACCGCAATATACATATAGATAAATATCTATACATACATACATACATATGAAGAGCTTTGGCTACAAATTTGTATTGTATTTGGACAAAGTTTAAAACCCATATGTATATCGAATTGTTGGCCAGGCTTACAAGCTGAAACCGGTCGCCTGTTCGTGATTATCGCACAAAATTTACAAAAAAAAAAAAAAAACTAAAAAAAAAAAGTACCCTGGTGCGTTTTGGCTCCGGGAAAGTATCGAATAATGCCCGTACCCGTGCCTGTGCCTAGACAAGAGCAGGGAAGCACACAATACGTTACCCCAGATCAATGAGCTTTGATAGGCACACGGGCACGGGCATCGGCACGGGCAAGACGCCAGCCGCCGCTGCCGCCACAGAGATCTTTTAATATTTTATATGCGAATGTATAATGTATGTACACACAAGTATACACACAGAAATCATTGAGAATGTGCATTGTACTATGCGTGGTTGTATTTGTATTTGTATTTGTACATTTAATTTCATTTTGTATCTGCAACTGTGTGTAATAATTCGTCATGCTGGCCGCATTTGAACCCGCATAGCTGCCAGGCCGGGCCGGGCCGGGCCCAACACCGCCCCTAATAAGCAAGTTAAAAAAGAAAAATAAAATAAGCGCTCTCCCGTTTACACTCTCGCAGCACTCTCTCGCAGATCGAACTGCCACTCTTTTGCGAGAGCGAGCGCGCCAGAGAGAGAGAGAGAGATTTTTTTTCGATCAACTGATTTTTTTTACAGTTACAAAAGAAGAGAGAGCAAAAGCAAGAGCAAGAGAGAGAGAGACTGTTTTATGGCTGGCACAAATATTTTTCGCACAGCGCCCAAGCCACTGAACATTTTTTTTTTATTATTATTATTATTTTATATTATTTGATTTGTGAATCACAACAAAAACCCGTAGAAATGTAAAGGTGTGTGTGTGTGTGTGAGTGCGTATTTATATATATATATGTATATAGCTGGGTTTCACTGGAAAACAAGATACATTACTTGACTTATTGTTGTTGTTGCTATTTAGGTGTCGGTGTCTGTACGTCTGTGATTCGCATGTTGTTTATCTGCAGCAACATTTTAATCTGTACTTCAGAGTTTTTAAATAAAAATATAATTTAGCATTATGCCAGAACCTTGTGATTAGATTTTGTTTTATTTTTGTTTTTCTTTATTTTAAGTTGATAATTTAATGACTTCCTCTATGATAATTTGTTTACCAGCTGATTTAGAAGAATTTCATACGAAATAGATTTCTTCTTGGTTTTGCAACTGATAATTCTTAATTATAAATGAATTGAATGTTTCTAATCATAAATGGCACTATTATCTCAAACTTCAACTAATGTTTGTTGAAAGGTTCTTCAAGTTAGCTATGATAAGATATATTTTGATTTTAATGCACTTAAAAAAAGAAAACGAAATATTTTCGAATAGGATAACCAAGGACTGCACTTAAAAAAATTCCTATGGGTCTCATTAGCTTATCAAAATAGCATAAATTTGTCAGACATATATAGAGACCTTTCCAGACAAAATATGTTTAAAAAAAAAAACAAAAATCAATCAATTACTTGGGCTATTGCTTTTTAAATAGCCATAGTTCACAATATAAAAGATAATGTCAGCCATAAGTTGTACAGATAATTTTAAACTTTAAAGAATTTAAATTTTATTATTAAAGAAATTCATTTAAAAAAATGCACATTAAACAATGTTTTTTATTATTGTTAAATGCCTATAATTAAAAGCCTAAAAAGCAGCTGTGCCTGTGGCATTTTTAATATTGTATTATTGAATTAATAAAATGCACATTATGCATATAAGAACATATGCCAGATGCTAAAAATATGTACATGTGTTTATCTTCATTTTCAAAATTGGCAATATTGACTTTACCTTATGATATTTCTTAAGCCAACAGGTGTAAATAAATGCCTGATTGTTGTTTAAAAGATACTACCAAAAATATATAAATATATGAATTTATTTCTTTTTTTTCCTATTTAAAAAAATAAATAAAATAAAAATAAAATGTGTTAATCAAGCTGCATATAGATATTGACACTTATCTATCCTTTATTATTTTAATTTTGTTTTGTATGGCATCTAATTACCAAAAAAAATAAAAAAAAAAAAAAACATCGCTACATTTGACATAGTTTCTTAATTATCACTTGATATATTTGGGTTTTTTTGCAAGTTTAAAATTGGAACTGCTTTGTCATAATTTTACAGAAATATTGAATAAGAAATGGACTTCATTTTAAGCATAATAATACCAGCTCCCGTATCGTTATATATTTTAGAAAAAAAGGAATTTTTGTTTCTTTGTTACTTTATAAATAAAAATATATAATAAAAATAAATAAAATCAGCCCTTGAGTCACAACAACATTAACAACAACAACTATTTTTTGGGTAGGTCCCGAAAAAATGTTCGTGTGCGCTTGGAAAAACCCATTAATGTATTTTGTTTTTGTAAGCTCGCTCGAGATAAGGACTTGTGCGCCCGACCCCGAGCTTGGGACACTCGTGTGTATTGTATAAACTAAGAGCCTAATTCTTAATGAAATTTTGTACAGTGTATTAGTATCGACTAGGAGGCGTTTATGGGCTATATAGCAATACCATTATCTGAACCAAGTACTCCAAGATCAGCGGGAGAAACATTAAAGCATTTAAAAAACCCTTTAACCGACATTTTGGACATACAATGTTTAAGACAAAAATGAAGCGGAAAAAAGTACTTTAAGTAAGCTATTTAATATAAAGAATATCTTTACAGAATCTAAAATAAATACAATTTAATATTGTTTTTTTTTTGTTTTTGGCTCAGTCTTAATATAAATGTCCTAAAAAGCTGTATAATGAAATTAACACATGCTTGTAAATAAATATACATGTGTATTGTAAATTAAATATACAGTTCACTGATCGATCCCATATATGTAGATAAATACATACATATATATACCTGTCTATATGTAAACATAACCAAACCGGCAGACATATTGCCGTCGTCTTTACAACTGAATCTACAAAGCGTTTGCATTGATCAGCCTTTTGTATATATAAGTCTGATCGTGTGTGTTTTTTTTGTTTGTCTGTCCATCTGTCAATGCACTTAATAAAAGTAAATATATCTTTTATAAGCATTGGTCTATATAGAATAATACAATGCAATGAAATGATAAAAAAAAATTGGTTACGTTAGCACTTGTTTAAATAAATTTATTAAGTCTTCAGTTCTACCTGTCTTAGTCTTGTTTGTTTGTCTTGTTTTATTTATATTTATTTTTTCATTTTTCTTTTTTTTTTGGCTTACAGGTGCAACCATGATAAAGTCGGGCTAACATAGACGAGCGCGCTTGTCTTATCGTCATATTGGTCAAATGCTTGACAATAAATTAGATTTTTGTGCAAATTCAAAAAACCCCATATGCCATGCGAGCCGAGCCACTCCAGCGTTATTTGGCCTGGCCCAAATGATGGTGCAAAAAGCAGCTAACCTGGCTATATATGATGTGTATCATAACAAAAAAAAAAAACGGGAAAATATTCAAGTTCTGGCAAGATCTCAACGAACTGTCAAGGCGCTACTAATCAAACTTTTAGGTAATATCAATTAAATGAATTAAAAAATTTTAATTTAAAAAGCTTTAAATAGTTTATGTAAGTGTATCGAATTGCTGAACATATTCATCATACCCAATTGCTCACCTGTAGGGCAGCATAACTTAAGGCATTTTTGATTTTTTTTATTTTTTTTTTAGTTTTTTAGCAGCTCTTGTCTTCGGGCTTCATAAGCAAAATACGGCCAATGCGGTGCTGTTGAGGTCAATGATTTCTTATGCGTTGTCTGTCTTTTTCTGCTGCTGCTTTTCACGCTTTTGGTTAAATAAAAATACAGAAAAAAAGAAATACTTTGTGAGCATATATTGAATATTAATTAAAAAGCCTGGCGACTTATGTAAACATCTCTATAAAGCGATTGAGTGAAGAGTCACTGGACCATCATCATCATCATCATCATTCATGATTGCCTGCTGTAATGTCAATCTATTAAATAGATGATGATGACATAATATGATAAAAATATATGCATGATTCACAGATGTATATGTAGTAAGTATATTAAATGTGCATTACTTTTTGGCCATGCCGATAAACAATATTTAATTAGACTAAAAAGAAATACATGTTTTTGATATTGTTTAGGAAGAATTGCCGTTAAAATGGAGCCCATAAAATCAGCGCAACTGTAACAGATAGACATCAGTAGAAGACAAAACTTGAAGTCTACAATAATGAATAAATCTACGCTATTTTTGTGTCTAGTGCTTATATGCTGGTATAGAGCACATGCTGATATATTTGAGGAATGTGCAGATTCAGAACAAGGAAGTTTTGTGGCCAGTTGGCAGAGTTGTCAGTCCTATGTATATTGTGATGACGAGGATTCTTTACTGGGCCAATGCGATGATGGGGAATACTTTGATTCGGAATCGGGCACATGTGATGCAGCGGAAAATGTCAAGTGTTTTCTAGATGAAATCGATGAGCCCGAGGAATCACTTGAACCAGAACCAACGCCACCAACTATGGAAATTACCACAATGACACCCACTGAGGTGGATATATTAAATATTCCACCTGTGGTACTGCCCAAATGTCCGCACAGCGATGATCCCAGCCAGGTTATATTCATGGCCAATAATGCATCATGTACGGATTTTTATTTATGCTATCATGGCCATGCCATGGAAATGCATTGCTCCAATCAATTGCACTTTAATGCCCTGACGGGTCAGTGTGATGTGCCGGAGAATGCACACTGTGCGGTAGGTGACAGCTCTATATTCTATTTAGAAAAATTCTAATGTTCTTTAAAATCATTTCAGTTGGAAGAAACGAGAATACACAAGTGCTTACCCAACATGACTGCCTATTTTCCACATCCGGATAAGTGCAGCTATTTCTATTACTGCATCAAGGGCTTCCAAACGCTGCAACAATGTCCCTTCAATTATGGCTGGGATGTGGATAGACGTAGCTGTGTACATTTAAGCGTAGCCAAATGCTATGCCACATCCAGACGTGCGTAGCCCGGCAACGTAATCGGGTTAAGGTACAACTCGTATCATAACAATAACATAGGTTGTGTTGTACCTTTAATTGATAAGTTCCCCCATATATACCTATGCGATAAGTCACAATATCGAAAAACATGAGTCTTTTAATTAAATGCAAGTAATTTTTTTGGAAAAAATATAAAAAGCTAAGCACACTAACTAAACTGTCACACACAAAATGCGACAATCTTTACGCATTGACATTCTGCTCGTCGTATTTGGGGTCGTCCTGCTCCTTGGCAGCGCCTTCATCAGCGCCCTCAACATCACAGAATGCAGTACGGAAAGGGATGGCGTCTATATAAATAATACACGACCCGATTGTAATTATAGTTTAATATATTGCAATGGTCAGGATTCGGAATTCTGTGATGCAGTTAATCTATGTGATGTCAATTACAATTGTAGTGAGATAATAACAACGAATGAGAACGTTACGATCAGTTCAACAACTGTGGAGCCAACTACCTTGGCGGCTACAATTGATGTGCGTGCATTGTGTCGACCGGGTATTACGAAGAAATTTAAATATCCAAATAATTGCAATTACTACTATTACTGTATGGATGGATTTCTGGTTGTGGAACAGTGTCCGCTTGGTTATGCCTTCAATGAATCGAGTGGCACGTGTAATAGACGCATGATTGACGTTGTGGATTGCAAGGGAAGGTAGTTGGGAATCACAAAAGAAATGTTTTTTAATTAATTAAGACGCATGTTATGTCAAACAAAATTCCACTTTTTCATTTGTTTTTGTAATTAACAAATAAATATGAGAACTAATCGCCTTATCACCGAACAATGCTACCAAATGTGGCTATAAAGCCAACGTCTTTGGCTGTCTGTATGAACAGTTTGATGCCAACTTATATGTTGAAACTGTTGCTATTGATATTTGGCTTGCTGGTGCTGCCAGTGCGCCTAATCCAGGCGGCATTTCTTCAGGAATGCGAGGGCGTAATCGTTAGCTATGTGCCCAACCCAAATCCGCAGTGCAGCGAATATGTTTACTGCAATGGCGATGATTCATATTACTGCAATGGTGATTGCAATGAGCCGGTTAACTGTAATGGCAGCAGCAGCACAAATGTGGTAACAGCACAGCCCATTGCCAGCACGGAAGAGATTACAACCCTCAGATCAGATGGGCAAACTATCAGCAGCACCAAACCCACCACGACAACAACAATGAGCAGCAATCTACATGTGATCTGTAGGGAGAGTGGACAAAATGCTGTCTATCCTTATCCAGCGAATGATAATTATTATTATCAATGCATTTCTAGATATTTACTTTTACAACAATGCCCGCAGAACTTTCACTTTGATGAGTCACAAGGCAAATGCATTGGCATGAACCCTTATCGTTTGTAAAAAGTAACCGATAAATTCTATGGTAATAAAGTTGTTCCCATTCATACGGAGGAAACAATCACTAACCGATGTGTTTTGGAGTCAAATTAATAATGTTTGATAAGCCCATTTGGGTAGCGAATTCATTTAAAATGTATCTGTATCAACGCTACAATTCTTAGTCTGCCATTGACAACGATTGAGAGAACATGCAACATCATCATCATCATCATTATATTACGAGAAACTGTCAGATACAGCTACTGCTGCTTCTGATATTTGCTGGCTACTGGAATCTTTCGAATGCTGATATATTTGAGGAGTGCACTCCAGAAAACGATCAACATTTTATTGTGTCCAATAAAAGTTGCACTTATTTCATTCTATGCAGCGGCGAGGATTCCTATGAAGGTGAATGTGGGGAAGGTGATTACTTTAACGCCCAGCAGGAAATGTGTGAGCTCATGGAAGACATTGATTGCCGCACTGGACAGACTATACAAACGGGCACAGCTGTTGCCGCCACGGAAACTGTGACAACTGTGCCAGAGGAAATCACGGTGACAATTATGCCAAATACCACAGTTGCAAGTATTTTAAGCCAAACAGCAGCAGTTAATACCAATATCTCAGTTACCACTGGAAGTAATAAAGTAATTACCATTGTGGCTACTGTTTGTCCTGCAAGAGACAATCCCAGTCAGATTGTGTTGATGGCCCATGACAAGTCCTGCACGGATTACTTTATATGCTATCATGGCAAATCATTGGCCATGCATTGTGCGGATATGCTACATTTTAATGCCAAAACTGGTAAATGCGATAGACCGGAAATTGTCAATTGTTTGGTAAGTAAAATTACGATTACCTGACTAGATATTTTATTATATTTTATTATTTTTGCAGACATCAGCAATTAGTGCACGGGAGCAGTGTAAATCACATACTGTGGATATTTATGCCCATCCTGATAATTGCAATTATTTCTATTATTGTCGCAATGGTTATCTGATGTTGCAACAATGTCCATTCTTTTATGGTTGGGACTATGAGAAGCGTTCCTGTGTGGCGATCAAACAGGCTAAATGTTTTGGCAGACAACGTATTTAGGAAATATAAATTTATGTACCAAGCTTAATATTTAATTTAAAATCAATCAATAAAGAAATCATGTTTATTTTATAGTAGCTATTCTTAATTTGTTCAATTATAAACAAATAGTACTTAGACTCGGTATTTCACAATTTCTCCAGTTTCTAATTTTTTTTATCATTACCGGTGTTATTCAAGGCCAACTTTATTTTATCATAGCAAGCATATTGAATCATGGTTCAGTCTTGTATCAACCTGTCAACAGCTAACTTTTCAAGAAAAAATTTACTCATAAGAAATGGGCCAACTATCTATCTGTGCTATCAATATATAAAGATGAAACTCCATTGACCGATATGATGTGCTGTCTAACCAAGGACAGATACGCTCTTTGTTTTTCATTTATCACACAAAACAAAACATAATTAATTGAGTTTTTACACACACACACAATCTATGTTAGCTAATCTCAAGACGAAAAGACTTTTCTGATCAATATTGTAAAAAAATTTAATAAACGTATTCCGCTCTGCTTTTCATTCCAGATCTAATTTTGAACGATTGTGTGAAATAAAAGTTTTGCACAAAAACTTGCCGGCAAAGATTGTTTTGGTTGAAGGTCTTTATCAATACGTTGACACGCAATTGAAAAATGTTAATTTTCTGATATTGCTACTGATGATGTCTGTTATGATGTCGCATATATGCCAAGTTCATTGGGCATTACGAAATTAGAATAAAATTGCGCTTTACTGGAGCCTGTCACATCACAAAAATGGCTTACAATTGGAAACATACAGGTTGATCCTGCAATTTTGAATTTTTTCCAATATCCACAAAATATTAATACAGTAAATATTTCAGTGATTTATATGCTGCCGCTGTTGCTGTGCTCAGCATTATCAGCGTCGAAAGGGAATTGGATGCGTAAACCTACCAACTCTGTAACCATACGACAAAGCCCTGGATTCATGTGTGCCAATCATTTGATTGGTGATTTTGTGGAGGATCCCAATGACTGTCGAATGTTTTATTTATGCGTGGATCATGGTGATGCCGTGCTGGCCTCCTGTCCAACTACAATGCTGTTCAACAAGGAGAGTAAACTTTGCGATGCGGCAGCCAATGTAAAATGCACTAATGGCACCGATAGCAATGCGAACAGTAGTCCGCCCGCTGTCAACAACAATGAGAATGAGTTAAACAACATGGTCACGGATGCGACTACTTATTGTGCCACGTTAACACCACAGCCAGGAAACGATCGTATTGTTTATATTGGCAGCTCTAGCAGATGCAATAATTACTACATTTGTTACTATGGACAGGCTATTCTACAGGAGTGCAGTGCGGAATTGCATTGGAATGCAGTGACAGCCAAATGTGACTTACCAGAGAGGGCGCAGTGTACGTTGGAGCAGAATACAGCGCCTGTGAGACCGCCTAGTGATAATAACTTGGGTATTTCTAACGAACTTATACATTGTCCTGCATATGGACAGCATCTTTATCCGCACATGAGGCGCTGTGAATTTTTCATTTATTGTGTCAAAGGTCATGCCACCTTGCAGCAGTGCCCGTTTTACTACTTTTTCGATGTGATTTCTAAGAGTTGCCAATGGTCACGCACGGCTTTATGTGTACGCGATTTAAATTTTCGGCGCAATAAGTTATAAATATACATATATAGGTATCGATAGTTGCCGAAGCACAATAGAGTGACCGTATCGGTGTAAAATAATCGATATTCAATGTCAAGATGTAGCTGAATGTATCGATGTATGCTCATCGTGATGTCATGTCAAAAAATACCAACAGAATCACTTACACGGGCACACTTGCTGTTGGCCCCGGCCAGTGGCGACTGTTTACACGAATATTTTTAACAAAAATGTATTAATTGTGCAGCGTTGTTAAATTTTAAGGAACAAATCAATAAATATTGAACACATGTTAGCTATATCGAAACAAATTGTGCAATAATGTCTTTACAAAAACTCAGCAAACAAGTTTTACGCCAAATAACAAAGTAAACAACAAAACAAGGATAAAATTTTATAAGTAAATGTCGCCAGACTTCAGAATCAAAGCAAATAAAAATTGAGTAATTCATTTGGCACCATCTATAACTTCAGGTAAATTTACGTTGTCACTATACTTGATCAAACTTCAACTATTTCAGAGCCGTAAGAAATTGCTGGAAAGTTCCACACACAAAAAGATATACAAAAACATTCACGACCATTGATTGTTAGCATCATACCAAATTAGTGTCAATTTTGTTGTTTACTTGAGTGTACGTACGCTACCAAAAAAATATGTTTGAAAATCTGCTTGGCATATTTCGTAAACGTCGCCGTTTTGAAGAGCAAGTGCCGCCTCGTCCCAATGCCAATTACGACAATGATGAAGAATTCAATGATGATGATAATTATGCGTATTCGGGGGCAACTTTTAGCAACTCGCAAATCGATAGGTAATTAATAACTAAATAAAAGTTCTCTTTGCTCTCTTCTTGCAGCTGGTGAGTGTGTATATGTGTATAGCTATCATATAATCAATATAAGCAGCCGCAGCCAATAGCCAGCAGCCAACAACACGCCCACGCAAAAAGCTTATAACATTCCAAAATAGCCAACAGGCTGAAATCTTTCAAGATCAGCGTCACTTAAAAGGCGCGAACTTTGAAACTGTAACAAAAAGAGAGGGAGAGCGAGACAGTTGCGTTTTAGTTGACTTGGCAAACGCCAGGCGATCGCAGCCGATATCATTTTTCACAGTGGATCAGCCACAGGATATGGATATTGATGCTCCTATGGTGCATGGCATGCAGGAGCACAACAACGACGCCAATAACCAACACACAAATAACAGATCATCGCACTTTAATAACTACGAATCTTCAATGAATTTTGATTACTTGGAAGGCTTGCGTGCGGATGCAGCAGCGGCATCAACGTCGTCAGGCGTTGCCAGTGTCAATGCCAATGCTGGCAACAAAACACATGGATTTGTCGACTACAGTAGAGCGCTGGACAGGTTGTTATTCCAAACTTCATAAATTTCTAGTAAACATAGCAACAACTCGCGAATCAAACAAAATTTAAAGCTTTATGATTTGTCGCCTTTTGTAGTTATCTATTTACACGCTGCTACCTTATGTTTAGCCATCTTTTCTAGCATTTCATTATTATTTTTGCATATATATATATATATCTATTTTTGGTAGTGTATTGTTATAATAATACATAATAACAAAGGTGGTAGCCCAAATGTGTTTGAGTGGCGCCCACACAATGTTCACAATACTTTGTGTGAGCGCCTCTTAAGTATTTTTTAAGTTTATAAACATATGAATAAGCTGACAGCCTAACAACCTAACAACTTTTGCTTCTCTGTATATTTTCATATTACCAACAACAACAACAACAACATCATCTAATAACCAACATTGGGTAGACCTTTCAATGTGAACGAGCGGTAAAATAAAACACACATTTATAACATCTTTGTAAACGTAAATTAAAACCATGACAATTTATAGATTTGTGACAATACTCGATCAGTTGGATGCACGCGTTGAGAAACTTCGCAAAGATGCGCTGAATTTGCAAGAGAAGAAAGACTACCTGTTGATGTCCATGGATCTCATCAAGAGCAACGAGATGTTGCAAAATATGACTGAGGGTATAAATACATGCATAAATGCAAAGCTTTTTCTAATATAATTTCTTTTTCATATAGCTGAACGCGAAGAGATCATATTGTACATTCAGCGTGTTAGTTCACGCCTGGGCACGGTTGAACTGAATGTGCGCACCGTGCGGGACAGTTCACAGGAGGATTCTCTCAGTCAAATTAATGTATTGATTGATACCATGATCAAAATGGGTGATCCTGTAATTGCCCGTCAACGGTGTCAGCTGTATTTGAATGCCTGCTGCAGCAGCACAATGGACCCTAGTGGTCATCTGGACACAGTGCTCGAGGCGGATTTGGGACCGATCGATAAGAAATTCGAAAGTGCCTTACTTGGCTGCACTTTAGATGACCAGAAGAACATTAAGAAGCGTCTGCAGGCATTGATGGGCTATTTGAATAAGCAAACTGTTACCACTTAACTCAAGCTAGTTATATACATATATCGAGCGATATTAGACACATTAAAAAGTAATCTAAAGTAATGAAAGGGCAAAAAACGATAAACCAAAACGAAATCATTAAATAAAGCAAATTGAAAATTTATACGCATACACGCAAGTTGGTAATTTTGATAGTATCAATGGATTGTTTAAAGATGTTATAGAGAGTATTTTTACTTACGTTCTATACGTTTATTGCAAGCACTTTCACTTTATCTTTCTGTTTCAATGCTTAAATTAATTTAATTATAGCTTTCAATATCATTTATGGATTTACTTATACTATTGTCAGTACTATCGATGGGTTTTCAGCAGCACTACAAGCTAAAAATTGTCTATCGAATTGACGATTTAGCGCGAAAGTAATCGATAATTTACGATCACGCGGGAAAACAGCTGCGGCAAGTACCGCTAGTTGACTATTCATTTGAGATTTAATTTATATTGTTTTTTATTGTAGTCCCGGATAACAAATATCTTGCGGCTTAAGCACACGATCGCTGAGTACCCAAACTTCACCCTGTGCACCAAAAAATATTTGCTGTATATTCTTAGAAGTTAAATAAATAATCTCATTGCCTTCGGCAGTTAAATTCTTCAGCTGAGCGCAGCGTACAACAGCGCCAAATTTGGGCACCACATAGAATAGTGCGCCAAAAAAGTCCATTAACATGCTGCGACTAGGACCCAACAAGCTGCCCAATCGGGTGAGCTGGATCTGCAGCGCATCGTTGTAGGAAGAGTTGGAAACGGCCTGTGCGGAGCTAATCAATTGCAGCCTTTCTATAGAACTGTAAAGTGCGCCATCCTGATCCGAGACAATCAGTTCGCCCTGTTGCCCAAACGTAAAGTCAATGGGCTTGATGGGAAATGCCTGCCGCATATTATCGAATTTGTTGCACATTAGTTCCCGCCGATGCCAGGTTTGTTCCAATATATCATAGGCCACAATATGTGGTTTGCTGCCCAGAATAAAGAAAATATGACGCTCCTGTTCACAGCTGCTTGGCTTGGGGCCCAGATGTACGATCAGGCTCTGTGTGGCATTGCCATCAATGTGCTGGCCACAATCAATGCGCAGCAGCTCTGCATTGTTGCGTATCAAATCAAAGACCAGAAGTTTGGGCATACAACCGCCAGCTGGCCAGCCCACATCCATGACCCACAAGCGACTCAGGCTATCCACCTGTGACCAATGAGCTTGCTGCAAAAGCGTGCAATCCGTATCCTTATCGACTTCAACTCTATTCGCATGCACCTCGTCATTGGGAAAGATCACCGAGCGCATAGGCAAATATGAGACCGGCCACTGTGTCTCAATCAGTGTTGGGAAATTATTATGCGCCACACTTATGCTGAGAAATACCCGGGAAAAATGTGTGGACAAGTGACGCACATTGTAACTGGAGTCATTCAGCCCCGTCTGCGACAACAACCAGGCGTCATTGATCGACGCCTTCAGTAGCATACAGAAAACGACGTAGAGCAGACGGAGGCGCGTTTGTGTGTCCATCGTTTAGCGAGTGAATTACAACTGGAACTGGGACTGTGCTAAGCCGGCCCCAAAAAGAAAACAATAACAAATGCTTACGTTGTACTTGGAAATGGCCAAGTCAAGGCAGCCAAAGAAATACGTCAAATTTGTCTAGCTCAGCATTTGGGATATCGTATGTCAACCGACTAATAAATATAACCCGGCAACCTGCATTTTGGTGAGTGCCGTAAAAAAAAAGCTTGCCCTTATATATACTTTAATTGCAATTAATGATAAAGAGATAAATCGATGTACTCATATCATAATCTGTATCTAACCCAAATTAGGCAATTAGCTTTAATGCGGTATTCAAAAAACTTGTTAAAGATTCTTTATTTTATTTTAGGCAATTTAGATCAGACTTATTTATCATATTGTACCAATTTATTTTACAAGTCCGCAATTGTATTTTATCTGCTGGCAATGATGTCTTTTATATTTTATGTTTCGAGAATTTATACATCCAAGAGATGTTATACAGTGACTCATTTTTATGTTATCAGCATTGACAAGATATCATCAATCCAATCACAATTAAAAAAAACTGCTGATAATGCCAAACAACCTCTTTAATAATGGGTATATGTATTTTATACTCTAGTGATAATTGCCATAAAACCAAATTATGTGTAACATACTTATCACATTACTTAGATACAAATATTCATATTATATTAAGAACTTTTATTTAAATCGCTTAACGAATTATATTTTTATATGTATATATATTCTTTGTTTTACATAATACACCTTTTATTTTGGATAATCAGCTGATACTTAAATTCATAGAGATCTTTATTTGCATTATAATAGAAAACTTTTGTGGAAAATTCAGTATTAGCAATATATTAAATAATTTTAAACTTCAATCTCAATCGTTTAAAGAGATTATCGTAATATCCAAATAAGTTTTATGAACTCACATTTTATTAAATTTGACCTAATATAATCTTTAATAACTTCCACACTTGCGTTAGGCAAACTAATCTCAATAGTCATTATCTAATCTTCTATAAAAAATTCTGAATAGCTTCAAACTTTCGACAAGAAATAAACAAGGTGTGTTTCTTATTTATTCAATTGTTGATAATAATTTCCTGTGCTTTTGTAAATCCCCTAATATACGCGTAATAAATATATTTTAGCCAAACTTTATCTATAAATTCTATGAATTAAATATCTAAGTGTTAGATCAAATGGTTCAAGCCCATTTGTCAATGACATTGCCTCGTCGTATTTGTTCCAAACGTTTTTCAATAATACCTATGTATTTTTAATCAAACCTTTTGTAGTTATGTAGATCTAAAATTTATGTTTTTACTTTTATCATTCAAGAAGATACGGGATAAGAAATTGCGATGTGTTTGCGTCGTTGCCTCGTTGAGGTCACCTTTCTATTTATGCGAAGTGTTGGCTTCTTATTCTTTGGGTAGGTCGATTCATATATCGGTTGATAACTATTTAAATCTCTATCTAATCTATTTGTATTTCTAGTTTCTTGGAATGGGTAATTATACTGTCAGTAAGTCGCATAGTTTGGTTAATGGTTGCCTTGGGTTTAACTGGCGGTATTGTCTTTTACGGCGTTATGGAGTATCAAAATTTTGATACAAACAATATATTGGATAATAATACGATAATAACAACTGATCCTGTTTTAAACAATATAACAACAATGTATATGACGAATACAAGATCGTTTTAAGTTCAGTCAACCTACGGAAACAGAGTTTCGGGTTGTCAGTAAGCTTTTTGTCACCTACTTGTTCCGTTAATTACTGAGGTTGTGTTATCAACTGATTGTTTTTTACTTGCACTCCGATATGATTAAAGCTTTTCATGCCTCAATGCTTTGACTTATATTTATGAGCAACGAGCATTTCAGTTGTTATTTTGTTTTGGGCATCGACGGATCGTTCGGGACTCTTACGGCAAGACTATATACAAAATATATAGTATAAATTTATATATTTAATTGCATATATAGCGAAATAATCGAAAACAACGAATTAAAATGTGCAACGCTCTATGGGAATGCATCAAGTGCCCTGGCAAAGTGGTTTGTTGGTAAGTGTTAACTATTGTTTCACTGTGACTGTGACTCAGTCCGACCATATATGTAGGTGTAAAATTGTTGGTACTAATCACTATTTGACATGCATATATAGTAAGGTATCTATCTAGTGTTATTGATGAAGAGATACGGAAAGTGAACATTATTCATTTTTATAACTTTAAACTACCTCTGTGATTTACTGATAACTATTCTATAGAGATAGTTTAACTGGCAATTTTCCCTTTATACTACAATCAAATATATACTAAAATTTCCAAGAATTCTGCACTATCCCAGCAAAGCAATAAAAACAATAACAATGATTCATTAGGCTTCCAATCATATATTTGATTAATCATTTCAAAAATGTTGAATGACTGATTTTTATTTTTAAAATACAATTTCATTATAAATGATACATTACATTACATTTAAAATGAAAGTATTATGACCACTTTTTAATTTCTTTTTTTAATTTTAATTTCAATTTTAATGTTTATTTTTCTTTATTTAATTTTAGCTGCTGTGAATGTGCCTGTAAAATGATTATGAGCATCCTGTGCTCATTTATTGTACTACTGGTGGTTATTGGATTGATTGTTTACTTTACGGTTTATCATAACAAGGACAACGGCGATACGCAAAAGTCAATGGAAATGGTGATGCCAGTTGTTAAACGAAGCATACGCGATTATTTTAATAAGGAATATTAAGTTTGACAACGCTCAAAAGAATTTATAATACCCTATAAGTTACTTATATATATATATTAGCTACCGAAATAATAGAAACTAAACTCAACAATTTTCGTGTGTCAATAATCTAATCGACCTCTTAAATGAGGTATTTTGTTATCTGTCGATTGTCTGGAGTGAGCTCAATAGTTGGTATGGCCAATTTATATGGGTTTTTACTGGGTTTGGTATGGTTTGTTGGTTTGTTTAGTCGATAAGCGGCAATATGGACGTTATATGACTCATAGGATATGTGAATTTTGGATATGCTTTTCCGGTGAAACGCAATTAACCAAAATATTTAATAAAAGGGAGTACTGGAAAGAGCGAGAGCGAAGGACATTCTGAGAGAGGGACGCCGACGACCCGCTGGTAAACCCTCATTTGTGAGCAGCTGTTAGGTAAACAGTTTTCCGCATTCTATATTGTATTATATTGTTCCTTGGTATGGTATGGTCAGGTAGTCGAAATAATGAGGGTTGAAAATGTCTGGTAGACTGTAAAGTGACTGCAATTGCGTCTCGGACTCGTCTAGCGTCAATCACAGTTTTGTTTTCGCCAGCCAAGCGTCAGGTTCTTAAAGCCATGTCCTCCTCAAATGCTACATTGTATTACACCGCCGTGGACGATATGTTCAAGGATATGCTACTGGAGTCTGGCGCAGAGGATCAGGTGAAACCTGTAGAGAATATGGAGCCATTGACTGCAACGCCAAAGCGTATTGTGCGCATACGCAAACAAAATCTATTTGCCAAGGATACAGAGGAATACACAATCTGCCGACGCATGCCAATGCCCGCAACAACTCTCGATTCATCCCCCAGCAAACAGGGTATACGCAAGGAGCTGCAGGGCCATGAATTACTGCGTTTGCGCCGCGAGCGTTACGAGGCAGAAAACAAGAAGCCCATGCGACGCTTGACAATGCGAATTTGAGCTGGTCAGGGATATGTGACGTGTGATCGATCGATATGAATTAATCGACTTTGTGCTTCCAAGTTTTATGCTTTATATTTTAAGTAGTTTCGTAAATTGTTCTAAGTATGCAATGGTGATTTTTATAAGCTAATACAACAACCTTAAAAAATGTATTAAAAGTTTGAAATAAGCTTTCATTTTGTGTTATCAATTTGCACTGAGAAAAATCGGTATGTGGAGTATGAAGCTTTCGGAAGTAAGTAATTGTGAAAGTTTGTTGATTGAAACTTTGCTCGCTTACACTGAGATAAATAAGGCAGACTAGAAAAATAGTATGACGGCTAATAGAGTTGGTTGAGTGTTTGAGTTTATTAAAAAGGCGAATTACCATATATAGATTACATATACAAATAAGATTACTGGTGAGAGTGTAATTTGGGATCAGTTAGCTGATTATTAGATTAAAGGTGGTATTTTATTATCACATAAATAATGAATAAATTAATCAAGCGTAAGTTAGTGGCTAGTTTGATGTAAAACTCATTTTAGATAAAGAACTATCTCCAGGAAGTTTAACTTTAAAATGACTTAAAGAATAAAATAGATGTGAATATCAATTCTTAAGATGCTAACATATCTTATCATAAAATTTTCTATTTTATTATTTTTAATACGAGTACTCTACATTTTCTCATTTGATTAGCTCACATACATATTCTCGCATGACTAGAAACTTAAGTACTTAAATAAACTATTTTTAAGTGAAAAGTTTTGATAACATTATGCTTTTGCCAAATTTATTTATTGCCTTTTATTAGATTGCTTTTTATATGGTTAGAGCAACAATCTCTAAGTATTTATTAGGAGCATTGGCCTTTTCTTTTATCTAACCTTGATATTCACTTTTTATTTAATTTGACAAGAAATTGCAAAGAGCATTGCCATTTGGCATTGCCAATTTTCAAGTGTCTTTCTCTAATCTTCTATATAAATCAAACGTCGGGCTCTTTACATTTAATGACAGGATTAAAGTACATAAAATCATTAACAATTTTAAGCCTTTAAAGTATTTGCAGATTAGTCCGCAGATTAACAAAGTACTGGTGACTCTTTATTTTCACTATATTTTCGACAATAGTTGAAATCCTTGAATAGTTTAATGCACTAGCATTTGGTAAAGATTTATCAGCTGAATGACTTTTAGAAATGTTGTTGAAATTTTCTAATCAGCACTTTCAAATTAATTTATAAGCTTACTCTGTTATGCTTTAATTTATTATATAAAGCAAACAATATTGAACAAATGAATTGCAAAAAAAAACTGTTGCTTCTATCACGCAATAAAAAAAGCACTTTATGCAAATCATTTTGATTGCAGCAACATCATTCAACACGAACCCTGGTGACCTTTCTATTACAAACATGACTTGTGCTATTCCATAGGGCTGACTGCCCTATTCATAGAAATGTCCCAGTATAACCCTCTCTATGAACAAAATCTCAGACAACAATCTACAATATTACGACAACAACAACTAAGTCATTTAACTCGCGTCTCGTTTCTATCAAGTGACAACAACGCGTGCCCGGAACTTGTATTTTAACTTGAAACTCATAACGAAAAATCTTGTAAAAATCGCTGTGGTCAAACGCGTTATCCGATTTTACTGAAAATTGGTCTTAAGCTGGTCCTAAGTATGCTCTATGCGTATACCAAAACTGAACAGGATTACTTAATTGCAAGGCTCTTAAATCGCAAAAATTCACAGTGACCAAATGCCAGCTCCGATTTTTTTGATTCTTGAAAAATCAGATACTGCCAATTTATGGCTATCGATTGTCCAAATTTTAGGCAAATCTATGGCTTGTAAGATGCCAAAATCATTTAACGAAATACATTTTAAATCTAGCATTTATTGTAAACAAAAAACATTTCAGAGCTTCGCTGCGAATTAGCTTTATCATCAATGAGCAAACACGCGGCCGCCGGTTGGGAATCGATAGACATGCCTTATAGAGAATGAGAGAGTTGAGGGAAAGGCGTCTGGTGAGAGCGTCGAATGAATATAGTATATATATGACTTTGTATATATGTATATAATATGTATATTGTGTTTGGATCTGGTTGTCTCTGAGATCTGGGAATGACGGCATGTGTTAAATGTACAAACATACATATTCAAGGCACGTTTTGCTATATAGATCTATTTTAATTAGTTATTGGTTGATCATTATAGATGTGTTGACATAATGCTAGGATATTGATGAAAATAGGAACCAAGTAAATACATATATCTGAAGTGCATTAATCTGTTTACTTACTTATCGAGCTAACTAAATTAAGCCCTCCGGTTCTATCTAAAATTTAATAATAAATTCAAAATGCTGGTCATGTTGTTATTAAATACGGCAGTAAATGTTATAAAAATAACTACAGCTCTTACCATAAGACCATGAGCAAGCATTATTTTTTTAAACCTATTTTCGATTAGATCTTTATTTCTGATAATGTTACTAACACATATTCGTATATCTAACCTGCATTCATTTAAATTCTAGTTCAGCATTTGGTATCAAACTAATTGAACACTTTGCATTCATTAGAAAGATAATGTTACATACGAGCATGTAGATTATATAACACTTTTATTTTAATAGAACTATAACGTTGGCGCATATCATTTAGTCATTAATGGAATTAAATTACTGAAACCTTAAACAGGAATTTGCCTCACTTTTTAAATTTAATTAAATTGATTTAAATTTTGCATATATTAATAAATAATTATATGAACCTCGTTTTGATTAACGAAATATTCTGAATACGTTTAATTTGTAATCTCGTTTTCAAGAATTATATACAATGTATTGTATAATAATTTGCAAAATGCAATTAAGATAATTATGCAGTCGCAAATTTCAGATTCCATAACATGGGTTGAGAATTTGAAAGATCAATTTTCATTTATAATTCTTTACTCCATCTGAAGTACAAGAAATTAAACCCGTTTCTATCAGTTTGCAAAATAAAGCTAAGTCCACAATAAGAGATTTAGAATTTATTTTCATGGCCAAATTGTTTTAAATATTTACTCGTATACTAACGCTATAAGATCTACAATCAAAATAAAAATACCGTATGTTGTTATTTGCTAACTTTCTTAAGCAGAATCAACTTAGAAATAGAAATTATAAATTAAACTTTTTTTTTATAATTCGTGCCTATTTTTAATCATATTTTTTGAAGAAGCTTTAAAAACAACGCACTCTGAAGTGCATGAGCTCATATCTTTGGGCACACAATCTTTACAATAGAAATAACATTTTTAATATGTATATTTTTTTATTATAATGATATATAATATTTATTTAAAGCTAAATAATACGCATTTTGTTTTAGACAAAACAAATTGGAAATTGAGAAACATTATGGACATTGTTGACATTATTAAAACTTAACCCCCTTATGTATAAGATTTACGTTTAACATCTATAAAGCCTGGTCAGCAGTACAGACCCTGACCCTCGTTCCGCTCAATGTGATAGTTGCAGTATCGACGCTGTGTGGGCGTCAATCCAAAGTTGTCCACTTCCGATTTAAATTGCTCGATGCCGCCAACACCAGCCAGATAACCGTTGAGTTTGGTGGCTACATAACTAGTCTGCAGCAGCTTCTGGTTGAGATTGAGCGAGGAGACTAGATCCTTATGACCCTGCAGTCTGTACTTTTGATGATAGCTATATAAATAGGAAATAATTAGTTAGTTATATTTTATTTGGTTTGAGTTAACTAAACTTACTCTTCTGCCGCATAAAAGTTCTCCTTTGGCGCAATGTCTGTGGTAATAACCTCGGGCGCGCGACGCTCCTGCTCCTCTAACTTGGAGGCTTCAGCAATTTCCCGCTGTTTGTCATCATGGTAGAGTATCAACGATGCATATTGTCGCTTAATGGGCGTAGTAAGGCCATATTCATGATTATTCCAGAACAACTCCAGTAGCTCTTTGAAGTTGATCACCGATGGATCATAGTCAATTTCCAGGACCTCTGTGTGATCACCCCTGCATAGATTTGAGCGATTAGAGAGAACAGAAATTGTTGTTGTTAGGTCAATTAATGTCCTTTCACCCAATGCTTACATTTTACGGTACGTTGGCAATTCGCTGCTGCCTCCGGCATAGCCCACAGTGGTGCGTAGGACTCCCCGCGTTGCGCCATATAACGATTCGGCGCCCCAGAAGCAGCCCATGCCAAAGGTGGCAGTCGCATGGCTCACATTTAAACGGTGCACTGGGGCAATGTTCAGCTCCTTTTGTTCATTGCGTACGGTGCTCTGTGTAAAAAAATAATAAAAGAAATGCGTTTGATGAGTAACGGTTTTCAGGGTTCAATAAACTTAACAGCACACCAAAGAGAGAAAGGTGAGGCCGTAGCCAAAGCCTGGCAAGCAGCGCATCTTTCACAATTAAAAGAAGAAGAAAAAACACTTTCAACAACTCGCTACTCGCTTTTGAAGTTCTTTCGATGTTTTATCGCTGACTGCGTTTCGTCGCTAACTGCAATATGCGCTCTCGCTCTCTGCATTTTAAATGCTCTTTGACATGCACATTCTCAGCGCTGCTCAGCTGTTTGAGATGGCGGCAACGCACAGCTGTTTAGCAGCGCAGCGCCGTTGACGCCACAGTCGCAAATATTCAAGGTCAGTTGCGTGTAGGCTCACTAACATTATTGCAAAGAAATCGAAAGTTACGCGAAACGAAAGCTAATAATATTTAATAATTTTCTTGCAAGCACTAATCTTCAACACCATTAGACCATTAAATAATTATATTTTGACACTTTGAACTTGCCTTAAAATTACGAAACAGACGCGAGAACATTTTTGATTGTTGTTTTAGCTTGCTTGGTTGGGCGGCAACTGAAGCTGGCCAAAACAAATATGTACTACCTAGCCAAAGCAAAAATATTTATTTGCTTGAAGAAGAGCCACAAAAGAAACTGTGCGATAATAGAAGCTTTAAAATTGCCGCATTGACCTTGCATAAGTTCAAAGCACTCGGATGTTTAATTGAAGTATTAGATTTGTTAACTGAGCTTATTACACTTGAAAAAAAAGTTTGCATATTCATCACATTTCGTTGCGTGCTTACCAAATCCTTGAGTTCAGGAGTGGACACATCTTTGGTAATTGTCAGCGACATTTTAATTTAGAAGTGTTGTGCTTTAAGAAAATCAAGCAACTGTTGACTTTGCGCGTGTGGCCACTCAATTTATAGTCGGCCCCAGCCCACCGATGTCTGATGCTCATGATAACGCTCCGTCCATCAAGAGAGAGATAGATAGAGAGTGAAAAATACAGAGAGGGAGAGAGTGAGAGCAAGCACTGGAAGAGTATAAGTTGATTAGCTAGCTGAGCTTGCGTTCTTCATATAAATTAGCTTTCATAGCGCCCATTCACGGCAATCATGATACCGATCATACAGGCAACGAACGTCTGAACATTTTTTAATGCCAGTGCCTTTTTAAAAATACTGGGTAGTAACTTTAATTACAACACTCTTTCTACCAATATATTATTCAAAGATGTTAGGCAGAGTGCACACGTCACCATGGTAAAAATCTATAAATGGATCTACGAACAGATACTATTTCCTTTTTCCAAACCTAGAGGAAAGCCCCGGTGGTACTAGCTGAGTCGATAAATCGAGCTAAAAGGAAGAAATAAAAGGTTTTTTTTCGAAATAATATCTTTCTTTTCTTTTTTTTAATAATCACGGACTTTTTAAACTATTATAAATAACAATACCTCTTTAAGAATTAGGCTGCAGTCTTTAGCATAATGTATATGTTTCCGGTGTTTGCTATTTGTTGGGCTCGTATTTTAGCCGACTCAGGCGTAAAATGAAATCAAGTAGAAACATTTGTATTTTAATTTCTTTGGGACTCTGTGTGTAATAAAAACCAGGTACAGAAGCCTTTTGCAGCATTGCTTGTTGATCATAGACCTAAAATATAAATAATTAGTATTGCTTTGTTTTGGGCTACCATTAAAAACAATTGCCTTCTGATCCAGCACTTCTATAATTTTCTTGTCTGTTTCTACCAGCTTTTTGGTATGTTTTATGTTCATGAGTCCTAGAATGTGTTGCAGTTCCTCTGGATCCTTGATCTTGCTACGCCATTCGTTGACCTCAATTTCATATTCATTTTCCACTTGTGCTCGCATTTGTATAAGATGTTTCTCTGTCACATGCTGCAGTTCCATCAGCGCTTTAACTATATCAAAGATGCTATCGTTCAACACACAATTTGCCAGTTCCGTGAGAAGATCATAGGAAATGCGCGACTGCAGGTTTCTAGATTTGAATATCAGAATTTAATAACTTGCGGTAGGCATGGGGTCGGGTTAGAAGGTTTTCTATGGAACCCAATGTGAAATACTCACTCCGGCAACTCGGCATGCATTTCCCTAAGTTGATCCACTAAAAATTGTATAAATTAGTCAAGAGTTGAGGGAAAAATAACAAAAACATACTTAGATAGTAAATTTTACGCTGTAAAAACTCTGGCGAAGGCTGCTCTTTTGTTTCCTCTGCACCTACAGGCGTTTCGTTGCTGTTTGAGCTTGCCTCCTGTGTCATTGCAACATCTTCCATTGTTTTGAACTATTGTTTTTTTAATTTTTATTATTTTTTGAACAAATTGAACAATTTGTTCGCGTTTGACTTATTTTGTACTATCGTACAGCTGTTTTAGAGCTACCAGGGCTGTCATAATTTCCAGCTGCTGGGTAACCACAGATGCTAAATTTAAATCTTGTTTTAATTTTAAAAGAGTATTATTTTTGATTTGTTGTTGTGGTAATCTCAGGGTATTGCTGTCGAATTCTTTTTACTGCCCGAGAAAATTGCCGCGACATGCCACACTGATTTTTTGCAGTGACCAGGGCTAATAGCAGTAAGAGCGTCAGTGTGACCACAATTATCTTAACTAACATAATATCGAAATAAAGCGGAAAATTTAAATTTGTACAATATGTATATATTTAATTTTAGAAAAAAATTATATCTTTGATTTGAAATCAGATGAAAATATTCCTATAACATTATTACATCAGTAGTCTTAGAAATTAAGCGATTTACGCGCTTTAACAAAATGTTCGTCCATTTCATAGCTGTAGACACGATTTATTTTGCACTTTCGTCGTTTTTTGAGTTCCTTCAGAAACGTAGCTGCGCCGGTACAGGGTGTCGCTGGCACCTGCGACTTTGTGGCATCCTCCGAGTAGCACTCACGTTTGCCAGGCTCACGTTGTGGCTGCTTTGGTGTTTCAACAATTTTCAGGTTTTTCAAACGCTGCAAAACTTGGTTGGTATCATTACAGGCCATGATTAAATATTTGCGATATGATGTTCTGTTAAGTTGAGGCGTCTGGGCGTTAGTGCTGTTGTAGGATGTTGATTTGCTACTAATTTTCCCAACGGCTAATTCCTGACTTTTATATGAAGTTGATGTACACGCAAATTTATGAGTCAGTCATAAAAATTGTGCGGAAATTTACATAAAATTATCTTTGCAGCTGTCGCTTTGTGCAGGTAAAAGTAATGGCTACAGTTTAATAACTTTATGATTTTCCGCTGAAAAATACTTAATCCCTTTTTAATGACTTTGAAATTGCGCGGGTAGGTAAAATTTAAATCCAACACCTGGTGTGTATACACTGGCCGCGGAGCATATGTTTCAAGAATTCAAGTGCACGCGTGTATGTGTGTGTGTGAGCTGGGGAGCTAGTGCAGTGTGGATACGTTACAATTGTGTTACGCGTTCGGGAGGCAGGCAAATCAGTCGCACTCAAAACTTAACAATAATTGGCAATAAATATTGAAGCAATTGATTTGGACAATTCCGGAGCGGCAGTTACGATAAGACTCGATAGATATTAAAGTCAAAGCTAAATGTCAATATTGTGTAACTGCTGAACTAGAAGATGAAATAGAAATGAGACAGCAAAGTCAGCAGCAGCAGCAACATAATCAAAGTAGCTTGCCAATAGTTGGATTTAAATAAAAAATCATTTGATCATCTGATTTGACAGAGCAAACAAAACAACAAAATAAAAGCCTAGGAAAACTCACTGCTAGCATAACAACTAAAACTACTAAAAACAAATTGACATGTACACGGTAAACAAGGGACCCAGCAAAATTGTTGCTAAAACGCGTCGAGGTAAGTTCTAATAATTAAATATATTTATTGCAAAAAGGTACAATAAACCCTACGGAAAGGGCGCTCGCCTGTTAAAAAAGTGTTGCTGTTATGTCACAACACACGCCGCCGCTGCCGCAAAAGCGGCAGAAGCAGCGCAGCTAAGCACTCTCTCGAGCTCTCTCGCTAATTGTTTCGCTCTTTTGTTTTGAACATTTTGCCGGCTAACCGAATTTGCATTCAAACAATAACAAACACTTATAGGTCTGGCGCAAAACTTTGAAAAGTTCGAGAGCATCAAGGAAAGCAGCAAAAAGAATGGCAGCAACAGCAGCAGCTTTGATCTGAACAGTCCCGAGAAAAACAAAAAGTAAGTAATCTATAATCTACATAAGTGTGCGGGGGGGCCTTCCTTGCTAGCACATGCGGCTGCTTATGCAAACGATTAACGCTGCACTATGACTTATGTAGTACACTTATGTGTGTATACATGAATCTGTGCATTATTTTATCGCAAGAAGTCCATGGCAGCACGACCTTTGTATATAGCACAGACATGTTAATTGAGAAATTTAAAAAGCAGAGCACACAACACGTGGGTCAGTGTCGGTTATCGCCAGCAAACAGCACATTGACTTTTCTCTGCCTTTTTCTGCCCCGTTACGTCACACAAAAAAAGTGCTCCGCATAAGAATTTCCATTACTAAAGTAATTTATTTTTGTTGTTCACAATGTGCGTGTCGTTCATATGTTTGCATAAGCACGGTTGCCACAGTAAATTCAAATGTACCCAAGTTGGTACACTTCTTTTCGTTGGTACACTATACATTCTATATAATGGAATTTTATATTTTTATTCTCATAAAAAAATATTACATAAATTCAAAATTTGTATTTTGATGAACATATAATAAATACCCTCTTTCCAGATTTAGCTTAGATTATAACTGTCAGCTGTCAGTTAATTAAAGTACAAAAAAAAATTAAGTTCCGTATTTGGTTGTAACTATCAGTTAATCAGTTCATTAACGCCTTGTGTTAAACCTATTTCGAATTTTGTTTAGTTTATTGTTTATTAAAAACAAACGCATACGTATTCTATAAAGAATAGTTTAAAAATAGAAAATAACCTTTAAATATTGTACCTTTTAATGTGTTTAGCACATTTTGTTTTAAACTTAGGTAACATTTAAAATTGTCAAGTGGCATTGATCCCTGTACTTATACCTATATGCATCTTGTATTCTCATGCTAATTGTGTTTTATTTGAATTTCTCAGCATACCGCGTCCGGTGTTTCAACAAAGCTTCGCTTCCAAACGCATTGCTCCAACAAAGCTCATTGAGGATGAGGTGATAACACCGCAACATGAAGAGATAATACGCTACATAAATGACTGTAAACAACTGATTTTTAATGCACATAATTTGAGTTACTAATTTTGAATTCATTATTTTCAGCCTGGAACATTTTGGTCGCACAAAATCCATATGATTCCAGCACAGCGAAGCCCGACGGCAAGGCTGATGCAAATAATAACAATGCCAGCAGTTTGGCTACACCTAGTCCTGTGGATAGCATCATAGCCAATACTCCTGTGGCAGCATCGGCAGCGCCCGCGGTTTGGGTTGAGCCGCCCAGTCCAGCACTGAACGATTTTAAGCCGTTCGATTTGGAGTCCTGGTGGGGCCGTCGTTTGTTCCAGAACATTACCAAGAGCCTTTAGACTGATTGGCTCCCTGGTTGTGTTACCTAAGTAGCCGGTGCTTCCGTTAATTTTTTTTTATTCTTACGTACATATGTATAATTTCGACTGGGTACATAAAATTCACATTAGATATAAAATATATTAGTGATCAATTTGCAATGTAAAGAAGCCGTTTAAAATAGTGGCACAGCTTTTTTAATTTTTTTAGTACGTAAAAGTAAATTTAAATATCGTCACCATTGTTGACAATGTAAATAATTCGATACGAAAAGCATTATGAAATTTGTTCATATATTAAGCTAAGCATGATTTGTTAAGTTTATGTTATACATATTCACTACATATATATATATATGTTCATGCATATATATAAGAGATGAAAACATAACTATAGTCTTATCTGGTCACATGACAGCTTTCAAAATTTTACAATACCATATTCTATAACATGTAATATTATTGACTAAAATATGCAAAGTTAGACTACAGCTCTTGATTGAGTTTTTTTTTATTTTCCTAGAGATTCACTACTGTTACTTGTTAAATAAAGCTCACAAGTGACAGGTATAAAGCAAAATATTTGTGTATCTTATACAGTTGTCGCATAATAATGTTTAAATTTTAGCTATATTTTATACAATTTTTCCTAAATAATTAATAATTATTTTTTGGCTCAATTTGATACAAATATTTTGCGAAGTATTTGCCACGAGTCCGCTTTTAATTTCTTCTCACTTTTATCTTTTATGAGTGTAATTTTAATAAAAAGAAAATTTAAAAAAATATATAGAAACTTGTTAGAACTAATATGGTACTTTTTAATTCAAAAGTGGTTTTAATTTCTTGGAAATGGCCGAAAATGCTTAAAACATTGCAATTTCTGCACAATTAAAATGAAATAAAATGAGAAATGTATTATAGACGGATTTGCTGAGTTCAAATTCTAGGATTTTTAATTTTTCTTCATTTAAATAAAAACGGTTTCAGATTTCCATACGAGTTCTTTTAAATTCCTGTTAAGTTAACAGAGAACTGTTACTGTTGTCTGTTTTTGCGTTCTGTTAGGTCTAGCTTGCGTTTCGCTGCTGATTTTGCGTTACAGCTGATTGCCGACAAACACATTCTTAATTAATTTATTAAAAAGTGCAGAAATAATATAATAAATAACATAATATGTCTGGCGAGGAGGCAATAAATGAACTGGAGACACGCTTGGACGAGGCCACACTAGAGGATGTGGCTTGTCGCCATCGACGCGAGCGCAAGGAGCTGCAAGCTAAATTGCAGGCAATGAAGAAAAATGCGCCGAAGAACAACAAAAACAAACGAAAGGAATTTAATGAGGAGATGTCGCGACTAGAGAGCGAACTGGAGCAGCGACACAAATTGGAGCTGCAAGAAGCCGCCACTACTACACCATTGGTTGTCGCGGAGCAGCCAGCGGAGAAGCCCGTAACTGCCGACAGTGACAACAATGAAGATGATGCTGTGCATTCAACGCAGCAGCAGCGTGTATCCAAAGCGCAAAAGCGTCGCAACAAAAAAGAGCAAGAGGCACGCGAACGTGAACAGGAAATTCGCGTAGAACTGCAAAATGCAGCCAATGTGCCATCGCCAAAGCAAATTGAGCTGCAACAAATCACAGCCAAGTTAAGCAGTCGCCAGCTGGCACTTCATATGATTGCCTCGGACGGAGATTGCCTGTATCATGCGGTTCGGCATCAGCTGCAACAACATGCGCTGCCCGGTCACAGCGTTCAGGAACTGCGTACCGAGACTGCAAATTATGTGCGTGCGCACAAGGATTCACTCATTTGTTACATGACGCATCCGGATACGGGAGATCTACTTAATGACGAACAATTCGAAGCCTACTGCCAGGATATAGTCAAAACTCACGCCTGGGGTGGACACATTGAATTAAAGGCACTCTCATCGCTCCTCCGTGTGCCCATCGATGTTATCCAAGCAGAGGGCGCTTCTACACTGCTGGGCCAGGAGGAGTTTGGTGGTGCGCCTTTAGTTTTATGCTATCATCGTCATATTTATCAACTGGGCGCACATTATAACTCCACAGTGCCCTTGGAGCAGTAAAAAAGGCCAAACAAAATATAAATTTGATGTATAACACGTTTATTGATTTAATATATTAATTTTTTATATATAAAATATAATAATATGCATTTGGAAGATTTGAATTATTGTCAAAATTTGCAAATAGTTTCTTACGCTTTGTACAAATGTTATTAATTAATTATTAATAATAACAAGATTAGTTTACGCATATGTTACAAAATAAAAGTATTTCAAATACTTATAAAATACATATATCAAGTTTCTTTTCATCATAACTTATCATACAATAATCTACACATGAAAATATTTTGTATCTGTATAAGTATTTGAAATACCTAATTCTTTTTTTAAGCTTAGCTACTTACGTCCTTGGAGTTCGGCTAGGTAATGTTGGCTTTCTTAGTTAAAAATTGTTCTAGAAGCGCAATTTGTTTTAAGAAAATATTTCTCATATAAGTAGAAAAAATTATTTGAATTTTTGATTATTGTTGCCATTTTGTATCTAACTAATTAGTATTTCCATATAGTACTTGTATTATGGAATTTAGTTAATAATTTTTTGAGTTTCTTTATCATTTAATTGTTCTTCTTGCTGGCCTTCTCAGTAGGTTTCTTGGCAGGCGTGCTTGGATAAAGGACAAACAAACTGAGCTGAATGCCGCCCAAGACCCACAGGAACAAATTCTGGAACTAAAATTGATTTTATAGTGCGTGTATCTAAAAGAAATATTTTAAAACTTACCACCATGACATAATTACGTATGGACAGAGCATATATCGTCCAGGATGTGCAAACAAGTTGTCCAGCAAATATAATGGGGAAGGGCATACCCTCAGTGCTCTTCTTTTTGACAATGTCGGGAATGTTTAGCAGTGGCGCTCCCACCATCCACACAAGTAGAGATGTTATTAGCATGCCCAGACGGAATTCAATTTTTTGGGGATCCTCAAAATTGGCATATGCTATGCAGGCCATTAGGAATAACGAGACGTAACCAATTTTAGCCCATATTTTCGTTTTATTCTCATTGGAGGCATAGTAGTAGAAACCGACCATAAAAACTGTGCTGATGGCAAAGCCAATTATATTGACCTTAATCATTGGCTGATCGCCCATCACTGAGCCCAGTTTAATGCTGAGTACGGTGCTGTATAAGTATAAAAATTATTTAAATAATTTAAAAATATATAATTTGCCATAATAAGACTATTATTATTAAACAATTATTTTTATAATCATTCTTAGTTTATTTTTATTTATGTCCAGCTGATATCTTTGATAGTATTCGGTTAGAATTTCATAATAATAATTTTTGTTACACGTTGCTCATTGATAACAATTTTACTGACTTGCAAAAAAGTAAAAACAATAGCTAGCATATGTGAGCACATATTTATAGTTGTTATCGCTAAAATAAAATTATTTGATTTCGATTATTAAGTAAGCTTAGTAAAGCTACTCCATGTACGAGTAGTCCACCTCAACAAATTCTATTTGTATCACTGTAATAGATTGAATATCTAATCATATTTTTAATAAATATATGAATAAATGAAGTATTTCAACATAACTTGACTTGACTTGCTTGAGGTCGATCTACATACGAATCGTCTAAATGCTCTAAAAAGCTTGTTGTTGCATATTAAGTATACAACTTTAATGCGAATTCAAGTCTCTTTTACTAGTTTTCTGTTTATCTAAATCTATCTATTTAATTTATAGTTTATTTCTTAGGGCCCTCTAAGCTGTTATATGGTTGCAAACTTTGATTTTATGTTGTGTCGTCATGGTAAATTTTTTTACGGTTATTGCATTATTATTATGTGCTATTGAATACCCAATAACTCCATGGTGAAAAAAGGAAAAAAAATGGTTCAAAAAATATTTAATAAGTGCAAACACTTTTCAAAAAACAAACAACGTCTTTAAAACATAAATTAAAACATTGAAAGTCTAACTTTTTATGCTCTAAGTTTAAAAATTTGAATACAAATTTTTAGGTGTGAATCTTATTTTGGGATTGTCGTCGGTTAAAAAACTTGAGCCTAATTCCGTCCGATTTGGATTAAAAAAAAAAACCTTATGAAAATATATATATGGGAGTAAATAAATATATATAAAAATTTGGAAAATCTACAGTGAATTTTAGCCATGAAAAGCCCTAAAATGATTTACAAATATCGCACATACCAAAAAGTTTATGGAACCCCAGCCTATATTTTATATATATTAAGTTGTTATAGTAACAGCAATAAGGCACTCCATGTGTGACCCAAAACTATTAAGGATTGACCTCTGCTGCTCCATCAAACAAAATAATGTTTTAACATGCAACTGTTGCGCCTTACGCTGAGTCTTGCGTGTTGCGTGGCACTTAGTCTTTTGGCAGGCATGCAAATGTTTGTAATAGAAAGGCCGGGGAGTCCATTTACATTTTAATTTTGATTAAGTAAAATCAGCACGTGGAGTGGGCGGGTGCTTGGGATTAGGGTTTGTCTCGCTGACTGATTAGCTAGGAAGTAGAAGACTAACCCAAATGCCGACAGACGCATACTAAACAATTATATAGTATGTTTTTATACATATATTATTATTTTTATGTATATGAAGATAAGATGTACGTGTTGGCTGCCGACTGCAGCGATAAGAATGTACTATATAGTTTATTTAAATATCTAGACTTATGTAACCGTCAATTGTCATTGACAATGTCTTCAATGTCTGAAATACTTAGCTATGGAAAAACCATAGAATTTTGCCTTGAACTATGCTCTCCTATACTCTCCTATTTACCCCCTCCACGATTATAAGGCAAGCGGTATTTGGCAATGTCATGGCGACAATTCAAAAAAAAAAAAAGAAAAAACAACAAAATTTAATCAATTTCACACAGCTGCAATTGAAAGTAATTTCTGTGTGCAGTGAAGCGTTTTAAACGGCATTTATCTTTTCATATGAGATTTGTTTACTTACAGCACAATACCGCCCAAAAATGGCGTAACGGGATAAACATCGCTGCAGCCTTTCTTACGAATATCATTCAACAGAGCCACACCGGATAAAAATTGTAGTGTGGTTATTGTGCCGGCTATTTTACCAATAGTTTCACTGTAGGGTGCCAATAAGTCGCTTAGCGCTTCCATTTTATTTCAGCTGTGTCGTGTCTATGTTCTAAAGAAACTTGTTTTACGCGTATGCACTGCGGGGGCAACTTTTTAATTGCCTCGAGCTTTGTCGATCTTTTGATATAAACAAATGCGAAATAATGAAAACGAAACAAAAACCTAACGACCAAACGAAACGAGCTGCCGCTGCCTTAACAACTGACTACTGAGCTCCACATTGTGGGGCTGTCCACCTTTTATAAACGAAATGCGCCAGATAAACGCGCTGTTATCGCTATCGCTATCGCTGTCAAAGCTTATCGATTACATTATTTCGCAATTTGAATTCCATTTGCATAGCTTTATCTATTCTTATCCGAATTTGGATATATCTTAATAGACTTTTCTTGAAAATCAAACAAGTTAGGCGCTTCAAAGCTGAATTTTCGATCTCAGAGCAGCTATGCGACATAGTTTCAATTCTAAGTTTTAATGGTACCGTTTTAGATTACGATAATCCGTCGGACATCGCTATATCCATATGTAATTAAAAATATAAAGCTTAAAGGGTATTAGAAACGCCTCCAATAATGCGTTATATATTTTCTGACAAAATTTTAATATAAAAAAACACTTAAAATTATTAGACATCCTGACGCAGCACATGCTTTTTCTTCTCGCTGACAAAGGGCACCGTGCCCTTCTTAGAGTGTTTGCGCACATTTGCCTCCTTGACCAGCTCCTTGTCCTTAACAGCCCGCATCTTACGTTGCGCATTAAGAACATGTTTCGGCACCTGTCGATGGCGTGCAATGCGTTTGATTTGTGGATGTGCTGCATATTTCTCTTTGAGTGCCTGCTGATAATTGAAATTGGCACGTTCGCGTGGACGTATAATGCCCAGTTTTTCCGAGGCATTCGCCTTCCACATGCGCACATTCATTTCATCAGAGCCGGAGAAGATATACCGGTTGTCGAGTGACCAGGAAACGCACACCACATGCTGCATACGCTTCGTGTGATAAATATCACGGGAGTGACTTAGATGCGCATTATAAATGCGCACAGTCTTGTCATAGCTGGCAGTGACAAACTCCTTGCCAGTGGGCGCATAGTCCACATCGGTAACAGCCGAGACGTGATCAAAATGCACCTTCAGGGGCGTCTGTAGATTGCGTGTGTCAAAGGTGTAGAGACTGGAAACAACGAATTGGTCAATAGAGTATTTGCTTAAAGTTCCTCCAAAGCCCCCAACTTACTTGCAATCCTCGTTGGCAACGGTGAAGTTGAATGCTTCCATTGGATTCCAAGCGAGCTTATTGCTCTTCATTGTAAGCACAACTTTACGCAGTGGTTGCGCTTCGCGTTGATCGTACAAAATAATGCTACGATCACTGGCACAGCAGGCAAGCACGCTGGTCTCAACTGGATTAAATGATATGGTGTGCAGCGTGTCTACTCCCCATTTAAGTGTCTTAATAGGATCGTTGTGCTGTTCATCCCAAATGGCGCATACTTCGCCGCATGTGGCAAAGCTGTTGTCTTTCCGATTATGCGAAATGCCGTGCAATATGTGACGACTTAATATTGTGTTAACCGGCTCCTCTTCTTCACCCACTTCCGGGGCTTGTGAGCTCCACAGTTTAATAGTTTTATCATCGCCCACAGTGTAAAAACGTTCGCCATTACGCGTATAGGCAATGCCACGTACAAATCCATCATGGGCCACAAAGCTACGCAAACTAGTACGGTTGGCTAAGTCCCAGATGCGCACCTCACCATCGTAGGCGCCTGTGGCCAGTGTGGATAATGTTTTGGGATGTTTGCCAAAGCAGGCAACGCCATCACGATGTCCGCTCAAATTGCACACAAACGGCTTGGCAAACACACGATCCAGCTTGGTGGCATTTAAGGCGCGCACATATTCCCTGGGACCCTCCAGCGGGTGCAGCGCCGGATCGTAATTGCGCGGAACTGCAAATTGCGTGCTATTTAATCAATCAGTTTTTAGATATTTTTGCGTCTTACCTTTATGCTGTTGCAACTTGGTTTCCCGGACATAGTTGTCCGGGTTGCGGCTTATCATTTTCACCTTCATTTTGTAATAAGCATGAATATATTATTAAAACAAACGACTAAAGTTTTTTCAGGCTATCACAAAATAAAAACAAAAACGTGCATCTGTAATAGCGATGGGCACATACATATCGATATATCGATAAGCCGTGTCAGTTGTCTGTGAGGCTGCCACCTATAACAACCATTTTTTATTAAAGATATTAGAAATTAATATAATTAAAACAAGTACTGGGATTTTTTTAATTTATTTGTGTATTTATTTGAAATGCTGTCTGTAATAAAAATATTAAAGTTAAATTTGAACCATTTGGTAGAGTTCCAAATAATAATGTACCAGTTTGGGTACAAATAAACATGTGGCAGCCTGGTTAGTCAGCTGTTCGGCAATGTTTACTTACGCGCCAATGTATATTTATTAAAAAAAAGTTTTAAAACAACAGTGATTGCCAATTTCAATGTTCTTTATTGTAATGTCCTACAATATAATTCAACTCAATAGACGTAACACCCAAATACTGATACAAGGCACATAAAGGTAGTACCATCGAATTTACAAACACAATAATCATCAGAGTATTGATCCCAAATAGCACGGGCCCCATAGAAAAATCCACCACCATTTTGCTGATAGATAGTTACTTGAATTACATGTTTGTAACGAGGTTGGCGGCAATAGCCCTTCATATTTAAATTAACATCATCAGCTACCTCGCGTACCCACTTGACGGCATCTGCAGCCTGATATGTCTTGCCTTGGGCCCACAAAAATAAGGATTTATTTATATTAATGTAACTAATTTCATTAAACTTACCCTTAAGCTTATGATTCAATATACGCTCAATCATATATCGTATAAATTGTAATGGAAATTTGCAACCAAATGCAGGTCCCATGTTGTAAGCATTGCTAATGGTCACATCAGAAGCCGGCAATGCCTCCGGATTTAAAATTTCTTCTTCCGATTCAGATTCGGATACAGCATCTACATTTTGATTTGCTGTTACACTAACAACACTGGCACTTGCACTTTTCTCTGCATTAAGAGTTACACGATTGGTTGTCCGTGATTTTTGTGCAGTTGTGGGTGCTGCACGGCCACGTGTTGTTTTCTTCACTTGGAATAGCGGCATTTTACTTAAATTAATTTATTTATATCAGGGCACAGTGCTAAGTTTTATTTATGATTGTTCTCATTTGCAGGGTGAGCACATAATGATAAGGTTAAAAAAGCTAACTTTGTTGTCGATAACATTACAACTTTTTAGAAATACTTTAAAAAAACAAATATATTTTTTTTTCAACAATTTCAATGCTTGTGACGTTTGCGCAATCGCCGCTTGGCCGCCGGTGGCGTATGCGATACACAGTTCGAACTGCAGCCAACAGATGGCGCTGATGCGGCATTCAACAGCTCCTCGTCAACGTCCAGGCCGTGCTGCTGTTGCAGATTCTGCAGCTTGCGCAAACAGCAACAATTGCGCAGAGAACGCATAAAAAACTCCAAATTTAGATTAAACGTTGTTAAATGTTTCTCATCGATGCCAGCGCCGCCGCCGCGTGCACAGCTTTCAATTGCTATTTGTGCATTTAAGATGCATTCGCTGGCATAACCCAGCGTTTCCTTTAGAATACAAATCTGTTGCTTCTTCTTCTGTTGCATGTGCATATAGCGTGCATAGTGCGCCTTCAGGCGTCGTTGCTCGTTGCGATAATCATCGAACAGGGTATCATATTTGCCACTCAACTCCTCAAAGTCACATTGAAGCAGCTTCATGGCCTTCTCCTTCTTGGCCAGCTGACGGTGGGTCTGACGATGCGAGGCGCAGAGTTCATCGTATCTATAGGAAATTAAATGTTGTAGTTGAAGTTTAAATGATGGATTAATCCTAAAAGGTCTTAATATTATTGGGAGAAAAAAGCTTTCATAAAAATTATTATTATAAATAGAAAAATATCTTTTTCAAATTATTCGAGTATTTAAACAAATAAAACAATTACAAATCTAAATTTGCCTTAAATTACTATGGTTCTAAATGAAACCCAATACTGGATGGATTGTTTCTAAATTAGTTAAATTTTTATGAAATAAATTGATTAAAGTTCATAATAAACTTGCAAATTTTTACTTAACATTCAATTCTTTACTCTAAAGTATAAAAATCAATTTGCTCTGCGTAGTGTCGAATTGTAAGCAATTAGGCAAGCTTTCAGTTTTTTTATTGTATTTAGATCAAACCAATTGAATTTAATTAAAGCTTTCAAATCAATTAATGTACTTACCGCTGTTGCATAAGCAATGGACTAATCGATCCGAATATATCGCCTTTGGAATGAATACGCATTTCGCTCAACATTTGCAAGTCCGGTTCATCCTCACTGGAGGATTCGGTGTCCATGCCACGGAGTAGCTGAACAAGTCGCTCATTGCGTTGTTTTTCCGTATCGAGCGAAAAGTTGAGCTCATCTATACGTTCCTTTTTGTGTTCCAAAGCCATGCGCAACTTGAACTCCTGCTGCTGATCCTCGTAGAGTGTGTGCTCGAGCTCACTGACCTTCTGTAGGATTAGCTCCACCGTTTGTTTATAGGGCAGACGATGATTATTGTCCTGTTTTACGGTTTGATTATGACGGTTGTTATTTAATTCGGCCTCTTCAATGGGATCGCTGGATATGCTCGGTGGCGTTGGCGTCGCAGGTTCCAGTTGCTTCTTGTTGGAGGCCAAACCAAATCCTAGACTATTACTTAAGCTTTTGGCAATGGCGCTCAAGTTCATCCTTGGTCTGTTCAAGTGTTCAACTGTCGTGTTTTGTCCTGTGTGTTGAAAGTTTCTTCGCATTTGTTAGTTACCTTGTTGTTTGTTGTTGTTGTGTTGTGTGCTGTTGTCAGCTTTGACTGCATCGTCGTTGCCTGCTGTATCTGTATCTGTACTGTTTGCATTCCCTAACAGCACTCTCCATATGGTTAGCCAACTTTTTAAATTGGTTTCAGTCCTTAACACCTTTTGCCCAACAGAGCTTCTTTGCCACTCAATCAAAGTTACCTCTCTACTACTTACTTTCATGTCCCTCCACCCCTGCTGCGCTTGTTAGTCGTGCGTGAATTGCCATTAGCAAAAGGGTCTGTCGTACAGTTAGTAAGTAAACTTATTGCATTTTTATCCTTAAAAGTTTCTTGTGCCTCAAAGAGTGTCATTGATTGGAATAAAATGTGGAATGAGTGTACTGTCGGCAAGGAATAGCAAATAGGAATATGTAAGTGATATTATTGGTAATATTTGGAAAGAAAAACATATGTAAAAGAAAATTGCTTACAGATCTTATTCGAGTCATAAAAGGTTCTAGAATTGCGCTAAAAATATTGATAAAAATTTATTTAAATTTTGAAAAATTTTTAATAACACTGTGTATTTGAAATACACTGATAAAATAAAAAAAAACCTACACTGAGCAGAATAATGATTTTAAAAGCACAAAATCAAGCTTTAGTCATTATATTTTTTTCTATTTTTTTTTTTAATATTAAATTATTTAATTTATATGAATTTTTATTAAAATATTGTGGCCATTGTATATGTGTTTTATACCCGAAAATTGTTTAACAAAAATTATTATATGCACTTGATTTTTGAACATAACATTATTGTCTTACAAAGGAATTAAAAAAAATAAAAATTAAATGTAGAGAAACCCGCATGCCTTATATACGATCTTCTATAAAGGTTTGGAAATTATAGGCGCACTGGTGTGCAGCCAAAAGCGCCTACATGATTTGATTTTTAAATATTAGTTAAATTAAATTAAATTCGAATTAAATTTGTAACACTTAAATGTAAGTGTTTAGCCAACTTTATGCTCTCAAGATTGGTTTAAGCCAATTTTGACTTTTAATGAAAAGCCACAAAGTATTTGTTTACAAGAATCTAATTAAATTTGGTTGACATTATGCTCTAGGGTGGTTTATTGACTTTGGCTTTTATTTGCTTTCATCGAGTTGAATTAAAATCCGCACAATAGCAAAATTCTGCTATTGATAAACAATACTTATCTCTATATATATATGAATATAAAGATAATGAATGATTTACAGTTAAATATAAGCTTTAATAACTGTTTATGCTCTATAGTTTTGCTCTCTCTCTCTATCTGCAGCGTATTCAATATGTTTAGCAAACATAACCAGGAAATGCAATGCGCTCTCTCTTTCGCTCTCTCTTGGATAAATTAAAAACCTACGCCAAGCGGCGCTTCTCTCTTCGCAGCTTTTGCAACAGCTGAGCCACATGAGCTTCATTCTGCTGTGAAGCTTTGACGGCGCTGGCAGCTGTCTCTGTGGAAGCACAAGCTCAATTTGAACAGTTAATAAATATAAATCAAAATTAGCTCACAGTTGTTGTTGTTCTTGTTGTGGGCTGTGGTTATTCGTGGTACTTCCATTTGTAGACAATGTCGAGACTAATTGCCAACGCCCGCGGCCTGTTCAAACGCCATCCCTTTGTGTCCAACAGCATCATCTATGGCAGCCTCTATGTGGGTGCAGAATTTTCACAGCAATATGTCTCGAAGCGCTGGCTGGCGGTGAGTGTCACATATCTTTTGTCGCATATATATGCAGTTGGTTTAATTAGATTTATGTGTATTGCAGGCGCCAGAGGAGCGGAAGGATATCGATTATGCAACTGTGGGCCGCTATGCGGTAATGGGCACAGCCATCTATGCCCCAACACTCTACGCTTGGTTCGTGCGTCCACACTTTACATATTCAAGACATACATACATACACACATACATATATAACTAACACATCAATGGGTGCTTGACTGCGCTTCAATTGATTTACATTCATTCACACGCACAAGTACACACCCACACACACACACACACACACACAATTACCCATCTCTCATTCAATTGTAAATGTCGCATGTTTATGTTTTGTCGCTTCTTTCGTTTCTTTATCAATTTGTTTACTATTTCCAAAAGCTGCCCAGCACGTGTCTGCCGTTTAAGAGCATGAGCATAAATGCGCTTTCATATCACCAAATACTCTCTTTCTTCACTCTCTCTTTAGCAGCACCGGCAAGAGCATAGAGCTTTTGTGTGTATAAAGCTCCAACTAAGCACTCTACGCACCAACAAATGAGGCATATGTGCACGCTAAACATGAACAGATATGTAAGTGTCGGATAAAAAAAGCCACACGAGACACTAAACTACAAAACTACAGACACACAAAAAATACACAAAAGTCCAAAAATGATGTTCATGTATATATAATATAAGAGATACACTAACCTACAGCACTTTTTATGTACATTCTCATATTATTCACATATGCTTGTCATCTCATTCTTTTAGTTAATATGTTTGTTTTTTTATTTAATTTATTTTTAAAATATCCTTCGCAGGTATAAATGGCTAGATGGCACTTTTCCTGGCACACTGAAGACGACAATTCTTAAGAAATTGGTGCTGGATCAGTTTATATTGACACCGTATTGCCTGACAGTATTTTACACGGGTAAGAATGTTTTAAAAAAATTTTAAATTGCTGGGACACCCAATAAAAAATAAAAAATAAATAAATAAAAATATAACTAAATAAAAAGTTGGTATTATAGTCAACTATTTGTTATAGTGCTTGAATATAATTCTAAAAAAAATTAAATATAATATACTCATAATATAAAAAATAAGTATTACCTTTGCATACTTTATTTTTTAAGTAAATAAAAAAAAAATTAAAATATTAATATAAAAATTGGTATAATAGTCAACTATTTGTTATAGTACTTGAATATAATTCTAATAAATTTAAATATAATATTTTTATAATATAAAAAATAAGTAATTTCTTTGCATAATTTATTTAAAAAAAATAAAATTAAATATTAATAAAAAATTGGTATTATAGTCAACTATTTGTTATAGTACTTGAATATACTTCTTATATAAAAAAATTTAAAATACTCGTAATATAGGAAATAAATTATATTATTGCATAATTATATCTGAGAAGAAAATTCCAAATATTTCATATATTTTCTTTTTTTAATCAGATAAATTCATTGCCAAATTTTTATTTAAATATTAAATGACTTAGTAAAAAAAAAAAATTTACAAATAATTTATTTAAATATTAAATATCTATATTGCTTTATATTTATAAATTATTAACAATATTTTTTTGAATTCCCTTCTAATAGGTATGTCACTCATGGAGGGTTCGGAGGATCTCACTCTGGAGCTACGTGAAAAATTCCTGCCAACATTTTTGCGTTCCTGTGTCTTTTGGCTGCCCGCCCAGGCATTGAATTTTTTGTTTATAGCGCCAAGATTTCGTATTATCTATATGGGTATTTGTGGCATGATTTGGGTAAATATTTTATGCTGGATAAAGCGACAAAGTCTGACCACAGATACAACCGCAACGACAATAATATCAACAACAACCAACGACGACAACAACAATAGCAACAGCAAAGTCAAGGCGTGATTAGATTAGATAGTAGCTTAACACATACATACATATGTATATTTGATATACTGCAAAGAAGCTTTTGCCAAATAAATACATATATTTCAGATATTAGATATGAGATACATACATATACACCCACACACATACACACATAGAGCATTTATGTATTATTTAACCTGGGCACAAAATGTGGGGCAAAACACAGTGCGTATGATTGATGTTGTTATAAAAGGAAACCCATCAATTACTACTTATATATGCTGTTTGTGTATGTATGTATATGTGTGTGTGTGTGTGTGTGTGTGTGCTAGTCACTTTGTGTGCTGCGTGAGTAAACGTGTTTAATTGTGTGCGTGTGTGCGTAAATGTTTCATCAATATTTGGTACACAAACAACAACAACAGTAACAACAAAAACAACATCAGCTCACAGAGATGGCAACTATTTTACTACAATAGTATAATATATTTAAGCAAGTTAACCAGAAAAATGCCCTAATGTATTTATCTCTTAGAGATGTGAGAAATATCTACAAACTGTTGATTAATCAAAAATATATTGCACGGGCTAGGCTGCGGTTGGGTACACGACCGCACGGCCTAGGCATGGGTCTACCCTAAGAACCACTGGGTTATTATATGAGACTATCGTAGACTATCATTGGAAACTGGATGAATGTGTGAGATTTTAGATGTATGCATGTGAATAATTGAAAAATGATTTGCAAAATTGACAATACAACTGTGGATAACTGAGAAAAATAAATTAAAATTATAGAAATCAAACAAAAATACGTCAGAAATTCTATGTGCTATTTTATAATAAATAAATAAATAAATAAGCATATAAAGATTAAAAATAGCTGCTTGAATTCCATTTAATTATATAAATAATATTATATTGATATAAATATGCGCAGTTGATACAGCTTAATACTATTCTAGCTGCCTTATAGACAAGATTACTTTTTAAATATATATATTTTTTAGAATCAAATTAAAGTGATGTACAGAGTTATGAAATTCATAGTTAGTACCAAAAATTTGATTAATTACATATATGGGCTATGTATAGCGACCTGTGACTTATTATAATGTGAAAATTTGGTCCTTTGAGCATTATTTTTTTATATTTATAGAATTAATGTTACTTTTGTTTAGTTTTAACCTACTGTAGAATGTTATCTTCATAATGATTTATTTAGTTGAAACTTGATGTTATAACTGGTCCCTGATATTAAGTTAAATTAACAAAGTAATGTTTATACGCACTGAGAAAAATCTATGCAAAAATACTGTAAAAGTATAAATAAATGGCAATTTATGCATTTTATTCGGTCGAAAATGGGAATTTTAATTAAAAGAAGATCAAATTTGTGAATAAAAATTAATTAATTAATTAAATAAGAAAAAATTCCTTATATTCAGTTAAACTTTTTTCAATAATAACAAAAATACCAATAGCAACAACTTTTTCCATAAATTCAAAGAGTATATAATGAGAATTAAATTTCTTTGCCTTCTAGAGTTGTTTCCCTTTAATTTCTCGATAACGATAGTTGGCCTATGGACCATCTCTATAAGCAGAGAACTTCTAGGCTCCCGCCTGTGTTAAACTAATTAGACTTTGCGTGTTTATGCCTGTCTCTTGTATTCCCCCAACTCTAAGCTAAACATTTCGCAATGTCCATGTGCGTCTGTTTAACTTATTGCTGTCTATTTAAATTGCAATTTGTCAATAGGCGTGTGTGTGTTTATGTGTGTGTGTGTGTGTGTAATTTTACCACACATCCACTATACTGTACTTCTCTTACACCCACTCTCTGCTCTATCTTTATCTCTTTCAGAGCAATTGTCTCCATCTCTGTCCTCTGGCTTTGCTTATGGGGCGGCGGGCATACAATTAAACTTCTTGTACAGTCATTAACAGCACATAACTTGGCGCTGCCTTGCCTGTTCTTAGACTAAACTTGGCAGACTGCCCCACCCACAACTCGCCCATTCCAACAACAACAAAGAAAAGTCTAAGCCATTGCGGCTGGCCGTGTCCTTTAGGTCCTTGCGTTCCCTTTGCGCCGCGTGACTTTGACGTAGAAAACGTTCGCTGGTACTTTTTATTTACATCCGCTTGTTTGTTCAAAGCGGAAAATTAATTCCATCTTGGCTTGTTTCCGTTTATCTTGAAAAAGTATTTCGTCGTCCATGCTACAGCCCCTCCCCTTCAGCCTCCCCCGCTACGCTTTGTGCTGCTGCTTTATTTTTATTTTCGGCAGCGAGAACTGCAAAATCTGCTGACCAGCTGAAATTGCCTTCCTTTTTCGTCTATTTTTGAAATTTTTTTCTTTTTTTTCTATTTTTTTCTCTTTTTTTCTCAGCGGCTATTTATGTACTTCGTAGTCTACTTGCGGGCGCGTTCTGGCCACTTTTTGGTGCGGTCTAGCCTAGTATTGGGGTATTATAATATTGTCATGAAGTTCATGACATCGAATAAATGGTATTTACATTGCTTTTTCAGCTAGGTGTATCTAAGGAGATGTGTGCTCTGGTTTACTGTTTGCTTTTTTCTTCATCGAAAAATTATAATCACAATTTTAGGAAAATGTTGCACTGAGAATTTTAATTTTAATGTGATTTAAATATATGTAAATATACCGAAAATAGAGATAAATTCTGGACTGCAAATAATTGTGGCTTTTAATAGTCCCACTAGATTTTGAGAATAGCCGAAAAAACCGATACTCTCCTCAAAAGAAGCCCAGAAATAATTATTGCCATTGACACTACATTGAAATTTTGAGAATCTCCGAGAAAGGCGCAAATAATTGTTGCCATTAAAGCAGAGAGAGACGCGAACCACATTTTAATTTTATTGTTTTTTTTTTAAAACACAATAAATTAGTTTATTTATTATTTTTTATTTAAATACGTTATAAAAATTATATAAATAATTTAATTAAAAGTCTTCACAGCTCAATAATAATTTTTAAGTTTTCTGTTGAAATTTTTAGCAATACAAACAAAAATCTAATAACTTTAGTAATAATATTAAAAATATAAATATATATCATTTTATTTCCTTACTGTTCGCAAGGGCATTTCAATATCAACTCATCGCGTTAAGCATTTATATAAAAGTATATATATTTACATTTATTTTATTTTATGCTGTTTGCCTTTGGTTGGCTACCTACCCGCCCTCTCCCGCCTGCCCAAATGCTTTTGTGTCTAGGGCGTTAAACTAGCAATGTCTGCACCACTTTCCCGCCCCACAACACGCCACCGCGTCTCGCCATCAAACCACACGTATATTAAATTAAAAATTAATTTACAAAAATAAACAGAGTTATGCCAGAGTCGTAGTTGAAAGCTGACGAACCATACGACGACTATAAGAAGCTAATACCTACTAATGCTGCTTCATTTGATTCAATTACCGGAAGCATTCAGCCGGCAGAGAATCTCTCTCTTTTGGCCAGAATCAGAAATCTGTATTGGCTTTGTTTAACTTGTGCCACGCGGCAAGTGGCAAGTGGCGGTGGCACGAGAGGAGCTCACAGCTCAGAGCTCCGACCTCAACTTGTGTTGTAATTACCAAGACCAAGACAAATAGAAAATGGCGCAAAAACGAGAAATTAATCAGCAATAGCGTGGGGCATGGGACGTATTCCACGGATTTGATGGAACCGGACGTAATGTGAAGCGCTTGGTAAATATGCCCGGAGTGCCTGCTGCTGCTGACTGGTGTCCAATGTTTGCCCAGTTTGATGGTCATGCCGGTACCTTCACACGAAGCACCACGCTGCCGCATTATAATTTTAAACTACCCAGTGGGAAAAAGCTGGACATGGGACACGAGACATGGGACTAGGGATTGCCATCACCAGCCAAAAGCAAACCTTCTCCCATTTTATTCCCATCCATCCATCTATTCTATCCATTCCCAGTCCCCGTCTCAGCCCCCAGTCTCCATCCGGCAGCGAGCGGACGCCCCAGTGCGGCACATTTGTTCGCCGGCATGTGAAAATTGATTGCTGTTGTTCATAGCTGCGGGATATGGCCAAAGTTTTTAAGTTCCTCACGCCGCGTCGCTTTCCCGGACACCCAGTGCTCAGTTCCCAGTTCCCAATTGTTGTTGTTGTTGTTGTTCTCCTTCTTCGTCGTGTCGTTTGGTGCTGAAAAGCTGAAAACAATGCGCATTCCGCTTGCGGCTCTGCTGCGCCTTGAATGAACTTTTTATACTCTGTTCCAAAAATAGTAAAACGATTACACTGGGCTTGTGTAATGTCCAGCTGTCTGTTGTAGCTAGAGCAATTAAATTTGGCAAGCGGTTTATATATATATACGATATCTCACACATCCTTATAGCTAGAGTTATCAAACTTTTTATGGAAAATTTTGGGCATCTCTGAAAATTAAAATATTCCAATTTTTACATACAGAAATATTTTATTAAATTGAATTCCCTTGCACTACAATTACAAATTTTAAATTTTAAAATATTAAAAAATTACAATTTAAGTTTTAAAATGGAAAAACAATCGAAATTCTTTTATTATTAATTTTTTTTCTCAATTATTTGTCGTTTAAATAAAGGTCGAATAATGTTTTAAGAATATGAACATAACTCTCAATTTTATTATAATAAATAAATAAATAAATTATACAAAAATCGATATTCTATTATTGTTGTAAACATATGAATAATAATAATAATAATATTATTATAATAAGTAAATAAATAAATAAATTGTAATACCTCTGTAAACGAGTTTATATTTCAATTACAACATAAATAATATTTAATTATTAAATAAAAAAATAAAGCTAAAAAATTAAATAAATAAATAAATAATAAATAAATAAGATCGATTGTCTATTATTATTTTAAAAATATGAACATAATTTTCAATTTTAATATAATAAATAAAAAAATAAATAAATTTTAATACCTCTGTAAACGAGCTTATATTTCAACTAAAACATAAATAATATTCAATTATTAAATATGCAAATAAAAAATAAAATAAATAAATAAATAAAATTTAAATAAAAAATAATAAAAAAAATGTTGCATACTTTTAAGGGTCGACTTTGTACACGTCACCTGTAATTCTGCACTGGTTAAGCGGACAGTATATAAGGGCTGCGCTGATGCTCTAAAATAAAGTTTTTTTTTTTTTTAATTTTTTTTTTCTAAAAGTTTAATGTGACTATTATAAATATTGCTTCAATAAATGGACCGGGAGTTGAGGATACCACAGTCTGGAGCTGCCAAATATAATATTTTTTTTTTTTTTTTTTTTTTTGTGTTAATAAGAAAGTTGTGTATAAACATATGTGTACTTTGTTGAAATTGATCGGGAGCAGAGTATACCACAGTCTGGAGCTACCAATTGCAGGCGCCTTCTCACTTATTATTATTTTTTAATATTTTCTTTTTTTTTTTTTTGTATTATTAAGAAAGTTTTATATATACATATACTTTGCTGGGGTTGGGAGTATATTTACATTTGGCAGTTGGCTGCGTTAAGCGGCTTGCGTTACCATGGAGGCGCTCTGGTCTTTTGGCCCTCATGCTAGTAGATGGTCAAAAAAACTTGCTGGCTGGTGCTGAAATTTTTAATACTCTGTTACCTTGCCGTGCAGACAATTTGATGCCAATGGGGAATACGTGAAGAGTGCGGGGCGGGCGGCGTTTTATAATTAAAGAAAGACGAAAAACAAAGGTATAAAAAAAAACAATTCAAAATAACAGCGGATAACTGTTGGCATGGCATCTATATAAATGCATAAGGCTCCAGGTTGGTAAAAACATGGCATTAAGTTTTTTTTTTTATGAAAAGCCAAACAAATAAATATCAGCATAAGTACTGACATTAAACTCGATTTCAAATTAAGTACTTATAAAGCATATTATTTCTATGCTTAATGCGTTTATAACTTAATCATTATTTGTTGTTTAAAGCGAAAAACTTGTTAAAGCTGAAACGTGTTTTCATTCTAAGCAGAAATAAGTTTCAAAAAAATAAAACTTTTATTTTCCCTAATGAACAAAAGTTTGTTGTCAAATCTAGTGAACTAACCCATAAACAGAATGATATTTCACTTAAATATTAGCTTAGTTTTGAGCAAAGTTAGTCTAAAAACTAACGTTTTCTATGGTTCAAAAGTTTTCAAATAAAACAAGTTTAGAATTCTACAATTTAGTCAATTCAAGAAAATTAGTTGAAAATGGATTTTAAAAATGCAATACATATTTTTAATAATTATAAAATTTATTTTAAAATAAATTAAAATTAATATTTTTAGTAAAAAATAATTATATGCAAAAAAAATAAATATATGAATTTTTGTTTGGGCAAAATACTAAAAGCTGCAATGTTTAAAAAATGCTATTTATTTTAAAGAATTTATCAAAATATGTTATTATTTATGACAAAGCCTGTCTAAATATATTTAAATGTACGTTTCAAAATGTCTTGTTTCAAACTGTTGCCTAAAAAATGGGTCAATTGTGGTTTACATAACATTATTATTGTTTATATTTTTTTTATAAAAAGAGAAACTAATTTTTGAGTAGCCCAAGGTAGCACCAAGGGGCTATAGAACCTGACATTATTTTTATGGCAAGCACGAGGCACACACACACACAGTTATGTGGGTAGAGGGGGCGGTTTCGACAATTGCGGGGTCGGCAAATTTTGGGCTGATCTACAGCAGCATAAAATGCCATCAAATTTTTGCACGCACACACACACACAAAGGCAAACACCTGCTGTCAAGCCCATCAAAAGCGCACGTAAATAAATAAAAAATAAAAATAATAATAAAAAAGGTAGCCAAAGTGAGGCGTTGTTCCTGTTGTTGTTGTTGTTTGTTGCTGGTCTGGCGAGGAAGTTTGTCTCCTGTTTGACTTTTGCCTTTATGTGCATGCAAACGCATAATCAGGCGTAAGCAAAAGGCTACACACACACACACGTACCACACACGCACATCCTTCGCATATCCTGCGCTGCTTACATTTAATTTCACCTTCAGCTTTTCTCTCTCTATCTCGATATTTACTTTTTTATACCCTTGCTAAAGGGTATTATAATTTTGTCCTGAAATCTGTTATCTATTCTTCTTCAAACTCCGTTTAGCCGTTGCCTTTGAATTCTCAGAGCATTAACATAGAAATACCGCTCAAACTTATCGATTAATGAAATTGCGATATTTATCTTGCATAAAATACTGATCAGTCCTTTTGAGCCTGTCTTATGATACTTTTTGTGGTGGACTGCATTTGGTCACACTAGCGGCGCCATGTTGTGAAAAGCGCAATCGGAAAATTGTCGCTCGCGAAAATTTATTAAAATTAAATTCATTTAACAAATTCGTGAATAACGCGAGCCGCGGATCGCGTCGTGTTAGTTGTGTTAAATAATTGTGCGTTTGTTTAGAGTTCATAGTAAGTGAATCGTGTTTGCGTTCGTTTCGTTTCGTTTCGCTGCAGCACGCGCTATGATATTGTGAAATATATGTGCATGTGTGAAAAAGTGAAAAGTGGTTGTGATATAATTGTGCATAGGCCCGATAATATAATTCAATACAATTATAATTAAAGACAAGTGTGAAAAATTGTATTGAAAATAAGGTGCACTAGTGTTAGCAGCAAATATGGTTAATATATGTTTGTGTAGTGAAATATGAAAATTGCCTTACATGAATGTAAGTGATATTGTGAAATTCGTGTGTGCGCTCGTTTCGTTAAGTTTCGTCAAGCACGAGCTCTTGCACCTGCACTCACATACACACATACGCAGCTGTGTGCAAATTTGAACATGAATAGAAGTGATATTGTGAAGTTCGTGTTTGTGCTCGGTTCGTTTCGTCGCGCACGAGCTCTTGCACCTGCAGTCACACACACACATGCGCAGCTGTGTGCAAATTTGAACATGAACATTTTTTTATTGCGTGTGATTGTGAAATACAATTGTATGAAGAAAAGTGTTAAAAATTGTATTGCAGATAAAGTGCATAGGTGAATGGCAAGATGGCGAAAATATATAATGTGAAATAAGAAAAGTTGCCTAAATAATTGCAAGTGATGTTGTGAAATACATATGAATGTATGAAAAATGAAAAGTGGTTGCGAAATAATTGTGCATATTAGCAGCATGAGCACTCACACCCATATACGCAACAGTGTGCAAATTTTTTTAAGAAAATTTTTTTATTGTGTGTGATTGTGAAATACAAATGTATAGAAGAAAAGTGCGAAAAATTTTATTTCAGATAAATTGCATAGGTGTTACCAAGAAGATGGCGAAAATATGTATGCTGCATGTACCTGAAAATATTTGCGCAATATGAAAATTGGCTTAGATAAGTGGTAAGTGCAATAATTTCCTTTTTTCATTTATGCAGGCATTTTTTCATTTGTCCGCTGGAGTCTCAATTGCTTTTTTCCACATTTAACTGTGTCTTAAGCTCTTTGGTGTACGAGCACGAGCTTTTATGTCGATCGCAGCTTTTTGCCAGCGTGGTCTTAACAGCGCTAAAAGCTGCACATTTTTTCAAGCCCCGAAAGTATGCTACAGCTTATGTTATGCAGCTGGCTCTGTTAAAATTTCTGTTAGCTACCAGAATTATATCATGCCCTAAAATATGCTACAAAAATAGTTTTCCTACAACACATGTGAAATTTATCTATATTTGAAATAAATTGACAAACTGTCAGTTTATATAAATTATTTATGAAACATATATTTATATTATTTTGAAATTTTTTAGACCTTTTTAAGGGTATATAGCTTCGGCAAGCCGAAGCTAACATTTTCTTTCCTGTTTTTTATTTTTTTGGCAACTTTCCCGCCAAGACGCCGTCGCCGTTTGCTTTTTTGTTGTCGTCTGTGCATTTGACAGGAAAAATTAGTTGGCTACGAAAACTTTTGGCCTCGACCAAACGACACAACAGACGACCATTTTGTGTATGTGTGTGCGTATGTGGGGAGTGTGTGTGTGTTGGGTGTGTGTTCGCTTCGACTGGCAGTTGTAAAATGTTGTGCCGAAAAACCATAAACAGGTGTTGCTACCTCTGTTGTTATCATACCCAGTAAATAAAAATATTTTAAATGGGGCTTATTATAGAGATTGACAAGTAATTAATTATTTAAAATATATTTAAAATTTTTTTAAATTTTAATTAAATTTATATAATTAAAGCAACATTTCTGATATTAGTTATATTTTTATTAAAATTGTAGATATCTTGTCTTATCAATCACTTATATTTTATTTGATCAACGTAATACATTTATTTTAAAAGTAGTAATTAATTATTTAAAATTTATATATAAAATATATAAAATTTCTGCAATTATTCCATTGCTTAATTGACTTTAATAATGTTAAAATTTTGAAAAAATGTGATCGGTCGAATTGTTCATTTATAATAATTATAATTTATAATTAATTATATTGAAGGAAAAAACCTAGAAATTGAAAGTAGAACTGCCGATCTTGATGTGAGATTTATTCATATTTATTAAATGATATTTTTTAGGTAATTCATTTGAAAACTATTAAATATAAAAGAGAACTAAAATTATATAACAATTTTTGAGCAAATCAGTGCCGCTATTTAAACCTTTTTCGTTCTATAAACAAATTAATTCAAAATCAAATGTTAGTATAAAACAGGCATCGCAATTCTATTAATTTTTATGTATACAAATTATGAGAACAATTTATTTCTGTATTTTTTTCCAACAAAATTGGCAATAACACTTTTTTTTACCAAAAAATAAAAATTAATTATAAAAAATATTTGCCAGCTTTTATTAAAAATTTTATACTATAAAATATAACCGAAGTATGAGAGACTGCTAGATTGGTAGACAGACATAAACTGATAGAAAGAGGGGAAGAGGGACACAGATTAACAGCTTGACAAAGACAGGGAAAAGGGTAGACAATGGGGTTTATTTCTCTATCTATAAAAAATGAATTAAGAAAATATTTTTACTCGAAAAGCAGCTATGAATTTATTTATTTTTTTAAACTTTGATACAGTGCTGACACTTTCTCACGCAGCTTGAACAGGGTATTTTTTTAGCTAAGCATTGAAAATTGAAATTGCCCTAATATGTGTGTGTGCGTGTGTGTTTTGTTGTTGTTGCTATTGCTGTTGACGCTGCGTGTGGCCTGCCGCACAATATGTTGCGTTATAACGTGTTTGGTCCCCATGTCTGTTTTATACATAATCCGCTCGCTGGCCAGAAGCCTTTTGCCTTGGCTTTAATATGCTTGCGGCTTGGGTCTGCAGACATTTCGTAACTGTTTGTACGTTTGCACAAAAGTTATTAAACTTAATGCAGTTTAATTGACCTTTTCGTAAAAGTTTGCGACGCCTGCCGTTGGCAGTGGCAGCAGGAGTTCCCATCCTTGTTGGTCCTTGTTTGGCAGCTGCTCGGCATCCTGCCAGCAGGTACTGCAAGTAAAGGACGATAAAGATTTTCTCGTTTGCTGCTGCTGCGACTGCTTACATTATTACTTTTAATTACGGCTTAAACTTATTGACTGGAAATTTTAATATGTTATTTATTTACAATTAACGCCCCAGAAGAAATGCCAAGCTATACAACGGGGCGTATGATTTATGCGATTTGTTTTGTTGGCCGCCACACTGTAACTATTGTGCGGCAAGGGTGTGTGTGTGTGTGTATGTGTGTGTGCATGTTGCAACAGTTGGCACTCGTAAATTGGGGGATCGCTGCCCCTTGCCCCTTGCCGCGGCCTGTCAAATGTGGCATTTGTATTTGGATGAAAATTGAAATGAAAATGAAATTATTTATGAGTCTCATTTGATGCGACAGCTTTTTGGCCAATGCCTGGTTACGGACAGTTTTTGGCGGGGTGTGAACTAAATGACAGCTGTCGATTAATAGTTGCAAATTGCATGCACTATAGCTGTAGTTTTAAAGGGTTTCAATTATTAATGTATTATTTAAATTTAAATACTTTTGCTGGAAATAGCAATTTTAGAAATGTTCCTTAGTAAACTACAGCCACATTTACATTTCTAGCTAGTTTCCATTGCGTATACATAACATTTTCATGGTAAATGCAATTTAAACCGATTCCAGAGCCCTAAAGGGCCAACTGGCGCTTCCTTACTTATATTCCTTGTCAACCCAACTGCACAAAAGCAAAGCTGAACAGAACAGAAGATTTTCTTTCCATTTTTGCTAGCTATACATATTTTAATTTGTTAATTACTTAAGCTGCCGTTGCAGTAGCAAGTAGCAGTAAATTCATAAACCAAATAGCTACAGCAGCAAAGTAATCAGCATATATACAGCCCAAGCGCCCCAAGACTCCCAAGTGTCGGTCTCAGTCGCAGTCGCAGTCGCAGTTTCAGACTGAGACGCATGCCATTACGTTAAAAAAAGTGTTGCCTAGGCTCTGGCGAATGAACCTTCCTGGAAGACATCAGAAACATATTAGCAGGCAAGTCAAGTTAAGCACACAAACGAGTATTATAAGGGGGAAAAAAAGTCAGGACGCCATATGCACGCATTGCCGCTAACAGGGACGTTCCATGCGGGGAAAGCGCCTTAAATAATTTCAGGGCGGTTTTTATTAATTTTTTTCAGATTGTTCATAATCGAAACATAATTGTTATATTGATTTTATGTCTCTCGAAATTCTTACTTAGGCCTTGATTCGATAAAAGTTTGTACGCCATTACTTTGAGAATATTCTAAAAATATAAGAGGGGAATTTTTTTTAAAGATGAATAGAGATTAAAATTATAATTTGTGAAAGAACATTGTTTTGTTGTAAATTTATAGGGCATTTAATTTATTTTTTGCAGTGATCTTTCGAATCATGGATGGCCTCCTACTTAGCTAATTAAATTTATATTTATTTTTGTTTTCTTAATACACATATTTACTTCAGATTTCTAAATATATCTCACACTCAGGCTCCAGTTAATTTTTTTCCATTTATAAAAATGTTTGAAATTTATTAAGTTAAATTGCATACATTTTCAAAATAAAAAATAAAACAACTTTAAATGATTTTTTTTAACTTTTCAGTCGTTTTTTATAATTTTGCGGGTAATTTTCTTATGAAAATAATTGTTGTATGTCTTCTCATACTTACCTATATTATTTTATACATTTTTAAAACAATAAATATGTATAAATTAAAATTAATATAATTAAAATAAAATGCTTAAATAAACTGTTGGAGAAATATCCAATTGCTATAGGAAATATCCCTTTTTTATTCTATACAACTCTACGATCAATTTATCGATCGGCATAATTTCTCTATCTGATTAACAATAAATGTAATTATAATTTATAATAGCGCCCCATTTTAAATATATTTTGCCAATTCTTCACTGTTTTCTGCGGCATCTTGGCTCATCTCGCTCACCCCCCCTATGATAATGCAACATCCTTTTTCTCCTTTTCATACAGTTCTGCGCTCTGTACGCTTTTGCACATAAGCGCTTAATGAGTATAAATGAGCTTGATTGCATATTCCAAGGCTGTTTGTATGTGTGAGTTGTTATTTAATAGCCTGCATATGGCGTTGTAAAAGTTTTCATTACACAAACAGCAACAGCAACAGCTACAACAACAATAACAGCAAAAAGTCAACGAGACGAGGCAATTTACAAGCTGCAACTTATTGGCCTGACTTTTAAGCGCAGTTAACACGCGGCGTATGCGTAATGCACACAGGCAGGCAAGCAGGGAAAGAGGCAGGCAGGCGGGCGGGTAGGCAACAAATTCAAGCAACTGCAGCCCAATTGAATACAGTTGCTCGTAAAATGCTTAAGCACCTGCTGTTACTAGTTAAGGTACAGGCAAACTGAACGACAGGCTCTCTGAGTCCTGCTCTTGGTTCTCCAGCTCCGGCTTCGGCTCTGGCTCTGGTTTTGACTCCTGGGCTCTGACTGCGACTACACTTAACGCTAATTTGCCGTTTTACTGTCGAATGATTTTTGAGCATAGTTGCAAAAACTGTATTTATACTCTTGCAGAGGCTATGATAAATTTGTAATCAAATTTGCAACTTATTGAATGATGGCAAAAGGGGTAATGAATATATATTCTAGTGTAGCAACAAAAGTCGAATATTGTAGCCTTTTTTAAATGTTTCTAGAATAGTAAATGTATATAGTGCGAGGTCTGGTATATGTGCTATTGATCTAATAAAGAATCATCAAGTATTTAGGGTCGGAAATTGTTTTATTGTTATTATAAATATTCTCCCTAAAGATCGTTTATTTAGGAATTAGAACAATCAAATTTATATAACATACAACTGCCATTAAACGATCTGTCAATCATTATCGAATGTTTATATCATAAAGCTGCAATGTTGTATTAAAAAACATTTTTCTTTTTAATAGATATCTTAAACAAATCAACAAATTTCGAATTTCAATATACTCTAAACAGTTTCATTACATTCTAATAAATAAATATATAAATACCCGAAAATATAGAATAAAATAACTGAGTTTTTATAAAAAAAAATAAAAAAAAAACTCTGCAAGAGTATATATCTTCGGCATCTTAAATATATAAATTTTCTCCAGTTTTTTTTTATTCATTTTATTTTATTTTTTTTCTTTTTGTGTCAGCATATAAGGCATAGTTATGGAGTTACGTAAAAATTCAGCTAGAACTCACGCTCCTTGCCTAACAATTTTTGGGTAAAATTTCATCTGCGGTTGATTTTGATTGTGAAAGGATTTGCCAAATTGCTGTTTGCAACGGTGCGGCAAAAAATCAAAGGGATTTTACAATACCCAATACATTCTCATGTGTGTGTGTGTATGTGCGGTTGTTGTGGCCTGAGTACTGCGTTGTGTGTGGCTTGTGGTTCCTGGGCGCCATCTCACAATGGTCCACAAAACTCTTCCAATTCCCAGCTTTCACACCACCCCCTCCCCCCCTACCGTTGGCTGGCAATGCGCTTAAACAACAGTTTAACAGTAGTTTGCATGCCTTTTGTTATTGGTGAGGCTTTTGCTTTTGCTTTTCCATATTGCCTTTGCTCATCGATGTATAGAGTTTTTTTTTTGTTTTTTTCGTCAGCCTCTCTGCGATTTATGGAAATTGTGCAATATTTTTAAAGTGGGTGGGGGGGGGTAGCGGAGGCACTCTCTTTCTTTTTACACTTTTCTTTTAATACTCTCTGCCTAATGGGTAAAGTGTATATTGGTTTTTCTGCAATACTCGTTTTGGCCGTCTGCATGTGTATTTTTCGACACTGTTAAACTTTATTTGACATTTTTTTTTTTGCGTAAAGATTTGTTTACCATGCCACCGCAGGAGTTAGGGGTGAATGTTAGGGGTTAAAAACTCCTACGAGGTTAAATGCTGACGCGATAAAATATACGCACGATAATAAACCCAAAATGTAGCTACATTTTATTGACAAGTAAGCAAATATTTTGTTTTTTGGCTTTGAACTGAATTTGCAATTTGGTTTCTTTTCTTTTTGTACTAATTTAACATTGAAAATTGTAGAGAATTAATGATTTTAGTAAACGGTGTTTTCCTGTGGCGATTCTCATAATTTTAAGTTAGTTCAAAGGGGCAAAAATTATTTCATGTGATCATAAATTCAGATTTAATTCTTTTCAATTGTTACCAATTAGTCGGCAATTCTTAAAATTGATTGGGAATATTATTGGTAACAATTGAAAAGAATAAAATCTGCTTCTGATTTGGCATGTAAGACGATTCTACATTCACAAAGCTATAAGAGTTTTGTCTTCTCCAATTTGATTTAAAAATAATATTTTTCTTCTATTTTTTTTACAGGAATTCTGGGCTTTACACTCTTCTACATATTTGCAAAAATTTAACGATGAATTTGATCATAAAATCTCATCGGTAAGTAATAAAAATTATTTATATTTGTAAGGTTCCATATTCTATTTAAATACATTTTTTGACATAAGCTATTTAACAAAGTTCCAGTCATTCTGAATAGGTAGCTTAATACAGATCTTTGAATTTTGTTTTCTTTTTTTTTTGACATATTTTTTAAAATACAAATTTAAAGAATTGAATTATGATTTTGTAGCTTATATTTTTTTTTTTTAAATTAATTTTTTTTTAAATTTATATAATATACTTTTAATAAATGAATAGTAATAGATCAATTTATTAGGTTTTTTTGTTATTCCTTAATTTTACAAAGTGATTTAGGATTTCTAGCTAATGTTCTTTTTTTATTTTATTTATATAACTATACTTTAATAAATGAATAGTAAAAGATCAATTGATTCTCTAGTCTTTTGTTATTACATAATCTCAGATTAGGTTTTTTCCATTATTACATTGGCGCATTTTTAGCTTCATAATAAGCCAGCTTTGTTGGCATTGCCCTGAACTAGTATAACAAATGATTTTTCAATTGTTCTGCCACGATATTACAGTTTATTAAATTGTTGGCTTTTTGTTTTTGTACAATAAACGATTGCCACGCCCCTATTACAGTGCCCAAAAGGGGCTGTAAGTTATTAATTTTTAATGCGTAAGCAATTCATGTAATTATGAGCAGCAAATACTTTTGCTCAAGTTATTTGTTTGGCCTTTGGCGGTAAATTGTAAATTGTATATTGTGCAAAAACGAAACGCCAAGTTATTGGCTGCATTCCTCTTTTGTCCTGCAGAGTATACTCTGTAGTCATTTTTGGCCACATTGCTCGAAGGCAGCGAGACAGAGGCGCACAAAGTCAAAGGCGTTATTAATAAATATGCGCAGACATTCACAAGCAGCAAGTAAAATGGCGAAAGGAAATTCAGAAATTGAGATATATAGTTATTTCTGGAATTTATTTAACTTTGAAGTTATTTTTGCAGGCGGCTCTCCGGCCCTCTCTTTATATAATAGTTGTAATACTTTTACAAAAATATTGCCCTTTCCTTTTTTCTTAAGTAAGTGAGGTTTATTAAATATTATTTTTTTTTTATTATTATTAATTGCATTTGTTAATTCTTGAGTTGCGTGTAATTATAATCCATTTAAATCAGTTTCGTCATATTTGATTTGATTTTTATTTAAACATGTGTTTACATATGTAATAATTTAATTTGTTTGCTCAATATATAAGTATTATAATATATAATTTAATCAATTTAATTGGTTAGCCATGTTTACATAAGTCATTAAGTATTTTATTTACAATTTTTTACGCTAATTTCTGTTGTGAGTTTTTTTAATTTTCTGCAAATTGTAGGTTATTTAAAATTTTTGATACTTTAAAATAAAAATGATTTATTAGGGAATTTTTTTTTGTTTTTGCGTATTGTGGACTGGTTTATCGGTTAATTCTGGAAAATTTTTAGAGCACAAATTTCATAATAATATATTATATATATTATGGTCTATGCTTCAAAAATTTGTATGTTTAAAGTATTGTTATGACACAATATATAGGGTATATATGACTCCAGTTTATGTTTACCAGAAAATCATTGCAATTATAAAAATGATCAGAAAGTTAGTTTTGCTAAAAATTCATATACTACTATATTTTTGTATGCCTTAAAAAATAATTTATTTTTTTAATATAAACTCTTTCAGTTCTAGATATGATATATAATCGACTTTTATATTTAATAAAATTATCGTATATACAAGATTTATAATTTCCAGTGTCTTAATTCTAAAATCTTAATTGTGAATTTAAACGCTTAGGTGAAGTTCTTTAATTAAGCAATTAAATTCTATTATATGTATTAAACTTAGTTCAGCCAAAAGCATATTTAAAAACTATAATTTCCCATTCTTTTTAGTCTTTTCTAATATATATATCAAAGTCATACGACAAAAAATAAAGGGCGATAACTAGATAGAGTGCGAATGACAAAAAAATAGACAATGTGGCAGCTGTTTTTCATTTAAGTTTTAAGCTACTTTACTGTCGTTTCACAATTGCAGCAACTAACGCCATTAGCTACGCCATTGAGCGCTTTGTTGGCTTTCAATAAAAATTTCCATTAAAATGGCCCCATTCTCCTCTAGCTGCGCTGCAGCTCCAATGCCCATCGTTTGCTGCAACACATAAAATGCGTATGCATATTGCCAACTTGCAACTTGCAACTTGGTTGGCTGGTTGGTTGCCTGCCTCTGTGACTGTGCAGCAGTAAATTTTAACTATTGCCAGGCCGATGACTATCCGCTGCACACTCTTTGCACTTCTGGTCCATAAACCCCGCTCTATATACCGCCGCAGTTAGACAGATAAATGGCGGCTAGTTTTGCGTTTGCATGGCTAATGGAAATTTGCATCCAGTTGGCGGCGTGCACAAAATGCGCTAAGCGTTTCGAATTTTTGTTTTTTTTTTTGTTTTTTGTTTTCTGCTCAAAACTTTGAGCCAAGTTGCAACGCACTCTGAATGAGCTACTTGCTGTAAGCTGTATGAGTTGGCACTTATCGAGTTGATAAGTAGTTGATAATTAAGAGATTATATTGGCAAAGAGTGTATATCGAAAAATATCAGTACAGGTATTGAAATGAATTAATAAAGGATTGATTGATAGAAACATGGATATAGGCTTAAAATTTGTCCAAGTTTATTAAGAGTTTTTGTGAGCTTGCTGTAAATGGTATTTAGAAAACATTTTAAAGCTTATTTTGCGGTTGTTTGATTTGATTTAAAAATTTATTTAAGACCAAATATATGCCTTTTTGAATAGTGAAATTATTGCAATTATTTTTTAATATTTCAGCAGTAAAAAATTATATTAAATTACACTAGATTACAGCAAAAAAGGAGCTGGGCTGTCATAGACTTTTTTTGATATAGTTTGGAGCGCAGATTTTAAAAATGCAAGCCATTTTTTTTTTTAAGGAATGTTTTTTGAGAAAAACGGCAAAAAGCTAGTTTTTTTTGGGCAGTATTTCGATTAATTTATTCATATCTACATCAGATCTTATTTGATCTTAAAAAATGTTAAGCAATCCATTTGATAATTATAGTTTATGCGGATCGAATAAGAATTAAAGCCATTACAAACGTTTAAAGTTGAAAAATGTAAACGTTTTTTGCATTATTAAAAAATCGTTAAATTTCACTTGCTCTTTTAAAAATTTAAAAAATTTATATAAATACTTTTTAAGACTTTATATGTGAGATAATTATTTTACAAATATTTTAAGTATAAATTTGTGCAAATCGGAAAATAAATGTGGAAGTTATTCAGCAATTAGGAAAAAAACCAAAGTAAAAATTCACTTTTTCAGCCATATTTTATATGTTGCTTAATTTATTATGCTCATTTAATTAAATACATTCAAAATTTCACAAATTTTACAAGGGCATTTTAACTTCGTTGTAGCTTCGGCTAAAATTTCTTCAGCCACTTCGAATTGCAGATTTGCTAAACGAATACTGCTCGTATTGACTGTTGTCCAATGTGTGTGTATAAATCTTAATTATGTACAATGCATATTTTCTAATTGACTACACACACACACACGCACACACACTGCATGCTGTATGCCTAGGCAGCTTGCATATTACGTATACGTACGTATACATTATGTCAATTATGTAAGAAAAGTGGCTGCCCCGTCGCCTGGCCATTTGGCATTGCATTTTTGTGCAGAGGACAAGTAATTTGTTTACCAGCGTACTGGTGACTATTGAGCTGAGCTTCAGTCCGTGGCGTATGCCCAACCAACTGTTAAATTTACTATTATACGGGCTATTATCCTGGCAGCGAATGCCAGAAGGCTACCATTATTATGCAACGACCGTTGGCTATAGGGAAATTTGAGGGGATAGGTACTGGGGCGGGGCTGTCTGTCTGTCTGCCTGCAAAGTTTATGCGCACATATGAGCTTTTAATTGCAATTTAATGGCCGGTCATTTATTATCTAGCGGCGACGACAACTACAAATACAACGACACACACGACACACGACAAGGATACAGCCAACATTTTCCTGGCCGTGCAACTTTTCATGCCGCCTTATATAAGTGTAAGTGTATGTATATAACTATATATATGGCACTTTATAACAATATATACTACCTGCCTATATACATATGTAACTATATGTGGCTTGCAGCTCATTTTCATATGCAAACTTGGCCGCTAGCATTTACTTAACAATCTTGCTCGTATTTTTCTTTCTATACCTAAACAACAACCAAAAATGTTTGTTGTTTCTGTTTTGTTATTTTAGTGTATTGCAATAGTCGTTGTTGTTGTTTGGTCTTGTTGCTAATGCATGACTTTGTTTTTTGTAGTTTCAACTGTTTGCCCACAAATATGTGCTTTGTTTGGAAGGTTTTTTATTTTTCTAGCAAGCCTGCAAGGCTTAACAAGTCAAAAAGTTGCAATAGAAAGTTACCAACTGCTATATACTTATTTTCTTAAATATAGTTCTTGAGTTGTTAATATCTTTTTACCTTTTTCTAATAATATTTTATTGGTAATATTTTTTTTAAATTTAATTTTATTGGTAGGCAGATAATATTGCCATGAATATTAATAACTTAAAAAAAGTTTATATTTAACTGAGATTTTATTAGAACTTTATACAGAATTATTTTTAATAATTTCTACATTATACCCCCAAAAATTATACCCAATCGCTTAAGGCATAAATTTTTAAACATAAATATTTAAAAAACTATAAAATAAGCCTTGCAACAATTAAAATAAATTCAGAAATAAAGGAAAAGAGCCAAAGCACATTTTTAAAAATTTATTTTAATGCATTCTAAAGATTAACTTTAAAAAGTTGTTAACAATCTTAAACTTGCAATTTTCATAGATTTTCATACAAATCCATTTATATACCATACTCAAATTTAAACCTAGTTTCTCTTACTTGTATAATCAAACAAAATGTTTTCCTATTAAAAGCATTTAAACTTTTACTTGGTAAAACAATTACTGTTCTGCTCAAACGATTTGATAAAATTCTATCACGAATAACATGCCAACAAAAAAAAAAAAAACAACATGACATTTTTACCGGCTCATTTGATATGCATTATTCATCAGAGCCGAGCCTAAACACAACCTCATAAACACAATTATATATGTAAAGGGTCCCGAGTGGACAGCAAATTTTGAAATCGTACTCATTTGACTTTTTGACGCAATTAAAATGCGCTAACATGCAAAACAAAAATATATATTTTTCACATTTTATTTTGCTATTTAACCTGGCAAACCTCATTTGTCTAGGCATCAGGGGTTAAGGTATGGGAGGGGTACCATTGTTTGACACATTAAAATGTCGCTTTTCTCATTTAAGTCGCGTGCGGCTTTCAGTTTACATTTCAATTAAAGTTACATAACCCCAACAACAACAACAACATTATTGATGTGGCAAGGAGCGGGAGAATCTGGGTTTGTGGAGGCTTCATTCAACTCTCTATGCAGATGCCGTGATTTTGGCTTGGCACAAAAGTCAATTTCATGCATATTTCATCATTCGTGTGTGCCGCGTGACACGCACACACCTACGCCCAATACAGACCACGCCCACAAACACCACATATACATACCTGCCCCGGCTGCCTCATCGAACCCGCAGCTTTTCAATATTTCATGAGTATTGGCTCTGCCCCCCTAACCTCCCTATCCAAACAGCTGGCATAATCAAACGCCCCTCAATTATTGCACTATGCAACAAAATATTCAAAATAGTTAGATACTTAAAACAAAAAGAGATTAAATAATAACACTTTGTAGGAAACTTTTAGTTCATATTTTCGTTAGTTTTAGTCCTAACTATCAATATTATCGATAATATTAATAACAATTGTAAGGAATATAATAGAACAAAGTACATATAATCAAATATAAAAAATATAAATTCGCATTTTAGAAATGGTTTAATTGTGGCAAAAAGTATTTAGAGATTATAGAACTAAGTTCGTTGAGGCGATTTCTTATGATTTATTAAGTAAATAAATTTTAATGAATTTTAAATTTTTAATTAATATAGTAAACTTCTAAGAATGCAAATAAATTATAACTTTAAATATTACAGTTCAAAAAAAATTCGATAAAAGTGTTTTGAGCATTCAATGTTATTTAACAAAAAAAACAAAAGTTAATATTGGCGATAATTACAAAAATATTAATAAAAAGTAAATTAAAGTAAATTGTCAAAATTGGGAATAATATGACCATGCCACAGCTATTCTTAGTGCAATCTATATTTGCTTTAATTAATTTTTAGTTATATTTTCAACGCAGGAGTATGGGCTCAGGACTTATTCATATATCTTTTAACAAATATATGAATTTATAATTTCAGTTGCCCTAAAATAATTCATTTAAATTATACAGTTCCATAGTATCAAGATTTTAAAAAAAAACATATGATAGCCGCAAAAAACTGGATGTATAGTAAAGCCAAAAAAAAAAAAACAGAATTAGAAAATATGTTTTACACTCTTATCTTAATTTTTTTGATAATATAACATATATTTTATAAATGTGCAAAGTAATAAATTTATTAATGCTCACGGCCGTTAATAATAATTATTAATAAATAATTATAAAGCTAATCCCTCCAATTATTCAGATTTTATGCAATAATTTAAAATCTTACAAAAATATGCATAAATTTGTAGCATAGTGTTCTCTATGAGTAAAATGCATGCATACATATGCAAATACACACACACACAAAACAGACTGCGAGCTGAAGTTATTTTTGCATATACATTTGTATATATATATATATTTATACATATATATATATGTAGTATATACATGATTCGGTTTATTAGATTCGTACAAAGGCACACAATATGTCGGTTTGTCTATTTGTCTGTAGGTCTATCTGTCTGTTTTGCCTTGGTGTGTGTGTGTGTGTGTGTATTGGGTTGTGTTGAGCTGCGGGCACTGCCCTTCTCGCCACCCCCTTTTTTTTTGCAGTGTATGTGAGTGCTGTGGGTAAATTCAATTATTTGCCGCTGATATTGTCGTTTGTTTTTTGTGCGCCGCTTTTGTATTCATATTTATTGTACGGCATTTTAAATTGGTATATTTACATTGCTAATTTACAAACATATACACACGCACACACACACGCACAGAAAGAGTGCACATGTGTGTGTGCTTCGTTGCATTTGGCATAGTAAAATTCAATATTCAACATTCGATAGAAAAGCTGAGCAATTAATTGACAAAGTTCATTTTTGGTTTTTTTTTTATTTTTTTTTTGGCCTCACTGCGTGTCCAATTGAAAGAGTTTTATAGATGATATTCTCCGGCGTTGGTCGGATCAAATCTTTTCCGTATAATTCAATTTTTTACATTTAGCTAAACATTTATTTAGTTGAATTTTAAGTTCGTAATTGAACTGATAAAAAAATGTCCTATAAATTTCTAAATTTCAAAATTTCCTATGAATTCCTGAATTACTAAATTCCACAAATAATTTTCTCCTATATGGAATTAATTATGAATTATTCAATTAATTTAAAATATAGAATTTCAAAAATGAAAATTTCTTTTAATTAAACTTAACAGAGAATTTTTCACTTATCAGGATATATTTTAGTACAAATTAACTATTAAAATATCAATTTGTTTCGAAGCTGTTTGTAAAGATAGTTTATTGTCTCTCAGTTTTTGAGCTATCTTAAAAAAACCTTGCAGACAGTAACTATATTATAATTGGCTGAATCGTAAAATATATATAAATATATTCGTTATTCCAAAGACAGAATGTCTCTAGTGTTTTATTCTTACTTAAGTAGAATTTCCCAAATTTTTGGCAATTATGGCATATATGGAAAATTCCAAAAAATACAATTTTTTTAGTTTTAAAGTCAGTCAGACAACCTTATAGACAGAGAGAGGAATACATATAGATAAAAGTGAGATAGACCTAAATAATTTTTACTACTAACGCGAAAATGCATTATTTAAACAATGCTTTCATGCATTTTCCTGCTGTGGTTAGCCAAGTTTTCATCTCAGTTTTGTAATGTTGTTGGGTTTGTATGTGGTATGTGGACTGTCAATTGGTTTGGCATTTAATTTGTTGTTGTTGTTGTAGTTGCTGTTGTTGTTTTTGGCTATAGCCCTAATAAAGCCCATACTAGTAATATTTGAATTGCCTGGCAGGCAGTCAGTGTATCGTATTTAAAACATGTTGCTACTTTTCCACAGACTATTTTTCAATTTGTGCCACACAGACAACAATGTTTATTATGATTTTGTTTTTGTATACATATTTTGTTTGGCATTGTCGTTGGGTATATAATATATTGTGTATTTGAAATATGTCAGAGTTTTGTACTCCTTTGGGCGACACATAACGCAAAAATTGACAAGTTTAAATAAACATGTTGTAAAGCCAATAAATTTTTGCCTATTGGCCAAAAAATCGGATGCATGCAAATTAATTGTTTTGCTCGATATTATTATAGTTACTTTTTCATAGTTTCTTATATTTTCCATTTTATTTATATGTGGAAAAGTACATTTTTTTTGTTTAAAATAAATTTAAATATATTTTTGATATACAAAATGTTGTTAGAAAACATAAATATTATTTTTTTTTTTTTATAATATTTTGAAATGGAAATAGTCCCTAATTTTATTTTTAAGAATTTTGTTTTTTATTTTGTTATATAATTTTGCAAAAATTTAAATTTAAATTTACAATTTCAACAACGCGACCCTCAAACTATGAAACATATTTTCTATTATTTATAGCCAGCTATTTGTCTCTTGCATGTCTTTTCCTGCTAACTTGTTTGCTTGCAGTAAAAAAAAGGAAAAAAAATGTATATATATATATATTACTTATCTATTAATTATCCGGACATGCACACCCATGATAAGTCCAATATTTGCACGCTCCAAGTTCCTAAAATCGTTTAGCTAATCGTCTTGCGTCGTTTTTTATGGCGACCATTTATTCTATTATACGGTATAAAAATATACTCTTTCTTGGGGTATTTTAGTTATGTCTAGACTCAGTTTTGAAGTCGAAATTTGACTTGATTCACAGTATATATATATAGCAGCTGGTTTAACTATAAAGCTGTCTTATTAACAATAGTTGGATATATTTATAGTTCTATAAATAATTCTGTTTTATCTTTGAAGGCATCTGCAACAATTCTTGCAGTAGAAGACAATTTTGATGGCAATATTTAATAAATTAAAATGAAATATAACTTATTTACCTACTTGCAAATATATAAAATTCTTGATTTATTTTTTTCCTTCTTAAAACTGGTTAAATTCAATAGATATTGGACTACTTTATTTTATTGGACTACTTTATCTTTTTGCTATATTACTTTAATTTTAGGAAATTAACTCAATTATTTGGAGTTTAAAAGTCAAATTTATCAAAATCGGATCAATTTAACATTTTATTATTTTTTTATTACGCTTAGGGCTGCCTACAAAATTTAATTTATCATATTATCATATATGAAACGATCAGTCAATAATCGATTTACTTATGTTTACCTTTCCCTTTTTTGTTTATTTTCAAAGGAATATTTCCATTCGCAAGGGTATTCAATTTTCGACATACAAAGCAAACTCTACTTCATTTTTATACATTTTTTCGTGCTGCTGTTTTGTTGCCACGTTTCTGGCTTGTCGTTAATTACCCAATAATTTTGCACATGACGCGACTTTACAGAGAATTTTAATAATCATTTTTTGCATGTTGCTGTCGTTTGGCGCACCCTTAACAAAAAAAATTGTGCAAAAAGGCGTTTTGGCGCTGCGGCACTAATGACAACCTTTTTCTAGCCATGAAGTTGTTACTTTGTTTAATGCCACATCGTAGAGACGACGACGACGACAAAGACATTGCCAGTTGTTGATAAAGTAAAACGGAGGGAGTATGGAATACCTCATGCAGATTTGTGCACAGTGTCAGGACTCAGTCAGGACTTTTAGGTTTCATTTTGTGCGCCAATGAGCGGATCAATCAACGTGTCAAATCATCTTGAAACGATGCGACGTTGATTTTAATGCTGGCGTTGGGAGACCCAGTATATATAGTACGAGTATATATATATTGTTTGGGGGTTTGGGTTTTACGTGCGCACGTGATATCCGCTAAGAAACGCTTTAACAAATTACCAGCGGCATTTCGTTAGTTAACATTTTCGCTTTTTTTTTTTGTTGGGACTCTATTCTCTGTCGAACCTGTGTCAAAAATTTGCCATCGTCTATATAGAGTTGGGTTTGTTAGTGCCCCTCTCTCCTACCCATTCAGGCGCACAAAAGTTAACAACTTAAGAGCCTTTGATTGACATTCGATTGAAAATTACCTTAGCCATTGTGTCAATCAAGGCAGCCACATAACAAATCAAATGCCTTGACATGATTTTACCTGGCATATATCAAAATATGCCAAAGTCTGTCTGTTTCCTTTTACAGCATTTCCTGGTATCCTACAACAAAACCAAACCAAAAATTCAATTGAGGTGTCTGTTGGATAAATTTAATTTGCCTGTCGCTGTCTGTTGACTTTCCAATAAGCAGAATTCTTCTTTATTTTTCTTTTACGTTTTTGGGGTAAAAATTTAAAACGCTAATCATTTGAATCTTTTGACATTGATGAATGGAAAGAGGCGCTAAAAAAAAAATAATATAATTACGAATTTTTCAATGTTTGCATATTTTAAACAATTTATATAAATTGAAAGTGTTTTAAATATTTAAAAAATTGCAGAATTAGAAACTGAGCTAGAAAAGTGAGGATATGTTGATTATGTAGAGGGATTATTAAATAAATTAGGAATATATAGGTTTGCTAATATATGAAATATTATAGTGGAGTTTACTTTTGGTTTATATAGGAACAAATTATATTTTTTCTATTTAGTAATTAAATTGTAGAAAATAATTAAAGTATAGATGTCAGAAAAATGGTTAAGAAATCGAAAGAAAATTAAATATAAAATATATTTATATAAAAAAAAATATATGGAGCATATAAAAATGTGAAAAAAATCAGTAAAAAAATCAATCATATTCTGATTTAAATTAAACATTTACGAAAAATCTTCCAAGTGTTTCATTAATTTTATTAATGCTCTTAAATAACATTCCATTAGATTTAATTTTCTAATTTGAAAGAAAAAGATAAACTACATAATTTAAAAATATAAAACTCAATTTATCAAATGTGTTGAAAGAGAATTTATTTAATTCCTTGAAACATTTCTTTTACAATTTTTAAGACATAAAGCTCGAAAAAATTTTACAGTTTCTTAACCAACTCTCCAAATCTTCATAAATATCTTCATAATGGCTTCAAAAAATTGCTTAGTTGAGTTTTTTTTTTGCGAACGTCTTTCACACGCTGACGAAACGCAACGCGCAGAGATTTTTTGGATTCCCCTGAAAATTATGCGAAAACAATGAAATTAACGAACCAAACACGAATAAGAAAATCGCGACGCAGCAGCAGGGATACTTAAAAAAAAAATTCTTTTTTTTTTCGAAGGGAAAGCAAATAATACGACTGCCAAAGTACTGAAGGGGGAAGGGAAGTGTGGATTTAAAGAGAGAAATGTCGAAATGTTCAGAAAAGCGTAAAATCAAAGCAACCTGCAACGCGCACAGATGGTTCCATAATTAAATAAGCATTGCGAGAGCGATAAAGCTTGGGAGAAAGAGAGAGAGAGGGATAACGGGAGAAAGGGAGAAAGAGAGACAAATGTTGGCAATGCTGACACCATATTGAGATCCTGAAGTCCTGAAGTCCTGAAGTCGTCCTCGCACTCACTCATTTTGCCATTTAACTAATTGGTAATTTCGTTTCGCGCTGCCCTTCCACAATTGATTTTGGTTTGTGTCAGCGACGATTGACAGCGTATCCAGCAGCGCATCCTGCGTCCTCTGTGTCCTGTGTCCTTTGGTCCAGTGTCCTGGCACGTCAAACACTTCAGGTGTCTTCCTATCATCCTGTGTGCCACTCTGCTCACATTTTCACGCGCTCTTTAGCCTATTTCCGTGCCGGAGTGGCCCTTCCGGGCAACCAGCCAGTCAGCCAGCCAGTCAGGTCCTTACATTCGTTAGCGGCACTTGGGGTCCTGCTTGGTCCTGCAGCGCGCATGCTAATAAGTAAATCCTGCGATCCAATCCAAAGAATAAATATTTGACAAACGCACGCCGGCATCAGAGGGGGGAGCTGTAGATATCTCTACATTGGTATGTAAGTATAATAAATGCGATTTTGAATTTGAGGCTGGTGCTTGTTTTGGGGTTGCTCCTGGTCCACTCACTCGTCCTCTGCGTCTGCTACGTGCCACTTGTTTTAAATTCAGCGTCAAAATCGTTTTATTTGCCAATATTTCATTGTGTTGGTGAGTGGCCATGGCTCGCGAGTCGCGTCGCCGTTGCCGTCTACATCCTTCGTCCTTTTTGTCCTACGCTCACTTTATTAATGGTGTTGGTTTTCGGATTATTTAACGGTGTATTATTTTATTATTTATTTTTGCATTAATTTTTGATGAGTCGAGCATTCCAAAACGAAAATTGACGAAAACGCGAACGAGCACAGAAAACTTTTGCAGCCAACAAAATTTCCAACAATATTTATAAAGCCAATGATGCCAGAGGCTATACCCCTTACCCCCTTTCTGTCGTCCCTTTGCTAAACACTAATGGGTTAAAGCCGGGCACGGTTTTGGTTTACAGTACGGGGATTTGTTTTTGCAATTATTTATTTTGCCATAAAAAAGTAACTTCATCGATTTTTGCACTTGTTTTTTTTTTTTTATGAAATTGAAGCTTATGGTTTGAAATTCGCATTGAACATTGGACAGCTGCCTTATTATTTATGCGTTAGATATTTTGTTGAAGCAGGGGGGGCTGGCTAAAGGCATGAGAAAAGTGTATTTGGCAAGTTACTACGTGTGACAGCTGGCAATTGAATATCTTTTCAACAATTACGCCATAGAATAATTAATAATAGTTTATTGTGGCACTCGGATGTAGGCAAATTGTTAAAAAGTTTAATACTTGAATTTTATGTGCAAAGTATATTAAAGAAAATCATTTTATAATTAAATTGATTAAGTTTGAAGAGATGAATGCTAAAAAATGAAGCAGCCTCGTGTATAGAGATTTATTTCATAGTATTATTTATGTTTATAAAAGGACTTTATTTTAACAAACTTTTTTATTTTTATTTCTTCGAAAAGTTGTACTATGTCGATATATTTAATGGCTTAGTTTTGAACAACTTTTGGTAACAAAATTGTCAATTAATACAATCGATTAAGCACTAAGCCTATTGCATATAAATAAATAAGTAAATAAATATAAGTTAAAGTTAATTTTGTTTGAGAAATTCGCTAAAATTCTGTTAATATGTTATTAAATAAGTTAATAACATCACCATAATTTTTTCTTGTGTAGAATTTTATAAACTTTTATTGGTATGAAATACATCTTAAAATATATTTATGATTGCCTGATATTAATCTTTAAAGGTCGGGCAGTGTATACTCATTATTTAAGGTTATTTCCCTGGCACTATAGTAACATTTATTAAAACCCTAAATTCTCCTAAAAAATTGCCTAAATTTTATAACTATTGTGTTGACTTATTTTGAAGATTTAATAATTATTTTAAATGATGTGCTTTTCTGAATTCTTATAGTTTAGAGTTAGCTACAGCTAATTTTATAGAAAAAGATTTTTTATGTTTACAAGTAACCTGTACAGGGCAATACTTACATCATAGCTTTATCATGAAATAAATTTAGACCATAAAGCAAATCAAAATCACCTCAAAGCATATTCTTTGCTACATCATATGTACAAATTAAGCCAATTCAGTGCTGACACCTAATTATATTATTGCTGTGCATAACCAACCATCTCTGGCAAAAATTCCTAAAGTATGAATACTTGTAGAGGCAACTGTAGATGCCACCTGCATTAGCTATCTCACATTCTCACACTCAAGTTCACTGCCAAGGCTCCTTGTCAAAGTGCTCGCTCATTAGCGAGGCCAATGTCAAAGGATACGTGTCGCAAACACATATCCAGCCCAAACCCCACCCAATCCCACCCGCTCAGGGACATGCTCCGAAAAACTGTTTGGCACGTCTAAATTATAGTCTCTGACTGTGGGGTTGCCACAAAAAAAATAAAAGAAAAAAGAAAATTTACCTGCTGCTTTCCAAAGTCAGACTGGCGCTTTTCTTAGCCTCTGTTTACCAACTGTCTACCCGAAAATATTAAAAAATGAGCTGCCATTTTTTTCGCCTTTTTTTTTTTGGCTGTTCCCCGAGTTCGCTTCATGAGCTGTCATCTTATCATTTTTCTCACAGACAAGCCAACGCTGCCAGAAAGTATGCTATGAAGTTTGGCAGCGCACACGCCGAGCATTACATGGAGGGGTTAAAATTTGATCAAAGTTCAAAGGCAAAGGCTAAGAAAAAAAAGAATAAAAAATAAAAAATATGAAAAAAAAGAGCATACGAATGCGAATATGTACATGCAAATTGGCTCGTGCAAATTAGGACATATGTAAAGGGTCTCCCGGGGGGAAACTGCGTTTGGGGTGGTAGGAGGGGGGTACATTTGAGGCTCTTCTATGCCTTGCAAATTTAGACACACTTTGGCAAATTTGATTAAAATCTCACAACTTTTTTTTGGGCAAAAGCGCACGAATATGTTTACTTCTAATTTGTGCAAACTTAATGCGGACAGTCAGTTGTCGAATATGAAATGCTCTTAAAAACGGCTTTAAAAGCGAAAAATCGTACTATATTTAGCTGTGAAGAAAGAATTAACTTTTCTTTTTTTATTACTGATATCTCAACCAAATTAAATCAGAAGTTTTATTAAACTTGATTTAGATATTTGATTAAATTGTATCAAAATCTGTTCATAAAACATTAAATAAATTAAATCACTATCAGTGCAAACTTCTATTTTCTTCTGCATTTTTTTTTATTGATAAACATAAGCTACAAAAAGTGATGTGTTGATTGTGCTTATCCGAGACTCGAAAATAATTTATTAAATATTTTTAATTGATTTTTCAAAATTATAATAACGAAATTTATTGAAAATAAATATACTTAAAACAACTAAATGAAAAAAATGGAAGCAATAACCTCGTTAGCTGGTACTTTTATATCTAAATTTACTAGCTAAAGAAAAAACACATACACCTGGTTAGTGACTTTATATGTATATAATGCCCAAAATTATAAGTTTCACTAGAAAATAAAAATAAATAAATTAAAAAAAAACGATATATGAGTACTTGTGTTTACCACATGTTGAAACTATAATTCCCAAACGGTTTCAGACGTGTATTCATGACCTAAATGGCAGTAGGGAAATTAAATTTGAACTTTAATTTTCATTTTTTCTGCGAGACTTTGAGTAAATATATTTACCGATAAGAGCCGTTAAATCTTCTTTAAACAAGTAAGAATGCTAGAGCCGAGTAAATCCGAATAAAAACATTTAAAACCCAGTCCAAGATCCTTTAAAATATATACTCTCTTATTATCAATCGATTTACAGTGACCTGTAGACAGCTAGCAACAAATTTCAACTCGATTCTACCGATAGTGTCATAAAGGTATTTAAACCCCAAAATTGTCCCATTTTATCTTACCTTACTATGTAAGTTCTTGTGAAGAACCACACTGAATACAAATTTGCTCATCTTCAGGGTATATATAATATATAAGTATTTTTTTCTTATTTGCAACCAACTTAATTTGTCATAGAATGCAAAGTCGTCTCCAAGACGCTGCAAAAGAAAACAATTCATGTTATATAAATTGCACACAAAAGGGCAGATGAGAGAGTCACACAAAATAAAATGAGATTTGTTATATTTTACTTTTGTTTTTGGTCCTTTTGCTGTTTATTTTTGTAATACGTATGCAAATACATATATATATACATACATATAGTGGGAGATTTTCAAGGAGCAGCTAGCGCAGCTCCTGCGCCACTTAAACTCCGCTGCGCAAGGACTTTTCTTTTCTGTTTTTTCCATCCTACTATGTGAAAAAGGAGTTGGCAGTTTTACTTTTCTACTTTGTGGCTTAGTTGCCTTTTGGCTTTGGCCATTTTGTTGTTGTTGACTGTTTTTAATAAAAGACCAGAAATATAATAATAAAAAGCGCATAGTTATAAATTGTGCAGCCGCAGCAAAAGCGCATTGTTTGGTTTTGTAGTAGAGTGTGGGAAATTGGGATTTATTGAGTTATATACTTAGGGTATGGGAACTTTCAAGTTCTGCACGCAACTTAGCCGTTTGCTGTCTTCAGCTTGGGCAAGTCATAAAGGTAAAATCATAAACAAGTTGGGTCTGGCCAAGAGTCTAGACTTTAGACACGGCATTTCCAAGAGTGCTAGAAATAGCACCCCCACCTCTATAATTGCAACTTGTAAAATATAATTTCAAGTTTTAAATTAACAAAGGTTTACAAATTTCTATAAGGCTTAAATTTGAATAAATTACGAGTATAATTGCAAGTTCTGCTAATAATTTCCTGCAATATTTTATTGTTGTTTTAAGACTTTAACAATATTGTAAAAACCTTGTTTAAATTTGCATTGTAAGGGTAGTTTATATATATACTCTTTAACCTTACAAATTTTTTGCAAATGTTTATCGATTTTTATGCCCCCCAACCTTGTTGGCTTCTGTTTACAACATCCCCCACATTAGATTACAAAACTAAGCCACCCCATTTTGTAGTTTCAGTCAAGTGTAGAGCATATAATAGAAGCTGTGTGAATTTACAATTCGATTGCCATGACAATCATAAGTGTACGTAATATAATCCGGAATATAAAGGAATATACATTTTATGTTTGGTTTTTTATTATCAAAGAAAGTTGCAGATGATTTGAAAATATTATTTGCAATCGATTGAATTGTATTTGTTTCAATTTTGGAATTGTTATTCAACAAATACTAGAATTAAGTTGGTTGAAAGTTTGGCTTATTGACAACAATTTGAGCAAAGATATTTATTGTTATCAATTTATTTGATATATTTAAACAGAAAAGCAGCTTTTAAAGCACATAAAAGGACTTGCAATTCCGGTGTGTAAAATTTATTCTCTTGAATTCAAGGCCATAGTTATTAGGTTTTATTGGGCTAAAGCAACTTACATAACCAATTAGTTGAGGCAGCTGCCAACAGCCTTAGGTTAGCCAAGTTTTCTTGCTGCCGCTTTATGATCAATCTTTTGATTGATTGTAGGTCATGTGTACATTGCGGCACATCTTGAGCTATGCTGCATCCTTTAACAGCTTTAATATTAGATTGCTGCAGTTGGTTTGTTCAGCACAAAGTTCTCAATTCTCAATTCTCAGCTTCATGCTTTAGGCCATACATTTCATTAAAGCAACACACACAATGGGGCCTTTTGTAAAATGTTGCAACCACAACCACAAATAAGGATTGGTGGCCCCAAAAACTCACCTGCCTCTGTGTGTCCACATCCTTGGCAGCTCGTGCTCCTGCTCCTGCTACTGCTCCTTCATATATGGCAACTGTGCCATAGCCTTGAGGCTTTTTAAGTGCGCCGAATGCCGTCAGCGTGACGTGCGTGCGTTTTCTTTATTCTGTTGAGGGTTCCACCACAGTTTCCCCAAGCTGCTTGTCAGCGTTGTCCTCATCATCATCATCATCAGCATCAGCATGTGCAGCTCTTGACAGCCTTTGCCTTTGCCTTTGGTTTTGCCTTTTGCCAGGGCTAATAGAGAGCTGAGGCTGAGACTCAGCTCAAGTCTCAAACTGAACACTGAACTGCATTGCGCAATGCCGCAAAACTTTGCTACGTAAATCCCTTTTGTCGCATTAACTGCTAACTTTTTGCAACGCGTAGAACGCGACAAACTTTGTTTCCAACTTAAAAAGAAAAGAATAAAAAATAAAAAAACAACAACAACAACAACTCAAAGGTAGGTAGCACACAAATTCCCAGATCCTTTGCTAAAAATTTTCCGTGTGCTCTCAAACATGCATTTGTCAAATCAAAATTTTATGGTCTCGTCACATTGTTGCCACGACAACGAAAACTGCTGAAAGAATTTTACCGTCTCGAGTGCACTTTTTTTTTTATAGTCCAAAATTTGTAGGGAATTATCAATTTGTAAGGCTGTTTGTGACAGGAGAGTATTTGTATATTTTTAAAAAATATATAAATATTATAAATATTATTTTTAAATTAATTATATTAAATAAACAAGGCTAGAAAAACTATTTTTACATCTGTTGTTGTTGTGTGTCAGTTTTGTTTTCTTAATAAATTAAAAATTAAATAATAGATTTTCCATTTTACAGATTAACGTATAATTATTAATATTTTAGGCCTCTTATATATTTTGTATTAAATAACATTAAAAATGATAATTGTATTTATATTAAGTTAATCTAGATGCCTGGCCAGCAAAATATATTCTTAACTCTTGGCTTCTAACCTAATAAATATTTTTTTCTATGTGCCTTTGAAATATTATATTTATATTATAATTTTTTTTATTAAATTTTAATGCTATATAAATACTTCTTACGATTTTATACACAAAATTACATAGGAATGTTCCAATTTCTAATTTTACATACTTGGATTCTGAATGAAAATATAATATAAAAGTAAAATTTTTCTAATTTCGTTAATTTATTTTAATTTTAGCTTTTTAATATGTTAGCTTTGCCCTTGTCTTTATTTTATACCATTTTTGGAGGCTTAATTTATTTAGGGTGATTGGTAGCCATTGGGCATATATAGATAAATAAAATAAATTAATTAAAGCTTATATTTTAGCTAAGAAAAGGAGTTTAAGACCCAAACCTAAGATCTGAAATTATTTTTAGTAATAAATGGTGTTAGAAAATACTATTGTAAGAAAGGTTACAATAGGATATATCCCAAGTTATACTAGAAGCTTTTCTACATCTCAGATATTTATTTAATATTTTTTCGCAGTTTGAGGAGAGCATACACAAATTAAATAATTTTTTTGTATATTTTTAAATATTTTCAATGTAATTTTATTAAACACAGTTTCTACAGTCGGCGAAACTTGGCTATAAATGAGTTTATAGATCTAACTAAGCTTACAAGCCAATACGATTTATTCTGCTAAATATGATTTATATTTTGATACTTTTAGAAATTTTTAGCAGAAATGAGTTTGCCGTACAACACAAACTGCAATGCAATTAAATATATAATATAAATTCTTGAACATTTGCAAATGCATTTGAAAAGTGTATTATTTCTTCGTTATGTAATAAAATTGTGAGTATTCATTTTGTGTTTATAGCCATGGCTCTTGACAACGTTGAGTGCCTTCTTAAATGGCAACTAATTTGCGAAAGCAATTTGCTTTTTATAACTAAATTCAAGTTTGGCTCGCAGCTCACAGCTCGCAGCTCGAAGCTCGCAAATTTGCAATTCTTGACAACTCGACAATGACGTAGCAATTATGCCAAAGCCGTAAAGCAGCTAAAGCTACCAAAAAGTTACGAGTACGGGTTCGCAAAATAAAACGTTCTGTTATCTGTGAGCATTTATCAAAAATCGCATTTTCATTCGTCGCCGGGCGTTAATTGCATGAGACAATAGTGCGGCAAATGAATTTGTACAAGGGATAATTGTTTGGCTCGGAGTAAAAAAACTTATTTGCTTTATGCGTTGGGTGTTTAATTTTGTGCAAATAGAGTGCTGAAAAACAAAATCTCCCTTTACTCCTTTTCCTTTACTCTATTCAGGGACACTAACCCAAACAAATGTCGTGAACTCCACGCGCTCATATTTCAAAAAAAGGGGCGCATAAATTTATGCGGAATCTATTAGGCAGACAGAGAGATAGTAGAAGAACCGTAACCCTTTTCACAATTTTATACCAAAACCAGACGAGGCGTCGTCGTCTGGTTGCGAATGATGTTTGTTAGCCGCCTTTTTTTTCCATATATATTTTTTGGGGATCTGCTCTATATATAAATGGGGAGAGACCCTGGCTATGGATTTCATTTCATTTTTGTTTCATTTCCATTTGTAAGTGAAACTTAAATTAACTTTTCATATTTTGCCAATTTTGATGTTGGAATTTTAATGAATGTATCAAGAAGAGCGAGAGAGCTGTAGGGCTTTAGAACCCAAAATCAAGCGCTTTAATTAAGGTTAAAGTTAAAATGGAATAGTTAATTTTTGGCATATTTAATAAATTTTATTTTGCTGTCATTTTCAAGCATAGTTTGAACTGGTTTTGAAGTGGGTTTAAGAACTGGCTTGAATTATAATATTTTGTTATAATTTTGCAGGTAGTTTGGGTGAATTAATTACGTATTAAACTTAACAATAGTAGCCTATATATTATTATTCAACAATGCAGTTTAAATATTGATTATAAAAAATTCTCAGTTAATGTTAATTTTACAATTGTTTCTAATTGTGTGTGTATGAGTGTGACACCTTTCTCGGCGATTCTCAATAATTAGTGGGAGTGCTAATTTTAGAGGAAAAAAAACATAATATTTCCGAACTTTTATATTACAAAAAATCTTAAATTGTGTGTTAAATAAATATAAATAACAAAGGTATAATTTTCCTTACATTTTATTAAGCTTTTGCGGCAGCATAATTTAACAAACTAAATAAGCTATTTCTTTGAATAAAAGTTAAAATTATATATCACACAATTTTTTACCTTACAATTCAATATTATTTACAGACTTATTTTATAAAAAGCCATGAAGTGCTTTGAGGACACACGGCAGATGAAAATTTATGAAATTACATCTTGTTGTTAGGTTGTTTATCAAACTAAGGGTGTTCTTATTAGAAAATGGGCATTTTGGCAAAATGTTGGATATCATAAATTTGTAATATGTATCACCTTACTATACAGCCACACACACCACACACACCTCCCACTAAAATCCACATCATTCCTCATGTGAAACTTCTACAAAGGTCATGGCAGCAAACAAAGCTCGTATATTTTTCTGGTAATTGAAAAAGCGGCCTGTGTGTGTGAGTGTGTGTTATATATATTTTTTTTGGCAATGCCCCACTGACACTCTTGTACCTCTCGTCACCTCTCCTACATGGTTGAGCTCTGGCTAAAGCCCAGAAACTCCACGGGATTTCTGTTCACCTCTTGGGCGCCACTCGTCGCCGCAATTCGAGGCGAGGCGAGGCGTGGCGACGCCAAACAACATTTCAATTGTTGTATAATGATGTACACAGTGCGGGCAGTTTTGTAGAAGGGATAATAAAAAATTGTTATTGTTGTTTCGCAGCAGCAACAACAACAAGAACAAGAACAATCAAGCAATAGCGAAGGCTACACATGTTAGGGATACAATGCCAGGACACTCGTAAATAAATCGTGTCAGTGGGTAACAAAAATTCATTCATTTCATATTTTGCTTTATTTTATACCCTCTCCTCTTAGCCATATATATATGTTACTCCCAACCCACTAGAATGTTAGCAAGCCACATTTACTGTTATTTTTGTACGCGTACAAAATATTTTGGCTCGAACAGCTTTTGTGTAGAAAAAAGTAATAAGAAGTTGATAACAACTATATGCGAATTGACGAAATTTTAATACCCTAGATTTTATTGGCTTTATAATACAATTTGGAAGAATTTTGTTGAGCATAAAATGGTTTGGAAGCCGCTTCTCAATTACTTCAATGTAATTCTATAGATTTCTATAGTTCAAGTTATTATTTAAATTTTTGGTAAATTTATTATATTGGATTTGGTATATAAGCTTAGTTATTTTTTATAAAGCTGTTTACATCAGTAAACTAGGTTAATTATGCACTTAAGAGTAATTATTTACTGCATTAATTATTACTGCATTAGAAATATTTTTTTTTGGTACCCAAGAATTAAAAATATAATATTTTGTTCATTAATTTTTTGCTTGAAGAATAGAGCTAAATTTTTTTTATAATTTAAGCCCTTAGAAAAAGCTTTTGTTACTCTTAAAGGAACAATTTGAAGTACACTAAATTCTTGTGTTAATAAAAATATGGCTTAGGAAAATTTATTTTATAATTTGAATAGCCGTTGTTAGACCCGTTTCTGAATTTTTACTAATTTTTAACCCTTACAGAATAATTTTTTTTATTGATAACTGGGTATTATAGATTATTATTTATTTATTTATTTATTATTTATTTTTATTTTGATTATTTTATTATTAAAAAACAAATTCTATTCCGATTATTATTTATTTCTTATTATGATTGTTTTATTATTATAATACAAATTCTATACCGATTTGGAGTCTCTGAAATATCTATATTTTAGTGCACTAATCATTGTTATTAGAAATAATAAAATGGTCTAATATTATGTTATTTTAGGCAAACAATCGTTTCCATTTTTAATAATCACATTTCGATCCCCATTTTGATCATTCCGCTTTTGGATACTTATAAAATATATAGAGTGCTACTTTAACATACTGCTTTCCAACACTTGAAAACATTTTCAAAACTTGTTTCTTTGCAAGGGTATCAAATTCTGACTCCTCACATGTGTCTTTTTTTCTCAATGTTAGTGTGTTTGCGTTCGTTTTGTATTTTTTATACATATCAGGGCGGCGAAAACATAAAAGTCAGAACTAAAGGGCACAGACAGCGAGCAGCCGTTGCCAGAGAGAGCACAGAATGCTGTGTTGCACAGTGGTGCAATGTGACCAACAAAAATGCAATGACAAAAAAAAAAAAGAATGCAACAAATTAGCAGGCGGAGCCCTAAAATTGCAGCCTTCAAATGTGTTTTATAATTTGCAGTTTTATTTGTTTATTTAATTTTTAGAGCCATTGTCTGTTGTGGCTCCTGTTCCAGTGTGCATCATATATTTTGGTGGTCTCTCGTATTTTTTGATAAATGGTCTACTCTTTTATCATCTTGCTCCTGAGCTTTCGCGTTCGCCTCGCCAGTGGAAAGATAAAATACGTTTTTCATTTGGCCGCCTGGTTTCAGTTTTGCTGCAGTTGCCTTCGTTTTTTTTGGTTTTTATTTATTTATTTATATTTATATTTTTTTTTTTGTTGGTGCTGTTGATTTTTTAGCCAGGCAATGTTTTTGTTTTCCTGATGGTATTTTTTTTTTTGTATTTTTACCAGCTTGTTTTGTTTTATGCAGCGAAGCGCAAAAAAATATTATTTTCGGTATTTTGTGATTGCCTCCGTTTGTTGTTCCTGTTGCCCTTGTTGTTGCTAGTGGAAAGTGGCAGACTGGCAGACACAAATCCCACCTAGACATTGGATATGGCAGTGGTGACCCTTTCCTCCACTTTTCAGTTTCCGTACCATTTCCATTTCCATTTGCAGCTCTCTAGCTTATGGCTTGTTTTACTACTTAGTTAATCAGCTAATTTAAAGTTGCAGCCGTGTGGCATAAGGACACAACAGGCTGAGGTCATGTGTGTGTCTGTATGTGTGTGTGTGCGGCTTGTGAAGCTCAAAACACAATGAGTAAGGTCGAGAGTTCACGTAGTAAATTGCATGCTTTGTGTTGCATTTCATGGCAGCAGCAAATAAATTGCTTGTTTTTTGCCTAATTGAATAATTTCATTTTGTTTAAAAACTTAAAATCAAGTAAGCATTGAGTTGGGTATATTATAATTGCTATTTAATTTGAATTTTATATATTTCTAAACTTACTTTTATAGCTGCTTAAATCAGTGTATTTTTTTTGTACTAATTTTTATTTAAAATACAATTTTAAAGCCTTTTTAATACATTTGAATTTAATATTAGTTAGGAATATAGTTATTTATAATATAATTTTTATTTTACATTTTACATTTACAAATTGACTTTTATAACTGCTTAAATGAGTGCTATTTTTTTGTACTGTAATTTTTATTTTTCAATACAATTTTAAAGTCTCTTTTTAGATATTCGAATTTGAAATTTTATAGAGATTTATATTTATTATATTCTTCCGCAAAGGTTGACTTTAAAAACTAACAATTTAAATAAATACATTTTTTAACTAGAATTCCTTTTAATTTTTATTTATACTCACTTTTTCTTGTTTTTTTTTTCAATGTGTAAATAACATTTAATTTAGCGCACAATTTTTCATGTCAGCTTTTTGCCGAGTTAACACTTTATTTAAGTGTTGGAAAACATAATTTCCTTTCTAATATTTTGAGTAATGCACTCAGTTTTTTAATGCTACACAAATGCATTGTCTGAGAATTGCCATATATTTTCTTAATATCCTTTCTTATTGTTTTCTTACATTAAAAAAAATATATATATATTTTTTTTTGCTGTTGCGCCAGACAATTTTCATAAATAAGCATTAAAAATATGCCAAGTTTTATTATTAAGCAGGGGGCAAGACAAAATTGGATGGCACGTGCCTGGTGTAAATATCGCATATACACACACATACACACACACACGCACACACGCGGATTGCAAAGTTGCTATTGAAAGTGCCCGAAGGCAGTCGAAACAAAAGCCACAAAATAATGTGCCATGAAATGGGAATTGTTGTTGTCTGGCGGCTAAAACAGCTCGCGCCATCTCCCGCCCGTCTTGGCCACGTTTCACTGCATCGCTGCTTGCCACTTGGTGGCAACAAGGGCTGCCACAACGCACATTGGCGTATTTTCTGCAGCGTAACTTTGGAGACGCCTTCGTTCCGCCTGCCGCCTGTCACTCTCACTTTGGACTTGACTTTCACAGAATTTTTCAATTACAGTACTTCAACTGAGAGCAAAAAAAAATATAGAGACTTGCAACGGGGTAAAGTAACACCAATGTGTTGCAAAGTGGCACCACTGTGTGTGTGCTGCTCTACTGGATTTTAAATCTTAAAAAATACTTTGGCTGCGGCACTGGAAGCTAAAGGCATTCACAGGATGCACCAGAGTCACCATTCACCCAGTCACCAGTCACAGTCGCAATCGTAGTCACGGCACGCAGGATGCGTTCCATGTTTTCTGCCAGGAATTTGGTTTCGCATTCGTTTGGATAATGGCAAAAGGCAGACGATGGCTGTCGTCCTTACTACACCCCCTCGAACTCCCATATATAGTGTCTATGCAGCAGAATTTTGTTGCGCAGGCTATAAAGTCAGGTGGGCGCTATATAACCGGTTGATGGAGCTGGAGGATCCACAAGGTGGCAGCTGGAGTTAACTCTGGCTGGCATGTGGCAACGGCGCGTGCTGTTGCCCTGGCGATTTTCATGCTACAAAGTCGCCACATCGTCTGTCGTCTGTTTTGTGTTAAGAGTTGTATTTTTTTTTTGGATTCGCCTGGCTGGCAATTTGGAACTGTGAACTGAAATTTGGCATGAGGGAGTTGCAGGGGGAAGGGGGTTGACATGCATCTGCGGCATGCGTCTGCACTGTGTTGCCGTGTTTTAGAAATGGTTACAAAATGCGTAATTAGCGCTATACAGCCGCATTGCGTTGGAGCTGCAGATGGAGGCGCTGCGTGCTAATGGATGTCCTTATGATATCTAGGGGGGATATAAATAGTGTTGCTAAGTTTGATGTTATGTGGCACTTTGAAGAGAATGCTTATGGTTTGGCCGTGCTGGACGCTGAAGAAGAACAAAAGGATAATTGATGTGGAATTGGCTTTCATTAAGCTCGGTCCAACAGTATGTATGAAACACCGTTTAAGGCTATATATTGAAGCCTCGTTAACCCGCGATAATCTCAGTCCTTCAATCTATTCATAAAAAATAAACAAGCCTTCATTTCTATATTTATATTTATGCAAATCTGTTTTTCTTCAATCCTCATACCACAATCAATATTTCAGACATTTATATCACATTTGGACTCAACTCTATTTCCAAGTTTATCAATAGCATTTCTTCATCAAAAAAAAGGCAACATTATGAAAAGAATTGCAGCTCATACCATATGTGTAATCTATTTCTAGACACTCTTAAACTACTCAAGTCTAGGCTCAACTACTTTCATTATTTTCGCTTTTCAATCGTATCTATGTGCAGTTTTTCTTGTAGTTTACGGCTTCCTAATTGTTTTTCAAATCAAAAAGTTCACAAGAGACCATAAAAAGAGGCAAATCCAATATCTTGTTGCCCCCACAACACACACACAGAAATACTAAAATATGTCAGTTGTAGGGTTTACGCACTTTGTTGTTTCCATTTCACTGCTGTCTTCCTGTATCTGTTTGGGCCTTTAATTCGTTTCTGTTTTCTGTTTTCTTGTTGCTTTTTCTCTGTTCAGGAAACACAATGAACGTCAAAGTGGGGGCCTTGGCAATTTCCGTTGCGTTATCGAAAACGAATAAACAATAAAAGTGAGCAACTATGCGAAGACGACCCTACACAAAAATAATCGGAATGGTGATGTGCCAGGACACGCGTGGATATCGTGAGAATGTCTGGGGTAGCAATTGAATTTCGACTAGATTATACTAGGTATTATGATGTTCTTGAGAGAAAGAGAGAGAGAGAGAGTTGAACTTTCTTGTTTTTTTATTTATCTACTATTTTTGGCGAAATGTCAAAAAGTGTACGCCTTTATTTTTATTTTCAATCAAATCATTTGGGGTCTAATTTGGTGGATATTTTAATAATTATTTCAATGTTATTTTAATAAAGATATATTGATTAAAGAATTATGTTTGAAGAGCTCTTTAAATTGGCAACAGAATTGATAGATTGCTGATATTATTTAAGAAGAGTTTCCTGATATTACACACTCTTGAAAAAATTATTTTATGATATTTCATTTTGTGCAATTCTTTATTAAAATTTTGTCAAAAGAAAATTACAATTTTACTTGATGAGAGGATAATTAAACTCTATTATAAATTTATATGCTGTTTAAAAATTCACTAAAACATTTAATACAAGATATAAGATTGATATTTGAATTAAAAATTCAGGAAATATATTCATTTCAGTTTTCTACGACTTTTATTTATAATTTTTAAGTCAGGATGTTGATTTTTCTATCTCGTCTTTAACACAGACTAATTTTAATTAATTTGCTTTGACGATTAAATTAGAATTTCATCGCTCACGATCCCATCTCAAATGCTTTTCACACACATGCAAAGCAACTTGTCTTGACAGTCCGTTTGGACCTTATATATAGTCGAGAATCGTTTGCAGTAGTCCCAATTTTTATTTTTATTGCTTTTACTTTCAGGCTTACGTGCGACTTAAAGTGCGAACTTGTAGAAAGGGTTAGTGACAACGGGGCAAGGGGCAGGCACCACGTGCCACGGTTAAGCAGAGACAGCGACAACAAGAAGGGGGGGGGGGCGAACTGTAGCCTTTGTCAAGCGTTCTGGGATGTCCTCAAATGACAGGCACCAAGGCAACGAATAGTTTCAAACGAAACTTTTTTCTTTCTGATTTTTTTTGTTCATTTTTTGGTTTTATTTTTTTTTTTTTGCCAGAGGGGTAACTTGTGTCGTTTCTGTGTTTATGTGCAAACTGGCGCCGGACTTTAGTGGCAGTGGCAGTTTTGTCTGGCGAGTCAGGGTAATAAAAATACGCAATGCCGGTTTACGGAATTTCTTAGGGGCGCGGCGGCGGGGGGCGGGCAGCGCCCTACGGACCACATCAGAATGCAATAAATGTTTGTAGTTATCAAAATGTTGCAGGGCCAAAATGCGACAAAAACCGAGTACGAGAGAAGAGAGTGTACACTCTCCATAGAACAGTTTTAAATGTGACGCAATGTCAGCTGAAAGAATAAGTTATAGTTTCGGTATATAACAAGGATACAAAGAAGAAGAGGAGCCAAGAAACGTGCCAGTCACAGGCACACGCTTAATTTACTGATTGACATGCATAAATTTCCGGAAAAGCCGACGACACGATGGCGACAATGATGTGAAGAATGATGTTCAGAATGATGATGATGATGATGACGTAGCCATTCGTTCGATTGCGAGTTGAGTTTTAATCAGCGGACTTTCGATTTCACGTTGCGGTTATTCATCACCAAACCGCAGTCCCAAAAACCCAAACAGCCCAACAACAACAACAACCCTGCGACGACCATTTGAACGGATATCCGCTTCGTTTGATTTCCGGCATGTGATTGAGTGCACAGCGATTGAAAGTGCGACTCTGAATGTTTCTGCAGATGATGATAATGATGATGTTGATGATGTTGATGCTGATGCTGATGGTTACCAGCTAACAGGATGTCCATGGGCGTGCAGATCTCATCAGTTAAGCATTTTGTTGGTATGTGTTGCATTCGCATGTGTTGCGCATTCATAAAGCGATTAGTGCGGAGCGTGTGCCGATTAATTTGCTGGCTCTCTCTCTTTTTCGATATGCAGGCATGCATAAAAAACCAGTATCGAATTACATTTGGCAATTTCATTCAAGAGAGAGGGTGGTAGATTGTTCCATTTATTGTAATGCTTTGCAATTACAGAAAAAGATTAAAGGCAACAATTTTACACATTTGCAATCAAAGCAGTAAAATTAAAGAAATTCAAGAATTTATAGATTTGGCATGGCTTTAACTAAGTCTTCTTTTTGACAAACAAAGCTCTGAAAATTGCAAATATTTAGCAAAAGTTATTTACAGTTTAAATAAAATTTAATACGCACCATACATAAAAAGTTAATGAAAGGGAATAATGGATAAAGATATATCAGTAAATACCTGAATTCTGTAAAACGAATTCAATAAAGATTAAGTGCACAATAAAATGGGAAACACAAAACTCAATAAAAAGGTTTTTATTAAAAATGAACTTGCAATAAAATCTGATAAAGTTTTGCTTGTATTTCTTTAATATAAATTTATATGAATTGACTTTACATAAAATATTAGAAATATCTATTCATTAATGCTAAATATTATGGGAATAGTGGAGATAACTTCGAGAAAGATTTTCGCCAAAAATATTCTCTATTTTCGTTTGTTAAATTTTAAAAATTTTGGCGTGGCTTTTTTAGAGTTTATATATATGTCTTAATGAGGTTTTCTATTTACCAGTATTTTAGAAAATATTTTTGCATTTTTTTCTATATGTCTTATGCTTTACTTTATCTTTTTGTTTCTCCATAACTGTCAAATATCTCTCGCTTTTTCTAACTTTCATTTTTTTTTCTTAATTTTTGTTCTATATATTCAATAAAACACACAAAGCTTCCTCAAATTGCGACACATCTTTTAACATACTTCGTTTCTCGTATGTTTTTATAGCCATACGATTTCTTTAGACTTAAGGTTATATATCCAAACAGCTTGTGCTGTAGTTAAACTTCGCCATTTTTAATTGCTATGGCAACTATAAGTCAGAGACTATCGCCCAACTTAGCCACCTCATAAAAAGTGCTGGCAGCAGCAACGTCTCTATGGCTTCCGTTATGACTTCCATCATGCCACATTTGGTGTGGCATCATCATTGCCAACTAGCTGGCAAGTGGCACGTTAGGGTTTTCATTACCCAAACCCAGAGCTCATATCATAGAGCAACAGCAGCAGCAGCTCGCGCCGCACTTCATTTGAGACTTTGAACTGCAAATAGACAACGTGTTGGGTTGAAATTGGGTTGAAGGAGGCTCGTGTCTAGGGTTTGAGCTTGGGGCTGGGCGTCGTCTGCTTTTCACTTTTCACATTTCCATCTATCAACCTTTGCCGACTTTGCTTTCGTTTTTGCTGTATTTGCATATCAAATTAAAAGCGCCCGAGTAATTTTAGCGCGTTTCACAGAGCGATAGAGCAATAGATAGGGAGATTCTGACTAGGGATAGTATGGGTTTGATGGGTGGTTGTACCATAGCGGAAACGGAAGTTTGGATAAACCCCCCGCCCCCGCTCAACATGGCGTGTTTTTCCGGCACATTGTCTGATGAGCCACCCGCAGCTGTGAAATAAATAAAATACACGTTAGGATGGTAGCATTTAAAAGCTATAATTAAAAAGCGACCAAACAGCCAGACAAACATATAGACACAGAGAAAGAGAGTTCCATAGACCATATACATGTATGTATATATATATATATATATATGTATATGTATAGGGATAAAGCTAGACGAGGTCTGCATTTGGTCTGCATTCGCTGTAAAATATTCAAATGGCGCGTCGACATACAAAATGGCGCATAGACGTGTAAAAACAGTTAGTTCCAACATGTGTATGTGTGTGTGTGTGTGTATGTTGAATTGTATTTGTGTTGAATTGTATTTGTTTGATTCTCAGTCGCAGCTTGTCCATGTGTCTTTGTATGTGTCTACATTTTAAAGCACTATACGGACATTCACATTATATGATGTTTGTACAGCCGACAAATAGTTGAGATTATGTTGTGTCGATATATCACTATCAATTAGACTGAAGGAAAAATTTACTTTCAAATTGCAAAATAATCTATCGTCTTTTATTATATTCCGTTTTCAATTAATCGTTAATCAGGGTATTTATTTATACTATGAGAATAGGAAAAAGCCTGTTTAATCATAATAAGACACAGAAATGATCATCAATTAATAAATATTCTTTTAAAAAATAAATAAAAAATTATTAAAATGTATGAAAAGTGCTGCATAATTTTAGGCGTGATTTGTTGCATACCCATGCGTCTGTAGTTCTCATACGGTTTCAGCAGTTTCGCTAAATTATTATTTTTTTTTTTTTTAATTTTTTTTTATTAGAGAATAACTTTGTGCTCTGAATTCATGTAAGTGTAATTAATAATTTTTGTTCAACAACATTCTCACAGTAAGCACAAAAAAATTGTTATTTATTTTATTTATTATTTATGTTTTAATTTATTTTAATAAAGTGTAAATTTGCTTAGCGATTGTCTTGAGTTGGCTAAATAAGAATATATATAGAAAATGCATGAATGAATGAAAATTTAATTATTCTGATATGCTTGAAAGGATCTGCTTTGTAGATTAGTTTAATAAATTATATCTATTTTCTACTTATCTATAAAATGAATTCAACTTCTTGTATATATGACGATAAACATTTTCGGGATATTTAATTGGTAATTAATATTTATGAAAATAATCTACAGAATTAATTGATGAAAAAACTTACTTAGTACATTTTAATCTTCAATATCTAGAGAATGACCTGTGGTTTATTTTTTTTGATTTTAATAAAGTTGGGCAAGACTTTCATTCCGTTCACTTTAACAATTTAAATTTATTGTTGAATTCTTCTCTTGCCTTTTATTTATTATAGATTAAAAGTGGAAATGATAAGCTCTTTGATATATCATCCCTATTCTTTCTGTTTTAAGTTCTCCACTCTCCACTCATTTGCTGAAGTTTCCTTCTATTATACACGTCTAATCGCTGTGTTGCGGCTTACTTTCCGATAAATCTCTTTGCTACCTCTATTCCTGGTAATTCCTGCTGCATTCGCATTGTAGCTAAATCTACGCTTACTTGTCGCCTGGCTGACTGGCTGAGACTTCCTGTTGGCTGCGTGTGTCGTCGTCGGAATGGGTGCTTTATTATTCAAGATTATCCTGCGGGTATTGAAGTGCCGTGCGCAGTGCTCCGTGTGCGTATGCCCCCCTCTCTCTACTGTCGACATCGATGACATGTTTGCGTCGCCAGCATGTCTGAAATGAAAATCGGGACCTCAAGCGGCCTTCCTTTGCCGCGGCGCCCGCAGTTTTTGGAGAGGATGATTGTGTATTGAGGAAGTTGCAAGGAAGCGCGAGGATTTTGACTGCCTCTTGTTTAGTACAATACTACGTATGTGTTTGCTTTGAGGTTTTAGTTAGATAATTTGATTAGTTGGGAATTAGTTGCGCAGATTTTGAGCCCATCATCATAAATATTTGAAGCTTCCAAATGAGACAACTAGCGAGATTTATATACTGATTACAGACACAATGATTTATGAACTGTCTGCCAGGCTGACTGTCTGTCTGTCTATCAGTGAAGCATGTGATTAGCCCTGACATGTTATGTCAATTTTCCAAATCATTTTCTGCGCAAGCAGAGAGAGAGAGAGATTGAGAGAGAGAGAAAGCAAAAATCAAACAACTGCCCGTAAAATCCTTTAAAAACTTGCCAGAACAGCGTTCTTTCATTAGGCAAACAATGGCAACGACGTCGCTCTGATGGAATTAGTTTTATTTTTGATGGGATCCGTTTTGGCCAGAGCTCGTGCAAACCATTTAAAACGCAGATTGTCATCCATTAAGAGATTAGAAAATTTCAAGGGTGTTTTTTTGTCTTTTTTTTTTGATTTTTTTTATATTTTGTTGCTGTGGGCGGCCATTGTCTCTCTGCTGCTGTGCTTCAAAAATGGCATGAGTTTTGCAAACAGTCGCAGGGCACAAACAGTAACACACACACACACACCTCCAACTCCATCCATAGGACAACCGATGGTCATAAAAAAAGAAGCCAGGAAGCACATCAGCAAGTTTCACATAAAAATCACTTCAAATGTCATATTACGTAGCATGGCAGAGCCCGGGACAATTGCCATCGAATTCGTATCGGAAAATTGAAATCTGTGTGCGATTTTGTCTCCTCCAAGTCAACGATGAAGCGGACAAACGTATAAGTTTTGTCGGGCTGAGGAGGAAATGCAGCCACCCAAACAATACATATGCTTGACGTAATCCTTTTTGCTGGGCACTTTGTCCTTTGCTTGTTCACAGGATTTTCGACAAATTTTGTCTGTTTTGACTTTGTCGTTTCTTCTACTCTGTCGTTGTTGTTGTTGTAGCTGTTGTTGTTGTTGTTGTTTGAAATCATTTTCAATTGCTTGACCATAGGAAATGGGTGCTCATATTTTAAGTAGTGGCAAGCAGTCCAGGATACTTCTTGCTTACTGTTACGCTTCAACAAAGCTGCACGAAAGAGTTAACTCTACAGTAAAAAGGACTAGGACTAGGAGGAGTAGGAGGACAGACACATGTCTGCTCTCGAATATGCAACAAAGAGCTTATTGTTGTGTGCTGACGGGCTGAGTTTAAGTGAAATGCCATGCTACTTGAAGTGTAATTGCATTAGCAAAGTGGCTGCAAGGACTTAATATTATTTAACTCAATGTCAAATTGCATCTCAATTTCGAATGTTGCAACATATGTAAATAATCGGTATCAACAGCATATCAATAATCCTTTTGTATGAAAAAGTAACTAAAGTTATGAAATATGTTTATAAAACTTGGCACAGATGTTTTTTACATTTAAATATAGTACATATCATAAAAGGGATCAGATTGAATAACTATGTATATCATAAAGCTGCAATTTCAATCTGAGTTGTTCTATGGAAAACATTTTTGTTTATAAAGATATCTTTACCCAACTCAGCAAATCTACGTTTCAATATGTGCTGTACCAGCTGTCCAAATTTGATTAAAATCGCGCCACTATTTCATACGCTATTTCATTTTTAATTGGGCTACTTTTCGTAAAACTTACAAATTTGGCAACATTTCTTGAGTTTGGCAATCTATTGCAGATTATATATGCCAAATGTAGAGGTCATAGATATGTCATCAAATGCGCTTAACAATTTCCTTTATTATGCGCCTACAACTTTTCACATCAGTTTTCCCAATCAGCAGCAGCAGCCGATTAACCAAAAAAAGTCTCTATTTACTCTACGCTGCTGCTGCTCAGCGTCGTAATTGTAAACAAATGACGTCATGCGTTCGGCTCGCCAAATAACGGAGCATGGCAGACGTGCGCGTGACGTAGCCTAGTCCACCTCAATCGTGCCTATGTATCGACACGCAATTGGCACGCGCTGCGTATCGATATCTGCTGTTAATGAGCGACATATCGATATTCAGATGATAGTTTGTGTATCGATGTGCCATCAGCACGATCGTCGGTGCGCGGCTCGTCTCGTCTCGCGTAATAAAAGTGCAAGTAATTCTTATTTTCATAAGTGTTTAATGTGTGATTTAGTGTGTGTGTTTTTTGTTTTTTTTGTTTTGTGTTGTGTTTAGTGCATAATGATCATCGCGCTTCGTTAAACCAAAGTATTTAATGTGTGTGCATTTATAGTAGGAACATTCTGCGCAGCAAAGACTAATTATTACGGTAAAAATTGCTGCATGATGAAATGCCGCCAGCGCGCTGCAGCTGCAGCTGGTCACAAAGCAATTTGGTCAAATTGCGTAAGTTGCAAAATGTTGAAACATAAAAGTGAGTAAATTGCATGTGCATACATCTCTATATAGTTTGCTAGCATGTGTAGAACGCTTTTATTTATTGTTAACAACTTTTATCAAAAATTTTTAGAAAACTTTTCGCTCTACACAAAATGGACGTCAGTGCCGGCAGCGACGTTTGCAGCTTGTCTTTGTGCGTGCTTTTTTTTGCATGACAAAACCTCGCCTGCTCTTGTTCTTGTTGTTGTTGGTTTTTTTTTTATGCTTTGAGCACTTTCGTGTTGTTGCTAATTGTGTGTGTTAAATTAGGCAAAGCTTTAAAGTTATGCTTAAGCTGAAATGCTTGCAGTTTAGTTTTCTCTCTCTGTCGCTCTCTCTCTTTTTGTGTGCTCTTGGCGCTGTTTTGATTTTCTAGCACGCTTTAATAGTTTGTCAATATCCATATACAAAATGTTGGACGCCTGGCGGAGCTCAACTTTCAGCGCGACGCAGCCATACAAAATGCGTTTACCGTTGGCGTTGTCTGTTTTGTCGTCTACTTTTAGTTTTCATCATGAATTTTCAAAAAGTTTTGCGCGCTCGCTGCTCAAATTGCAGCAGCAGCGACAGCGCTAGCAGAAACAGAAGCAGCGGCAGCGGCAGCGCTAGCAGAAACAGAAGCAGCATCAGCAGCAGCGGCAGCGACAGCGCTAGCAGAAAAGAAGAAGCAGCAGCAGCAAAGTTGTTATCGCCGTTTGCTGTCGCAGTCGCAGTCTCTGTCGCTGTCGCCGTCGCTGTCTTACTTATCTTAGCATAAAATTTGTTTCCACAAGGCAGTCAGTTTTTGGTTTGCTTGTTGTTGTTGTTGTTGCCCACTCTTCTCTTCTGTTTTCTTGTCAACTTACTCTTGTTAACGGCTCTTTGGCTGATTTTCTCGTTTGTTTTTTTAGGTGGCAGCAGCCAGTACCATTTTAATATGTCCCTAGCTGCGCGAAATTGCTCAAGACATGTTTGTTTTTAAACAGATTACATTATTTTATGAACGCATTTTGTTGCTTCTGCTACTGCTGCTGCTGCTACTGCTGCTACGGCTGCCGTTGATAATATGCAAAAACTTGGCAAACAATAACACGCACCCAAAAAATATACCAAATACTACTAAAAAGTACCACACACACACACACACACACGCACACGCACACACTCACACTCAAAACAAACCCATGCTCAGAAAAGCTCTCAGCTTGTGCAAACATTGCCTGGGAATATTGCCATAAGTTTCATCGACAAATTAATGACGAGTAACCATAAACATGCATTACATAACAAAACAAAACGCGCAAATTTAACGGCATTTTTGAGTGTGAATGCGAGCGGCGGGTGCGGGTGCGGGTGCGGGTGCGGGTGCGGGTGGTGGGTGCGGTTGCGATTGACGTCGGTTTTCTTTTGTCGTTTACTCTTTCATGCTTAATGTAAAGTTCATTTCACATACGTCGCGCGCATTAACTTTGAGTTGCACTTGAAAGCTTAAGAAGAGCAGAACTAATGACAGGCGACAAGATTGTCAATTACGAGTTTGTTAAAAGTCAATTGATGAAACTTATTTGTTTTATGGTTAAATACAATTTGTTTTTATCGTATATATGGACATTGATTGGTTACAGCGCAATTTTAAATTGCATTTTAAGCAAAAAAAATAGTAAATTGCATTTATATTTATATTTTATTTATTTATTTAATTAGTTTTTATCCTATCTTTATCTAATTTTAGTGCAGCAGATAAAATTCTTATATATTACGGACACTAGTTAGCACAAAAGAGTTTATTATTATTATTATTAAAGTCCTTATTATTATTACTAATTAATTTTATATATTAATTTTCTTTTATTATTTATTTTTCTAATTTTCAGTTAGTCAAAGGAGTTCAAAGGATTTTTTCTTTTATAAGTAACAATAAATTCGTTATTATTATTATTTATTCATTTTATTTGTGAATTTTTCTACAATTTAATTTATTAATTTATTACTAATTAATTTTTTTTTTATTTATTTTCTATTTCAATTATCTTTATTTATTTATTTTTTTATAACTCTCAATTAGTCAAAGGTGTACAAAGGAGTTTTTATTTTTCAATTAACAATACATTTTTTTTCATTATTACTAATTAACTTTATTTATTAATAATTTATTTATTTATTTTATTATAATATTTGATTTTCTTTCTTTTTATTTATTTATTTAATTTTTGTTTTCTTTTTTTTCATAATTTTGAATTAGTTCAATATTTTACAATTTAATTTATTCATTTATTTGCAATTAATTTTATTTATTAAATTTTTTTTTATTTGTTTATTTATTTATTTTTCTAATTTTCACTTAGTCAAAGGAGTACAAATGAATTTATCTATTTTAATTTACAATAAATTCGTAATTATTATTACAAAACAATTTTATTTATTTATTTGTTATTTGTTTATTTTATTATTATTAACTTAGTTTTCCTTGTGGTATAGAGCTTAATTATATAAACACAATATTTACAACAATATTGTCTCCTATAGCTTGACTGCATATATTATTCTAAAATTCCATTTTTATTCTCTTAAGTTTCTAATTTCTAATTCCCTTTGAAGGTTTTCTTTGTTCAGGTACAATATAGTACATAAACCAGCATTTATAGAGATACATATTTCATATTTTTTATTTTCATTCTTACACAGCTTTTGCTTTGCTTTTTGTGATATTTTACAATGCATGCCATGGGTCATATTAAAAGGACTCGCATTCCTTTTGCCATATATATACTATGCTAACACAAATAACACATCAATTGTGTTACCTTGTCGCCTGGGTTAGTTCACACATTCCTCTCACCTCTCTCTCTCTCTCTGTTCTCTCGTCATCTAATCCCATACCGACGCACTCCAGACGCTTTACACGTGCTCCATGCAATTCAAGTGGCGGCAACCGGCAACAGCAGCAGCAGCAGCGGCAGCAGCAGCTCCTTGGCATAATCGCTCAACAAGAGAAAAGGAAAGAAGAGGCGAGTAGAGGCGTGCAGAGAATTGAAGTGGAGGGGTGGGCAAGGGCGTCAGGTGAAGCAGCTAAGACATTTTATCTGTGCCTTTTGCGTTCCGTTGCGGATGCGGAAGCTTGTTGATGCTTTTACCATTTGTTAAGTGCTGCTTGTTGCTCCAGCTGTCGATGAGCTGAGGTCAACGCTGCAGGTGATGCTGATGATGCTGCTCCTGCTGCTGTTGCTTTTCACCTGTCTTTTGCCTTTACCTCAGTTCTCAGCCTGTTGCCTGTTGCTATTGGTTATATGCTCAGACATGCAGAGACGAGGGAGAGAGAGCCGCATATATCAGGCTCGACTTAGATACTTTCTATGTCTTGGAATTTGCACACGGATTTTTCGACTTAATACGTGCCCCAACGTTTGCTTTTAGTTGCGCTTTGCTCTATGGCTCTATGCACTGTGCACTGTGCTCTCTAATGCTAAGTAACTGTTGTTTGTGGCGCAGTGAAAAAATATAAAAGTCATGTCAAAGTTTGCCACACAGCAGCTCACTGCTCAAAATGTGATGTGCAATAAAGTTGCGTCTTATAAAAAAATATATATATGTTGCATAAGCACAGGCGTTGTGCAATTTTGAGCGATTCTAGATATACCCTGTACAAAATGTGTATTTTTCTAATAGCAGAGCAGGATGCTGATTAAATTTAAATAGGAATTATTGGGTTTTTACTTTGTTGATTTTGTACTGCATTTTTGTAATCTATAATCACTTTCTTTTTTTGTTTATTTCTTTTATTAAGCGTTGAATCTATACATGTAAAAATATTATCTTAAATAGTAGGGTCTGTTGGAAAAAAGTGTAATTTTTTTTTATAACTTCGCTGGGCACCTTAACATTTTTTTTATATTAATAGTACTACAAAAATATATAAAAATTCGTCGGACTTTTCTTTTACCATTTTTTTATATTAATAGTATTCCAAAAATATATAAAAACTCGGGCTTTTCTTTAAACATTTTTTTTATATTAATAACATTCCAAAAATATATATAAACTCCTCGGACTTTTCTTTTATTTATTTGTATTTATTCACCTAAATGCAGAGACTGATAGTTTGCCCAAAAACTAAGTCTAAAATTGAATTTAAACTTTCTCTAATGGTTTTTAAAAATTTGTTTTAATTTTTGAACATATTTTATTATCCCATAATTCATATATTGAAAACTGTACCAAGCTTTTCATAAACTATTCATTTGTCCATTCTGATAGCGTACATAGAGTTCGTTCCCTGAAAAAAACTTAATTTTTTCGTTGTTTAACTTTTTACGCCATTGGGAAATGAAAAACACAAAAAATACGTCCTGACAGATTGCTGCAGTCAAGGACAGGAGCAAAAGGAGCAGCAGCAGTAGGAGCAGGAGCAGCAGCAGCTTAAAAGTGCATTTCTCAGTTACGCCAAATGGCAATTTGTGTACGCTGCTCTCAAATTACAAGTTTATAGTTGCGCTTGTAACTGTATCTGTATCCTGTATCCTGTGTGTGTGTGTGTGTACTATATCCTTGGTACTGTATTCTCAATCTCTATATTAATGCCAAAAGCTTTTGGGTGTTGCCAGCGACTTTTTGAAAAATGTGCATTGCATGTCAGCGATTTACCTTTTTTTTCTTCTATATTTTCTTTTTATTTTCTATTTTTTGCATTGATGTTCGTTTTGGTTTTGTTTACAAGTTGAACGAATTGAGTTCTTGAATCCTTCAAACATACAAATTGTCAAGGTGCCAAGCGCCAAATGCTGTGAAGATTATTTCCATCGATGCGATTGAGTTGGGGGTTAGGGGTTGGGGGTTGTGGGGCAACAACATCAATATCTATTTGCCAGAGTGCATTGGGATAAAAATGTTGCAAAAATAATGTACAATGGCATTTTTTTTTTTGTTGTTATGTGGTAAATGTGCAGTCTAAGTAGGTGTAGAAATCGATTTTGTTAAGTCTCAACATTTAACATTGAGGAATGATGAATGCAGCAAAAAGTAAAGTTTCACTGTGCATTCAGAAAGTGCATTAAATTATCGGATAACGATGATTGAAATGCGATTAAGGTTTGTCTTTTTTTTTTGGCGAATTTTTTGTAGTTGCAGAGACTTGGAAAAGAAAGAATGTAAAGCGAATTTAATAATATATTTTTCACTTGACATGAATATAAAAGTAACAATTTTTATATATAATATTTAAATTCTTTAAAGAACTCCAGCTTATATATAAATTGCAATAATTAAAAAAAATATTGACAGTATTTAAATTATTGTAAAAAATTTGCCACTTTAAGAAAGAAAATTAAACAGCAAATTATAAATAAATCAATGTTCTGTAATTAACTTTCTAAACCAACATAAATGCTGCTTATATATAAATTTTATTCTATAATAAATAAATATCTATAAATTAACTTAAAATTTGACTTTTATTAGACCACAAACTGATTTAAGCCAATAAAACTGTCCCGAAGGGGTTTAGAGAATTGTCAGTGTCAAAGTTTAATTTAATACGCATATTTATAAATAAATAAATAATAATAAATCATTTTTCTAATTACAGGTATGTGACACGTTTGTAAGGTAAGAACGTATGAAAATATTATCTATTATTTAACAAGATACTTACATTTTTGCAATTGTAAACATATTTAAGTTAAATTGTCTGCACAAGTCTACTTAATTATTATATATTTAAGAAATCTACCCCAAAGGTTAAAAACAGAGATTTATATATATTTCTAATTAATTTGTTGAATTTTGCTTGTGTTTGTTTTTGATTTGCTTTTAAGCTAAAGTAACCCAACCTGTTGTTTATTGAATTTAATTGGCAGTTAATGGAAACTTCGCAACTTGCACAAAATATATATATTAAACGGATTTCTTTACTTAACCCGAACAAAAAAGAAAACAAAATAAAAACTCCCAAAAAAAACGTCTGTAAGCTAATTACATTTTGTATATTAACATGCAAGGGTATTTCAATTAATTTATATTTATTTTAATTGAATTTTCTTTGCTTTATTCTCACTTATATGACAGACGTTTGCTTAGTGAGCCGTTTGATTGATACAAAAGCAAAGAAAATCGTGTGTAACTGAGGGAAAAGTGAAAAACTTGAACACACATCGTGACACATGTTTTCCTTTACAAAAAGCACAAGGTCACATAGGTCGATGGTTACCCAGACTTCGTCACAGGGTCAAAGGTGGCATTGAGTGCTGCAGCGGCTCCTTTGGGTCTTGGCTGCTTGCCCCATTGCGACAGTGTTGGGTTAATTAATTTCTCTAGCATTGCTCTAAAAGACAACAAATAAAAAATCAAGAAAATTCGTCTATATTTGAAATGATAAAAATATATATACCCTTTGCTGAAAGAATATATAAACTATGTATAAATAGCAATCTGAATTTCATTCGCATTTTTAAACTATTTCTTACTTTGGCAATCAAAAAGTCAGCTTATAAATAATTTTATTAAATCTCGAAATTGTGCAATTTGTGGAGATTTTTTATATAAACAAAATTATTTTGCAACTGAATTATTTTTCTAAATTAGCTAGTACTCTGATTTTTATTAAATTAAATTTTTGTATTGCATAATTTAACTAAAACTTGCAATTGCTGAGCTTGAATAAAATTTTTAAAAAAACTAAAATGCTTTTTTTACAATATTGTATATATTTCCCAGTTGTTTCTATGGAAGCTATAGGCTATAGTTCTACAATTTTAATTAAATTTTGTTTGAAATAACTTAAAATAAAAAAATTTGTCTAATAAGCAATTTTTTGAACAATTACTTTTAGGTTACCTTTAATTATTTACTACCTACAGCAAATATGATCAAAATTTAATTTTAATATGTAGCTTTACAGTTGAAAAATCAATATTACTTTCTAAAATTAAATGACCCCTTTTGCTAGGGTATAAGAATTGCCACTATAGCGGCTTTTGAGAAAGTTGCCAGTCTTGCCAAAAAATAGAAAAAAATACATAACACGCCCCATTCAAATGGGCGTTGCCTGCTAGCGAATTCCACACTAATAAATTACAACACAAAAGTCAATAAAATCACTGAATTCATTATAGGTATATAGTAGATCGGTGTGTGTGTGTGTATTTTTGGTAATTTAAAGCTGATTTTTTATGGGTTTTTTGGGGCGTTGCCATAGCCTTGACTTTTTGGCTGTATCAAGGACGACGTGGCCAGGCGTCACCTTGACAGCATTCAAAATAAATTAAATAAATTGAAGAAATTTATGTAATTTTTTATGCTGCCATGTTGAAAATTTTTAGACATTATTTGAAAATGCCCCATTCATTTAAATAGATTTTCTACAGACCAAAAGTCCATTTAGTTTTCTTGTTCCCTTCCTCCCCTCAAACTTCAATCTCCGTATCTGCTATCATTGTCCGGCCTTTACGGCTTTGTCTCTGTTTTTTCGTCGTCCGGTGCAAATCGTCACTAACGATGCGCATAATTTTATGGCAGAGAAATTTCTACTTCATTTAAAGTCGCCCTGGCCACTGGCGTAAATTGTTTGTTGGGCTTTAGCTAAGACCCAATGCTGATATGGTCTGTATACTCTTCGGTTAGATAATAACTTGTCTAGCTATTTTCTAATAAATTAACTTTGAATGAAAAATAAATCAGCTCAAAGCTTTTAGGAGACATGCAAAGTATTAGAAACACAATGAGCAGAGAAAGACGCAGCAATGAAAATTTTGCCAAGAGCTTAGGCGACAAGCAAATGCACTGTGAAAGGGTGTAGAAGTGTTTGAAAATAGAAATAATAGATTAAGTTTTTGGAAAGTTTTTTATACAGAATTATAGACGATGTTTACACATGTTATTAGCGATAGTTTAATATGTCCATTTCCTATTTTATTTATATAAATAATAAATATAACACTAAAGAAAATTCATAAAAAAAAATAGTTGACTAATTTTCTATTTAAAACTATCAACAATATTAATGAGGTAATTTTTTGCCACATTTCAGAGTTAAAAAAAGACCTTTTTTATTTATATAAAAAACCAAAAAACAAAAGAAATAAAAATAGCATATAAATGACTTTAATTTCTGCTTAAGCTCGTTAAAAATATGAAATTTCTTTTATACATATATAGAAGTCTTTACAATATTTATCTTTTATCAAAACTTTGGTACATGTAATCGCTGAAGGGCATTGAATACTGTAAAAGTTTGCAATATATATTTTTGTGTGCCGCCTCCAAACTCTTGAAAAGCGTCAACAAATGTGAATAGATCCAAAACGAACCTAAAAGCTCAACAATATTTTTGAGTTTCTCGTACCGGAAATTGCTCGGGATTGTTCTTAATTTTCCAGACAACAGTGTTGAGCTGATGGCTTTGTTTGTTGTTGCTGTTGACCACATGCTTGAGATGGCATCAGTTCCAGTTCTACGCCCCCAAAACACACATGGCTCTCTATATACTCGTAGTTAGAGACTTTTGAGTGATGCACACATGCAGAGATAATTTGTTAGTTGGCTGACTCTGTCTCTGCATTGTGTATTATCCCCGCCCCCATATTACCCAAAAGGCTTGTGTTGCCAATGTGCGTAATTCCGTCGTCGTTTCAAACTTTTGCACTGTGCATTGATAACAAACACACATGTACTAGGACGAACAAAGTTCTACTCTATATGGCCACACTGGCCAGCGGCTTTTGTCGCATGTTTCCAGCTTGATGAGCTAACAAAAAAAAAAAAAGAAAAAATAGAAAAAGAAAAGTTACACAACATTGCTCTTATAGTTTCGTCTGTTTGCAACATTTTAAAGCTATTAGAGAACGGATATTGCACTGCATAGAAATGGCTTAGGGAGTGTGAAATGAGAAGCATTTTGTAGTGCCACACGCTGAAATTCCCTTGAAAGTCTAAATATTGTAAAATTAAATTTTTAGAAAATTATTCTAGCCAAAATTTAGTGGTAGTATAAATGGCAATATTTATTCTTAGTGTAAATATTTGTTTTCTTTATTTGCGCCATTTTTTTATTTAAATATATGCACTGCTACCTTTTCTAAATAAATATAAAAATTATTAAATACAATTTACTATTAATTCAACAGGAATAAATATAAATGAAAAGTTGTCTAAAAGCTGGCCTAGGAATTTTGCTTGTTTTATTTTTATCGCTTTTCTAACATTTGCAAAAATATCTTTTCTAAATAAATAATTAAATACAATATATTAATTCCAGATTAAATAATATAACTTGATATTAACTTAATAAGTTGCCTAAAAACTGGCTGATTAATTTTTCTTTATTATTATTTATTTTATTATTTTTGTCGCTTCTCTACCACGTTATAATCGCCTTTCTCGGTGATTTTCAAAATTTAGTGGGACCTGCTAATGGCAATATTTATTTTATTTATAATTTTTTTTTAATTCAATTTTTTTTTTAATTTAATTTTTTTTTCATTTAATTTTTTTTTAATTTAATTTTTTTTTAATTTAATTTTTTTTTAATTTAATTTTTTTAAATAATTTGAATTGACTTTAAAATTTATTTTAAATGTACATTTTTTTGTAGTGTGCATATTTATTTATTTAAACATGCACTACTACCTTTTAAATTAAATTTTTCTAAGAAAGTGGATAAATAAATTCTATACTATTCAAACTCGATGGTTGACCAACAAAATACTGAACTAATTTAATTTATTAGAGCAGCTAACTGATATAAATGCAGACTTATTTATATATTTATTAAATTTTACAACCAAGCTGCTAGTTGTTTTACATAAATTTCAAGTAATAATTGAAATGTAATATTTAAGCGAACTACACTTTTATATGTACATTTCTAGGGTATTAAATATATTATGAAGCTTAATTTGAGGCGTTGTATTTAGACAACTGTCGGTGCTTATTAAATCGCCTGCTTGAGCACCTTTGTTGCACACACACTTGCACACGCACACCCACTGAACATTTTGTCACATTTACACCTCCCGGTACCGTAACCCTACAATAAATATGTGATGGCAAATCCGCTTTGATCCCTTTTTGGAGCATTGTCGTCAATGTTGCGTTACGTTTACCACCATCTCCGCCTTATTGATGTTCTAATTCGCACTTAATCCAATCTAAGATTCGAATGAGCAATTTCAAATTATGATTATACCTTGGCACAGGACCACTCAGCCGCAACAGGCGACAGGAGAGAGAGAGAGAGTCACTGACTCTAGGGACAGTCAGTCCATAATAGAGGAGAGATTTTAAGGATTGCAGGATTCTAGGGTGTTTCGGGTCACGCAAGAGGTAGCGCAAAATAAGAAGAAAATTATTTGAAAATATGACGCTAATGAAATTTTATGGGCCATGCAAAGGTTTATTTTTATTTTTATTTTGTTTTTTTCTCTTCACTTCATCCCGAGCGTCCTCTGGCGCCCAATTCGCCATTGTTGCCAAAGCTGATGCCCAAATAACGGTAAATTAAGCGAGATAAATCTGTGTAGGAGGAGAATTCAGTAAAGGACCTCCTCAGTTTCTGTTCTGTTCAGTTCAGTTCAGGAGCAGCTCGAGTGTCGGGTGTTTTGCTTGGGATTAAAATTTCTTTTTTTTTTAGCTTTTGTTTTTGCTGCTTTCGCTGTGGGACTGACTTCTCTAATATTTGCAGAAAAAAACAACTGGGCTATTTATTTGTAAACAAGTTGGCATTTTTAAAAATTTACATCATTTTTTATGCTTGCCAGCTAAAATTGGTAGGGAGGGAGAAAGGAAGCGTGCTCCTTGGTTTTGGTGCCATCATAAAAATTGGTTATAAAATTGTTTGGCCGTAAATGAAGTATGCGCATTTTTTGATGAATTTGTTTTGTAGCCAAAACGGCGCCAACAGCAAAGGAAATATTTATTTATATATATATATATATCAGCAGCTTAGTGTGATTTTTATGGATCGGTAATAACACGCATTCGGCGTAAGACAACAATTTTTTTGTTTTTTTATTGTTAGGAAAACCTTTAATATGCCCAACGAAGTGTCAGTCAAGATAAATTTTTATGCTTGTACATATATCAATGACATTGTTCTGAAATATGTATTTAATAGTATATTATTAATTTTATTATTTAAAAATTTATGAATGCTGCAACATAAATTCTCGTATTAAAAAAAAAAAAAAAAAAATCACAAAATTCCGATTTTCTTCTGCGTCTCACTATTACTAAGATTCAATTCTGAAAATGCCTATGTTTATAATACGATTATTAAAATATTGCGATTTATAAATGGTATACATAAACACAATTGTATTAAATATCAAGACTTTTCTTCTAATATTAGAAGTTAGATTGCACTTTTGAGAGAATAAACCATTAATTTTTAGCAGTTAAAATAAATCTTATAAATTTTCCTTAGCTTGTTCATATTGCAATTAATGTCGATTTGATTAAAATATAAAAAATTATTCACAACAAATGTTAGATATATAATGATTCTTTTAATAATGAGAACTGACTACCAAGAAAAATCCATTTAGTATGCTTTTGGCTACATTTTATATTTTTAATACACATAACATTTAAATTTCTCGGTACATAGAATTTTGTGTATTCGACATTTAAGTTTAGTATGAATTCAGGAAACATTAGCAATTCTTGACAATTTGTAAAAATTTTGCTGTTCTTTCGAGGACAATATTGTCTGCTATTGAGCTTTGTAAAAATCTATAATATGTAATTGGAAAAACGTAAATGAACTCGAAGATAAACAGTCTGTCATTTACTTATTTTGAATTTCTGTATATAAATCAGTTGGTTTTTTTATTTTAAAATTTTAACTAAAGTCAGGTTGTATATGAAATTGTGCCCATCCAAAGAAATTGTTGTTAAATTTTCATAATTAAATATTTTTTTTTTTATGTGTTTTAAGCAATTAATTATGGAAAAGGTATAGCAAAAAATACACACCTTTCAAATTTTTTTTTATTTGAATTTTGACCACAGACACCCTGTAATCAGACTTTTAACAATTTACGGAGACTCGAAGTATTCTACATTTTAAATAAACTTGATCTGTGCATTGTATACACAAATCTACATTATATGGATTAGCAGAGGGTTATAGCCAGATAAATTTTGTTATTAATGCTGATTTGACACTGTTGCAAATGCCGCCATTTATCTGAAATCCATTTGAAATCCCTTACATATTTTTAATAGCTAAAATTATGCAAAAAAATATCAAACCACTCAATTTATTTGCTAGTTCATATCCATTGCAAATAATCAGTTTCCTCTTTGATAATATTTATTATATTCTTTCCCGACCATTAGTCTAATTGATAGTTTTTTTTTTTTTTAGTTTTGATGCAATCAACATAAAAATCAAAGTAAACTTTTAGGACATGATTGATTTGCAACTGTGCGAAGCGTAAAACGCAAAAGAGATTTATATGCCATTAAATCTAAATAAAACGATTAATCTAAATCTTTAATCAAATTACTTTGAACAAAAAGCGCAAATGTCTGATCCCCCCTCGCTCTCTCTCCCTCATTCGTCACTCTGGCTGCGTCGTCGCTTTGTTGATTTTGCTTTTATATATATTTTTTGTTATTTTAAATTAAAATGTAATAGAAAATTCATTGGGTGACATTAAAAATGCACTTATCGGCTTAACCCGGGCAAATTGCAGAGTGTTGCATGCCCCAGGATTCCAACTCCCCCCACCTCGATTACGACCTCGACTCGGAACAAATTGCATGAAATTAATTAAAAATGCATGTGTATTTGTGTGTGTGTGTGTGCCTGTGTGTTTGCAGCAAAGTGCCATTGTGTGTTTGTGTGTGTGTGTTGCGGCATGCTTTTGTCAAATGGGTGGCCTAAAGTGACCCACAGGCTGTTGCACGATGCTAGGAGCCCAGAGCAGAGGTCACGTGGACGGCGGCAGGAATTTCATACATCGATTTATTAATGTCAGGAATGCACTACTTGCCACGCCCACCTTACACAACGTTTGCCCCTTTTTATTTTCGCCCTGCGCGTGACGTTGTAAGCGGATTGTGGGCGGAGGCGAGGGGAGGCATCGCGGCAACATCAACAGCAGCAGCAGCAGCAGCATTTTTGGACGGTATCCATCAGTTATTTCCAATTTTGCATGTGCAATATTAACGCATGCAGAGTATGTAGGCAAAAAGGGGGAGAGAAGTGGCAGAATGGAAGGCAGATAGCAGGGTATATTGTCTGCAACGAGTCCCACGTGATTTTTCTGTCTGTTTGTTGTTCTATGTAGCTGTTGTTTTTGTTTTAATTTATAAAAATACAATACAACAGCATTTGTATACTCTTTAGGTTGATATTCTTCGTTTGAAGAGTGCTGTCAAATGTATAATATATATTCCCAGAAATAATCTTTTACGGAGAATATTATTTAAATATTTCATGAGGCTAAAATCTCATTTTCATTAATGTAAATGTAGTTCATTTTTTTTTTAATGTATAAAAATAACAAGAAAATTTATACCTTAGTTTAATAAAATAATATAAATTGTTTTCGACTCCTTTTCGAGTTTCTGATATTGTTTATTATCAAAGTTTTCATTATACTGTACTAAAATCAAATTTTTTTTGAAGTGATTCAGTCGTTTATCGAAATTTTAAACTGCTAAAAATTGAATATAACAAGAGATTTTTATAAAAAATAACTGATTTATTAAAATTTAAATTAATGTAGTTTTTTAGAACATTTTCAATAAAAATTAAATAGTTTTGTAGTATATTTTCAATATATGCATACATAATGTACATATTTTATATTAAATGTGCGTTTGTAAAGAGTATCTATAGATTCGTTATAGTCCTGCTTGTTATTATTTTGTGTTCACCAGGCTCAGGGAACATATATACATATGTGTGGGTTGGGAAAAAATTGAAAGAACTGACTTAAATGGGACTGGGGATACAGGCGCAAAAGTGACTGATAGAACTGCCGAAACTATGACAGTACATGCAACTGTTGCGAAAGGTGCTTTAAGAGTTGTGCCAACTTTAAATTTATGAAAAACGATTTATTAAAATTTCCCTCTTTTGCTGAAAGCCAGACAACAGATGAAAGTATTTATTTTTAATTTAAATTTCACTTCCCAATGATTTTTTTTAATTTTTAAGCCAGTTTAGTTAACGGAAATTTTTATTAAATAATCTCAAATTATGCAAATGAAATGCTTCTTTTTTATTATGAATAAATTAAAGTCTTTTATTAAAATACACACTGAGTGTTGTTAAATTTATTATTTAGCTTATCTTCAACTGAATTTCAAGCAACTTCTCTAATCGCCCTCGCTGACAGTAGCCGCTTACAATAAAGCTGTTTGTTGTTGATTTTGTTGTTGTTTTTTGTTGTTTCTTGTTGTTTTTGTAGTGACTGCTGTTATTTTAAACGTATTGCTGCCGTCGCAACGTCGCAACGCGTCGGTTGCATGCTACGAACTCTGTCGCTTTTGTTGCTGCTGCTGCCGCTGCCGCTTGCTGTATCTACAATGCAACAGCTTTTTAACTCCCCAAACGAACGGTGAACGGTGAACGGCAAACGGCGAACGCATTTTTGCATAACACATTAAATATTCCAGTTTAAATATTTCAATTTAAACTGCATCCAGGCTATGCTCCTCCGTCAGACAACTCTAGTAATGGACAACTACACTTGAAGAAAACTGCATTTACTAGTTTTTAAAGCGTTTTATGGGCATATTAAATTTTAGGAATTTTTATTTTGATTTTATTTGGCAGATAAAGGTATTTTTAAGCCTATAAAGTGTAAATATTTATTATAATATATATTATTATTATTATTAATATATATTAATTAGCTTACTTATCGCTCCAAAAATATAAAAACATAAAACAAACTAATCATTTTCTACACTCTCACTATGATTGTGTATTATTATATATCTTCTTCATCATTTTTCATAATTTGTCTATATACACTTGCCAAAAAAAACTGCATTCAATAGTTTTTAATGCGTTTTATAGGCATATTAAATTTTTAGGAATTTTTATTTTGATTTTAGTTGGCAGTTGAAGGTTTTTTCAAGCCTATAAAGTGTGTATATATATTATTACTTGCTTAATTAGCTTACTTATCGCTCCAAAAATATAAAAACATAAATTAAACTAATCATATTCTACAATCTCACTATGATTGTGTATTATTATATATTTTCTTCAGCAACATGCAGAGTTGAGTCGATGTAGCCTTGCCCGTCTGTCTCTCTGAGCGCACAGATCTCGTAGACTATAAGATCTGAACTGAGTTTATTTCAAATACCCTATACTTCTCTCAATTGTTTTTTTATAAGTAGCATTTTTCAATATATAGCATATTTTTTTCGCTGAGTGTATAACTTCAGTTACAGCTTCTCTGTTGCAACTTGCAACTGGCAAGTCTTCAGTTTTGCCAGAGCTTTTACTTTCAGTTATGTGGAGAGTTGTTGGTGTGCTCCACATTTAAACATTTGTCTGCTGGCTGAATACCAAAGGGGCAGGCAGGCAGGTGGGTGGCGGGTGGTGGGAGGCTGCGTTTCCTTATAAGTATTATTTTGCTGCTGTTTAAAAAGTTAACAAGCGAAATATTTTGATATACCGTCTCGCGGTTTGGAATCACGGTTCAACTGACTCTTCCAGTCAAGTAATGCATGAATGAATGAATGAATGAATGAATGCATGACTGACTGACTGAGTGACTGACTGACTGACTGGCTGACAGTGGGTATGTCAGAATGTCTGTCAATCTGTCAGTCGGTCTTTCGACTTGTATGGGCTTTTTAATATATTTATTCTTTGCTTGGTTTGTCACATTTGCATGATAAATAAATTTATTTCGCTATCTTCTTGCGTATATCTAAAGGTTGTTTGTTTTCAGTTTTCTGCACGCTTTTATCTTTGATCCGAGTGTAGAGAAGTTGTTGACCAACAAAAAAACAAAATAAAACAAAAAAAAAATGTTGCTGTAATGCTTTCAACGCGGCGTTAGAAATAACGCTAATAGTCGGGGACGCAATTTATGAAAATTACTGCACAATGATGCGGACAAGGACGAAAAACGGACAACGGAGCCGGACCCTCCACTACAACCAGACTGAACCGGAGCAGTCATAAAAAATAAGCACCGCCAAACAGTTTGTTGTTGTTTTTTTTTTGTTTTTTGGATTTTTTGTTGTCATTGTGGTTGCCCCACGCTTCAGTCATGTGTCGCTATATCTTTATTGTTGTTGCTGTTGTTGTTGTTGTTATTGTAGCTGTTGTGACACCATGTGCGCCAAGTGTTGAAATGTTTTTTAACGCTCAACTTTGCCGACTGCTTTTAAACACGCATTTATCGCGATACTCTGCAAAATGTACAGAGCATTACAAATTTTTTAATATGAAAAACAATATATAAAACACCAAAATAATTTTTTTTTTTAGGTTCTTTAAGAATTTGTTTAAAATCTAGCTTTAAAAGCCAAGAGAATATAGCTTTTAATTTTTTGAAAATACTTTTCAATTTTTAAAAGTGCTTTTTATTTAAAAAAATCCATTTTATAATCAAAATAAATTGCCATTTTTACAAATAATAAAATATATTGCCAGCTCAAAAATATTAAAAAAAAATTTTTTTTTGATTTGAAGCTACTGAAAAATAGTTTTTTAATTAATTATTTCGAATAATAAAATATATTTCCAGCTTAAAAGTATTTAAACAAAATTCTTTCTAATTTTTTAATTAATATTTTTTATTTTTTATATAATATTATTATAATATTATTCGTAATAATAAATTAAAAAACTATTTTCCAGTAGCTTCAAAACAAATAGTATTTAGAATGAAGTAATATATTTAATAGTCGAAGAGTAAGCTAATTTCAATTGAAATATTATAGATATTTAAAAAGTTAAAACTAAAAGAAAAAGTCAAAAGAACTATTAATATTAAATTGAAGATTCAAGAGCTTTTAAAATTTAATTTAATGTTCTATAAAAAGTTACAACTTTCTTCAACATAAATATAGTATTTATTTTGCAGAGCATACAAATATCGTCTTATTTATTTACAGATTATTTTCTTCTTGATATGAATTTTTTATTTTTGGTTAATTTTTAACTTGTTTTTTCTTCTTTTATATTTTTCGAATAATTTTTTTTCTCGGTTCATTTGGCACAGCATCGCCATACAAAACTGAGTCCGAAAAATGTCTGCTAAAAAGCAACAAAAAATAACAAAATAAAAAGAAAACAAATAATAAAAAAAAACAAGCGTCCATGGTGTAAAAAAAAACAAAAACTTTAAATTTGTTCTACAACATTGCGTGCGCCATTTTGTTGTTGTAGTTGTTGTTGTTGTTGGAGTGTCCTTGCGTCGGTTGATAATAATTTTATGCTTACCCAACGAACATTTTGCGCTCTTATTTTTTTTGACTGTGTTGAAAGTGCAAAGTTTTGCTTAAACGCTCATAACAGTAAAAAGAAAATAACAAAAATATTATGCAATGGCAAAAATGTGCAAAAGTACAGTGTTACCTTGGAAAGTAGAACGACTTGGTACAGTAGTAATAATGATGGACTAATATTTGAATTTTAGCAATAATATAATTATGTCCAACTATATATTAGATATTTTTTTATTATTTTTGTATTCAATACCCGATTTGTTAATTTATAAAATTTTTTTAATTTAATATTTTGATGAGAAATTCATTAAAAATTGGTAATTAAAATTTATAGGAAGATAAAATATCCCGGCGATATTATTGCATAGTATTCTATCACTTTTAAACAGGAACTGTTCGGAAAAACTGTATTTAATTGTATTATATGCTAGAAAATGGAAAAAAATAATACAAATTAAATAAAACTTAATTTGATTAAGATATGGAACGATTTGACTTTAGTACACAAAGCGGAAAAGTGTAGAATTATTTTTAGGAGAAACCAAAGAGAAACTGCAACGAGATTTAAATTTTTACTGTATAATCCTAATACTTTTTACATAAAAAACCATGAAAGTTGATTTTTTAAAAATGTTTAATCAGACGAATGAGAAAGATAGAAACTACTTAGTTATTATTAAATCTGAGTAAAATAAATTTTAGTTAGGGCCGCAACAAACTTCACTAGACTGTTCTTGGTTATAATGAGTTTTTTCACAGAAAATTATAAGTTTACTTGAACCAAGTGTGAAAAGATCAGTTCGTACTTCAACGTCATTTAATATTGACATGGAAATGTTGCATTTATTGTGCAGCATCCTGTTGATCATCAGTAATTTTTCAATTGGAAATCTCAATGAATATTCTTCACAATCTGAAGATTCTTCACAATCTGAAGACTCTTCACAATCTGAAGATTATTCACAATCTGAAGATTCTGCCGAATCTAAAGGTAGTGGCTTAAATTTACAACACGCACATGAGATAGCACAAAATATGATGAACTTTGCGGTGAAGAGAGCTCAGCTCAAGAACGAAGAGAAACCCCAAGCGTTTATATTTTCGCCTTTGAGCATAATAACGACATTATCAATGCTGGTGCTGGGTACCAGGGATGAAGGTATTTTGAGTCTGGATCCCTTTTATAACGAACCCGAGATGGTGTTGCTATATGAGCAACTTGGTTTAGTGCTTGATGACATTCAACGTTCAAAAAAGAAAGAAAGAAATAAACCTTCGCCGAAAGTGAAATTGAGCCATGGATTCTTTATACAAGATGGCTACAGCTTAAATCCCGATTACAGGTGGGCAAAATTTAAAGTTATTGCTGTCAGATAATTTTAATTTTCTCTTTTTACAGAAAAGTTATAGATAATGTCTTTAAAGCGGAGGTTATACATGTCAATTATAATAAACCGGCTAGGGCAAACAAAATTATTGATAATTGGATAGAGGCAAAGTTAAAGCTCAAAAATCTACCACTCCGTGAGGGAATTACGAAAGACGCTGATATTGTACTGTCCAATGCGGTTTATTTTAAAGCCAGATGGGCCAACGAGTTCAGTTCTGGTATGTCCAAGATTAGAGAATTCTATAGATACGGTGTAAATTTTACACCTGTTGGCAAAGTTGTCCTAATGGCAACATATGGCCACTTTCCTTATTATGAAGATGCTGAGTTACAATATCGTATTGTTGGTGTGCCCTATCATAAGAACTTGATATCATTGTATATTCTACAACCTTGGGATTCTTCCGAGCGGGTTCTGCGACTTTTTCAGAATAACATGTTTGGTTATGATTTTGAGGATTATATAAGTAAAATGGAACCAAAGCACATGATCCTGATGATACCAAAGCTATACCATTTCTTTAGCTATGAGCTAGGCGAAATATTCAAGGACATGACATTTAATAGAAGATTTGAATTGATAAAAGGCGCAAAACCTGCGCCACCTGTCGGAAATGTCTCCAGAAGCATACGTAGACTACTTGCATTTGGACACAAAAAACGAGAATCGAAATTACCTATATCTCAAGCGATGCTTGATAATATATTGCACTCGATTGTTTTTGATTTGGATGAGAAGGGCACAGAGGTAGGCGCCTCTACAGTCGGTATAATGCCCAGGGGGGGCGTAATACCCAAAAAAATAGTTCGAGTGGATACACCATTTATATTGCTTGTGCGTCATGAACTCACTAGAGTTCCATTATATTATGGTGTTATCAATGCACCAAACATAATTCAGAGTTGATGAGCACTAAAGAAAATGATAACTGAGTATGCATAAATATATATGTTTATAATAATATTGTAATTGAAAAGGTGCATATTTAAAAAATTAATAAACTCAATAAATTTCTTACAAATTATACATTTTATATATTTTCGTATTTTGCCTTTAAAATTGTAGTTTGATTTCTATACTTTGATTTTGTTAAATAATTGGAATATATTTAAAAATTAATAGTTTTTATATTTGCCTGTTGTATAATACACTTGAAGGAATTTTACTTTTATGCTACATGAACTTTACTTTTATAAAGTTTCAAATATTTGACATAAACTTGATTTGAGCAAGGAATAAATATGGTATCTTTAGCTCTTCTAATCTCAGATAGACAGACGGACTTATAGACAGACAATTAAAAACCTACAAAGCTAAAACTGAATTTATGAAAATTATAGTTAGATCTGTATTCTGCTAAATATTCAAATTTCATCAGTTGCCTTTAGTTAATTTGTTTTGTTGTTTAGCAAAGTCTCTGGCAAATATTTAATTTAAGTTTTTAATATTCTGGCAAATGCATTGAATTTCTAAATTCATATTTATATTGCTTACAATTTGCCCCAGCAACCAACCAATGTGCATATTTATGCGTAGAAAATATAAAAACCGCAAGAAAGTATGCTATAAAAAATTGCAATGTACTTTATAATAGCAAAAGTTGCGTAAAAAGTTGTGTGTGTTTGTGTGTGTGTGTGTAATGTTATATAGCTTTGGCTTTGGCACAGTAAAACATTATATATGTTAGCCACATTCAAAACACACTGAAGGGAATTTTATTATGCAACAACCTGGGCTCTGACGACTTTATTCAAAATTTTAGAGAAATGCTCTATAAGCAAATTGAAGCTTGTTTATTTTGTGGTTTTAATTGTTGAAGAATTTTATAATTAAGATGATATTTTGTGTACATAAATGCTTTAGTTATTAAATTTTATTATTAATATATTTCTAGTCTGCTTTAAAGTCTGTAAGCTCAAGATAAAGAAATTAAAGTAGAGTATTTTTTATTTTAACTAAGTTAGAGTATTGCATTAGTTCCCTCTCTTAAAATATCTTTCAAAGCACAAATATTGCGTATACGCCGCTGTGTGCGTGGCCCTTCAAGTTAATGCCACTTTACGAAACTTTTATGTTATGCAACGAAGCTAGCAAAGCTTCCCTCGCCCATATTCTTTATTATGAACCCTCAACACTCTACGCTACCCTATAAGCTCCCCTTAAAACCCCCCGTACAATCATTTTTCGATGCCCAAGCGTGTTCCTAATGGTGCATTGTTGCGCTTTTGAAGTTTAGCCGCGTGCATTTCGCGTTCATTTGCAAAAAGCCAAAGGCAAAACTCGTAAAGCCCCAACCAAAAGCCGCTGCTCAGCTCCCCTACCAAAAAAAACTGAAGCCAGAGTTATGCTTGAGCCGCATTGTACAAATGGTTTATAATAAATTTTACATTATGTGCTATTTTATATTTTTTGCTAGGATTTTGCAGTTGCATTTTGTGCACAATGGACGAGCCTAATTAAACCTTAATGCCAGGCAATTCGATATTGTAAATTAACGCCAGCTGCTATTGAGAGGCTTTTCTAATTTGCATATATATTTTGCTAAAATTATGCAATTTTCCCAATTAAATTAAACTAAATTTTGACCTCGCCACGCTTATTGATCATTAGAGAAGTTTTTTTTTTTATTTATTATATATATATTTTTTTTGCTGCTGCACCTGCTGCAAATCTATTGGCAATGTGTTGCCAATGCCAGACTAATGACACTGTCATTCCATGGCCATAGCTCCACCCAGTCGCTACTCTTGCCCTTTCCGCCGTGCTGCAATTTTTGTTGGCAAGAGAAAAGTTTTGCCGTAGAAAACTGTGCCAAACACGGCATAAAATGACAGGCAAATGTCTTTTAAATGACGCGAGTGAGACACAAAAGGGAACGCCCGCGGGATTTGGCAGTCCCCTGTTAACCATGTCCCTCCCCTTTACTCTATTCATTGCCTGCAATGCCACGTCCTTTTCGTCTTCGCCGGCGTGGCTGGCGATGCGCAACTAAGCCCGTAAAAATCTATTTTTCAAACCAGTTGACAAGGCATCCCTCCAGACGGCGGAAGGGAGTAGTTTGAAAGGCAGCGGGGCGTATGGGAATATATATATTTTATGTGTGAAGCAGAAATGAAAAATGGTTCACATGTTTGGATATATGTATATGGATAAGGTATATTAAACTTGGACGTATCATATCATATGAGTTGCCGCTTGCTAAATCATATATCGAAATTTCAGATTGCAGAATTTTGAAAGAAACTGTACTTGATTGGAATTTAAATAAAAACAAAAAACTCTATAAGTCGAGAACTGGGATATTTACCAAAATCTAAAAAATATAGCAATGAGCGGTCGAAATTAGAGTATATATATATATTTTGAATATATTCAAGTGTAAATACTAACGTCTACCCCTAAAGAAATAACACTTCCAAAGTATTTAGTTTGTTTAAGATTTTCTATAAAAAAATATAGATATCGTACAATATTTTTTTTTTTTATAATACTTTAATATTTTCTCAGCAGCCTTGTTATTTATTAGTAATCATTTTTTTAACTTGGAATATTACAATAAAAGTCAAAATAATTTATACAATAGCATAAATATTTTTATTCAATTTAAAAAAATATTAAAGTTAAAGCTCTGCCAACAAATTGCTGAATAGAAATATATAAATAAATATGTATGAATATGCCACCTTTCACATTTTATAAAATGTAACCCAAGCTATGCCTTGCATCCCAAATAATTTTTTTTATACTGCTATTCTTACTTACACAATGTTAAATAAATATATATACAAACTCAAAAATGAATAAAATAGGAAAATATATAAATAAAAGTAGGCAAATGTAGGCGACTAGAACGAATGACAATACTGATGACTATGATGACGACGGAGACAGAGACGGTGACGGTGACGTTTTTGGGTAAGTTGCCCTTGGGGAACCATTTCAATTATCAGGCCACAGACGTACTCAAACCCGGACAAGCCTAACCATATGCTCAAATATGGAACAGTTTTGGCCAAAATCTCTCAACATAAACAAATGATATGAATGATGTACTGTGGGAAGAACTAGGCAAAGTTTATCATGAAAGTTTTAACTGAAATAAATATAAACAAAAATAACTAAAACAAATATAATATATAATATAACAAATATAAAATATAATATAACAAATATAGAGCTGGATAAAGAAATGTTTAATCTGTTTATCAGTGCAAGAAATAGATTTTTAAAAAGTTTTATTTATTTTTTATATTGTATTATCATAAAGAAATTCTTTATTATTATTTATTTATTTTTTTCAATATATATTTTGTGCATTTTTGCATTACAAATTCAATTATTAAATAATTTTTTTATAATTATTAATAAATTCTTATTTTATTAATCAGAAATTTTTTTAATTAAAAAAAAAATAGTTTCATATATTTCCTACTTAAAATCTCAACTTTCTTTAATTAAATATATGATTATTATTATCATTTTAAACTGAAACCTTGACAAGCCATTTAAGACCATTATTTTCGTTGTTAAAGTAATTTCTCCTATATTTTTATTTCGTATCTTCTTTTTCCATTTATTTATTTCTGATTTTGTAAAGAATTAATTCAGTGTAGCCACACTGTGCAACACCGAGACATTTTGGAGAGTCTGCTCAAGAGGTCAATCCTGGGTCAGACATGTTCGCATCCTGTTGCAAAGACCTTGCTTAGGCAAACAAACACGGCAATCATGACACTTTTTATGCATTTGCATAAAAAAGAAGCCGCCCCAATGCCTAAAAATTTAGAGCCCCAAAACGAAAGTTTTCTTTTTAGCCATTCAAAATTTATGTGCCAAAGCAAAATCAATAAACTGACGAACCAGTCCCAGTTTCAGTTTTCATCTAACTCTAACCACAGTGTGTAAGGGTATTGCAAGTTGGTCACTGAGTTTGATAGATGCTAAATAAAGAAAGTAGTATATGTTAAAAATAGAGTTATTCTTAATTAAAATTGAAAACATTTGCCAAAAGATTGTTAAGAGTTTAAATTGTAATTTTACAGATTTCTAAAGATAATATATAGGATTCAAAAATTGTCTAAATTAAAATTGGGGATTTTTCTTAACATTTTAGTATGTTTTAGAATAAATCAAATTTTTTTATAATATTTTTTATAGTTGGCTTTTACTGATTTTATATATTTTTAATATTTATTTATATTTTTTATGATCTTTAGATATTTATTTTTTGGCTTAAGAATTCACTGAATAAATTTCGGGACGTTTTTATAGTGTTTAAATATATTTTAGCATGAATTAGATTTTTTATAATAAATTTGTTTTTGGTTTTTACTGATTTTATATTCTTTTATATTTATATTTATACAATTTATTTTAAAGCAATATTATTCAAATTTAGTAATATTTTTGTTTTATTATAGAAATAAATGATTAGATTGCTATTTTTATGCATTCAAATATATTTTATTACAATTTTTGCATATCTATGTAAAACATACTGCAATTACTGTATTTATATACAATAAATTTGAAAAAAAAATATATTTCCGAAAGCGTATCGAAACTTTTGCTTGTCGATAATAATATTTCTCTTTTCTAAACTTTTTTTTTATTTTGCCTTTGGGCTACTTTGCCACGGCCTGCTTATCAGTTGACAATAAATTTTTGTTGCCCAGGGACATAAATTGAGCGCAGAGGTCCTCTACAAACCTTTGTGATGTATTTTTGTATTTGTATAGCACTTGGATGGTGTGTGTGTGTGTGTGGGTGTGAGGGGGTGTCATTGAGGTCATAAAAAGCGTTGCACACTTTGCGGCATTAAACGTGAATTTTATGCACAAAAATTATATGGCATTGCAGTTAAGGAGGCAAAAGCATCAACAGCAGCAGCAGCAGCAGCAGCTGTTCTGAATCTTGAATCCAACGGCTGTTTTAAGTTTAATTAAGTTGAAAATATTTGTTGCTTTAAATAATAATAACAACAGCAACAGCAGAAGCAGCGCAATGCCATAAAATCTATAAAAACAAACATACAAATACAGGAAAGCAAAGCAAAGCAATGTTACAAGCTCAACAAAATGTGAAGTAAAGTAAAAAGGCCGCAACCGTTGGACGGAAATAAAATGCTCAGTAACTGTAAATACAATGCGGCGTATGCGTAATGTGAGAATTTTATGCAAAAGAGTCTTTGTGCGATAACAACAACAACAAGAGCAGGAAAATCAGGAGCAGGAGCAGCAGCAGGAGCTGCTTAGACTTTGGACGACATCGCTTGGCGCTTTGGCTTGCGTCTGACTATAAAACGGCGCCCAGAGCCGTATAGAGGCAACGTGGTCCTTACCAATATTGTTCTTGCTGTTGTTGTTGCCCATTGCCCTGGCCTGGCATTAAAATTTGAAGCACCAAATTAACTGCAGCTTTTGCACAAGCGAAACGCGAGAACCGCTCACAAGCTTTATAATACACTTTAGCCAATAAAATGTGGACAGGAATATTAGCTATGTGAAAATTTTGGAAACTTTACTAAAAATCTATATATTTAAAGTATTTTCTATGCAGCTTTTAATATAACTATTTATTTAGAGAAATATTGAGGTTTTCAATATAGAAATGAATATTTAATTGATATATGTTATTTTCTTAGTGTCTTTCCTTTAATTAATATAGAAAAAAACAGTAAATAGATTAAATTTTTTATATGGTTAACAATTTTATAATTTTATGGAGTTGATAAACAAAAATTGGCAATGAATATAGTATAATTTAGTTAGCTCAGATGTTGCCAATTTGCAATCATTTCAAATGTATTTTTAAAATCTCGAATCTCTTTGAAATATTTTTTTTTTGAATTTAGAAATCATTTTTTTTTTTATATATTTTTGATTTGTAATATATTTTTTTACTTTGTAAAAATCAAGCTGGCATTTTTTTTACATTCTACTGAATATTAACTATTTAATAATAATTTATATTTAGTTGTTTTACGGTCTAGTCTTGCTTGCAATATTTAAATATACTTTCGACTGTATTTTGAATTAAATTTTTACTTAAGCAGAGCATTTTGTATTCGTTTAATCATTGCATTAACCAGTTTTTTACTTGTTATTTTTTTTTTCTTATCGTTTTGGATTTTAAATGTGAAAATTTTCGTTTGCTTATGCCTGGCCGTTGTTTCTGTTGTTACTGTCTGTGCTAGTTTCGCGCAATGATGATGAAAATTAAAATAAAATGAAATACATTTGCCTACAGTAAACACAGCATATACACAAACACACAAACACACATACATTTAGTATACATATATCCGGAGTAAGAGAGGAGCAGCCTTTTGCTACTACTTGGCTGTAGAGACAGTTTTGTGCCATTTCCTGTTGTGTGTTGTGTTGTGTTCTGTTGGTGGCGTCGCAGCTGCCGCCATTTTGGGCGCCATTTGCCTAGCTGTAGCTGTAGCTGGGGCCGCGCACGCTATGCTAATCGGAAACGGAAATGGCGCATATTAATACGCAAGCTGCTCTCGAGGAAGCCGGTCTGTTGGTTGGTCGGTCGACTAAGTAAGGCCGGGCGCATGAAATTTTTAAAACCTAATTAAAATGTTGAAATGGAATTTGTTAATTTAAAATTGGGTAATTTGCACAAAGTCGGCCAAGAGACTAGAAGCTTCAAATTGCTAACAAACCGATGCTGCCAGAGCAGAGCAGCTGGAGCGCAGTTAACAACTTTGTTGCTGTAAATTAACTACTCATAATGCCGCTGCCCGCTGCCCCCTGCCCACTCCGAATATACGTACATATATACCCTAACTAAAGTACTAGTCTCGGGTCCAGAGGCTTGTCCTTGGTCCAGGCGCTACGAACGTCTCCAAAATTGGCAGTAGCTATAAACATTGTGCTGCAATTAAGCGTTATTTATAACCGTCTAGCTGTGTGCCCCCAAAATTGCCCGAATCGCCTTGCCTGAATCCTTCGAGCGAGCTTGCCAGCATTTTTGGGGCCAATGACTTAACTGTTATTGCATTTTGCACCTTCTTCTTCGCATTATTTTTATTTTTATTTTTTTTTTTAGCTCCCTATTTCATTCTGGCGTCAAGTTTTGGCGTCAATTGACAACTTTTGTTGCCTTGAACGTTTTTTTTTCTCTCCTTTCTTTCTCTGTTTGCGCTATCTGATTGAGACGCTAAAAGTGTGCAAAATATAAAAAAAAGAAGAAAATAATAAGAATGAAATAAAAAAAAAGATCCAAATGATGTCGGGCTAACATAAAGCAAAGCATGGCGGCCAGCAAGAAATTGAGATTGCTATAGCTCTCTCTATAGATATAGAAATCGTCATGGCTATAGTCTGCTTTATACTCCTTTTTATTTTTTTTTTATTCTTCTTTGATTCTCACTGTTTTGTTGGTTCCGCGGCTGACACAAAGAGCGTATACAAACAGGCGGGAACTCTGCAATTGGCAACTTCTAACTCCGATATACTCTGTACTCAGTGCAGAAATTAATTAAAATTAATTGACTATAAAATTCAAGTTGATAAATATGTCTGTACTGTGTTAAATTATCGAATAATATCTATAGTAATTTGTGAGGCAGAATTTGAACATCATTTAGATTCTCAGCTCCGCTTTTTGAATTTTGTTTGAGTTTATTCTTGATATTCCACAACTCAAAATACTTTTTGTCACCTTAACCGAACAGAGTATACAAATAACTGGTTGCCAGGGCTGCAATGCGATATTGCTGAATACTTTTGGTTTTGCTGGTGTCTAAAAAGGTGAGCACGCTATATAGTTTGAACTTTGGCCAGTTTGTTGCGGTGACGATGTTGCAGCTGTTGCAAGATTGCAAGCCGCAATTTAAGCATAGCACGGTTTACTTGTTTTGGTCTTGAGTATAAAGTTTATAAACATAAAGTTTATGCTCTTATTAAAATGTTTTTGATAGCGTTGATATTTTTGCGTTTATCAAATAAAATATATTAGATCATTTTGACTAAAACTGAATATTTAGATATTGTTTGAATTGGCATTTAATATTTGTTAACAGGCTAATTGTTAATTTATGTATTTTTTTAGTATTAGTGCCATAAATATATATTTTTTTAAATTTCCTAAATTAGCTTAAAAATCCTCAGTACCGAAAATCTGTTTAGCAAACTGTCTGACTTTATTGCAGACTTCTTATTTGATTGCCTCTTGCTGAACTTCACAATTTTTAATTTGTAAAACGTTGCCAACTGGCTGCCGGAGTCCTGAATGCTTCACTGTGGTTGGTTTGGCAGCCTTTCCTTTAACCTTTAACCTCATGACTCACCCAACTTAGTTGCAAAAAAAAGAATAAAATAAATAAAAAGGGAATGCTTTGTTTTCTTGCCCTTCTACTTGGCATTTGCCATTGTATATGCAAGGTTTATACTTTTATTTATTTTTTTTTTGAAATTTTTATCTGGATGTATTTAGTTTATCGTTCATATTTTTCGCTTCCAACGAAACGGAACTCATTAAAATAATTCACATGCAAGCATTTTATCGATCGCAGTTTGACGTTGACGAACGTCGTCTGGAATATTTTTTTTTTTTTTTTATATATATATATTATTATTTTATTTCTTTTTATTTTTATTTTTTTTAACTGCTTTTTTAGTTGCACTCTGTAAATTTTCCGTTTTCCGTTGCTTGCTTTTCTTGCACGTGTCGAGAGTGCTTCGTCCTGGTCCTGGTTTACAGGAAATTCATTTGGCTCGCCTCCTGCTATAAATTTTATATGCACACACGACCATTAAGAATTAATAATATTTTAAAATGATGGCGCTAATGATGCGAAGAGAGTCGCTCACGGTGGGGCGGGTTGGGCGTGGCAGCTTTTCCACTTTACATACAATATATAAAAAGAAAACAAACACCACAAAAATGAAAACGTCAATTAAGTGACTGAAAAGGGAATGATACATTGAACAAAAGACCAAGGACTTCCACTTTGTTGTTGCAATCATTGAAAACAATAACAAGATTGTATAAAAAGTTGCGTGAAATATGCAGATATTAAGATACTCTTTTGATATACCCTTTAATCTGAGAATAAAGAAGAAAAATTAGAATTACTGACTTAATATAAATTATATTTTGTATATTTATATTTATTTATATTTTTATATTGCATTTTTGCATAAATTTGTGGCCTATTAATTTATATTATTTATGTTTTAAATTTTTCCATTAATTTTTAACATATTTATTTATACAATTTCATTATCAAATTTTTCACAATTTATAGGAACTAAATTTGAAGGTTTCTATACTAAAAGAAAAGGTTCTATATATTTAATTAATTTTATAATTAATTCTATATTTAATACTATAAAATCTAAACTGAAACAAAGACTTCTTTGAATTATCTTTTACTTTTAACCAAGAAACATACAATACATCCAAAACTAAGTTCCCAAAGGCATTTTTACACATTCAACAAATGATTTTACATAGCATATAGACTTTCTGATAGATTAATTCAACAACATTTACAATATCCTGGCAATCCTGGTGCCTTATGTGTGTGTGTGTGTGTGGGTCTGCCAAAAATTTTCCAAAAGCCTACACTACGTAATGATAAAAAGATATTACTTTTGTTTGTTGGCCATATACGTCAGGACTGGGGATCTGGGATCATGGACTGAGGATGAGGGCGAGAACAAGGCGGCTTTCATCTCCTGCATACTGATGAATGTGTGTATAAAATGTGTGCATGTGAATTGGATAGATTGGCTGTCTCGCATGCCTGAATGGAATTGCATTACCAAACAGTCGACACACGTCGATATGTCGATATGTCGATACTTCGACGATTGCGACGATGCGCGCCGTAACCCAAACCAAAAGAAATCATCTTATTTGTTCATCATCAATTATTGGCGTGCATCAGAAGCATCAGCAGCAGCGGCGTTGATGGAAACAATGGAAACGCCATGTATCACATGCGGAATACATTTATATATATATATATATCTATCAATAAAGTACACATATATCGATATATATATATATATATATATATATATATATGTACATATGTATGAGGCGTGCAAAGTGCAGGCAGGGAAAAATATGTGATTGCATGCATAACGCATGCATCAGATGTTCAAAAAAAATGTATACAGGAGCGTATTGTCAAAGGGGGGTTACTTAATGTATAAATAGAATATAAAACTGATGGAACGCATTTTTCAAAAGGTGCAATTTAAGCTATAAAAAGTCAAAGAATAATAACAGATATTTTTATATATAAATTTCCACTTTGAAATGTTCCATTGCAACAATCGATAGTGTAATTCCCGCTTTTTATTTATAAACATCTTAAATATGCCATATTAATATTTCTTACATTTACAAAGTTATTTAACGCTCGATTTACTTGTCCATGGTGTGGAAACAACCCCAAGTAACTAAAACTTCCCCTATATCATTTTCAAAGTTGATAAAACTTTTTATTTTCATACTGTTGCTGACGCCTTCGATTTATGTTGCAAAATGCAACATAGCGTAAATTTTTGTAGTGACTCTATCGTGTACAAAAATATACTCTATATGGGGGATGCCATTTGATGTGGCTTTAATTTGATGCCTGCAAATTGGTTTGACCAGTCGAACTTGCTTTTTCATATTAATAGTAGAGTGGAGTCGGTTAGAGTCTTATAAGTTGAATTGCAACCCCCAAAAATGGATAATGGACTGAACTTTGAACTATGTCTGATTTTCTCCCTTTTCTCCTTCTCTGATTTCCAATCTCGTTAAGCTGATTTCATAACAGCATCGACAGCAGCATCCAAAAGACAGGGGTAAAAATAAGTGTGCTGTGCCTGCCCCCCCATAATGACCTCAACTTGGAGCTCTCACAACTGGCCAACGTCCTGGCACTCGTCCTCGTCATCGTTGCTTTTGTTGCTTTAAATCAAATGCTGCCGCATTTCACACTTGAAGCCGGCATTTCCCAGTGTCCCCAAGAGTTGCGTCTCCGGTCAGTTCTTTTTCCTTTTGCACATTGTTGTTCTCTGGCATTGGCGCGATATGATTGCCAACCGGAAAATGTTGAGGAAAATTACATTTCCAAGGGAGTAGGTATAAAGAGGGCGAGGGGGCCAAGACTTCAAAAATTATTTACTGCCCGAGACGTTGACTTCATTTTGTTCGCTGTTGGTTATCAGTTGGGAGCTGTTATTTATAGCAAACATTTCTTCTTCTTCTTGTTGTTGTTATAAATGGTAGCCTCTAATTTGTTGTTGTTGTTGCTGTTGTTGTTTATCAACAAAGTGCAGCAGCAAACAGCGTTGATAAGTGCTAGAATATTGTCAAACATTTGTTTATAAGCTTTTAAAGTTGGCATTGGTAACTTTTGGTCTGTCTTTACCTTTTTTCAATAAAGTTAAAGTGACGCTTTAACATTTCTGCGACAATATCTGTTCACCTGAATTATAGAGAATTTAATTCAATTTTTAATTTAATTTATTACTGTAAATGTGGATCTAAATGTGACAAATATTGTATAATAACAGCTTTATTTATTTTTTTAATTAAATATATAAATTATTTGGTGCAGTACACCAGTTTACAGCACAGAAAACGAGCTGGGCTCTCACAGATTTATTAAGTATTTTGTGGCGCTGATTTCATAAATGCAAACCATTTTTTTTTTTGCAAAGAATGATTTTTGAGAAAATCGCAAATAACTAGTTTTTTTTTGCAGTATTTCGGCTTATTTATTTGTATCTAAATCAAATCTTATTCAATTTTAATTTTACCTAAACCAATAAATAATTATACCCTCTTTCTACCGGTTTGCCGTTTATGCGAATGGAATAAAAATTAATGGAACTACTTGCCTTCAAAGTTAATAAAACTATTTTTTTTTTAATTTTAAAAAAATTGCAGAATATTAATTCTTTTTTTTTACTTGAAAAAATACATTTCAAATTTTTTTTTTATTTTTTATATATATAGATAAATCTTTTACGAATATTTCAAGTATAAATTTAACCAAATCGGACAGTATTACTACAGAATTAACTCGAATAAATAAAAAGGCTTAAAAATAAACTCTCAGTAATAATTATTGATTTAAAATTGAATGAATATTGATTTAAAAAAGAATGTTAAAGAATACAACGATAATAACTTGAATTTTTTTTTCCTACACTTCATAGATTAGAAATTTCTAAGTGGAATATAAACTTGAAGCAAAAAAAAAAACTCATAAATCATTCGAATAGCTTTCAAATTGATTCGTTTAGCTTAAGGCCTAAGAGTTTTACAGTTTAGTTCATTTGGCAGTCGTCGGCTTGTTACGAGCTCAGTCGGTTATTAACCCGTCTTGAAGTCAAGCTCTTAACCCATTACTGACCCTTGCAACAATTTTTTTATATTTTTTTGTTTTTTGCTTTTTCTGCAGCTTAATATGCACTTTGTGGCCTACAAATACACATAAAAAAAAAGTAGAGAACACAGTTTGTGGTTTACTGAAACTGACCAACAACATAAATAAAACTACGACGGGCAATCAATGTGAGTGCAAAGCGTTTTCACCTCCCGCGGGCTGTAAGCAATGTTGCCAACAGTTTCCGTTATTATTTTTGTTGTAGCTTGAGTTGTTGTAGTTGTTGTTGTAGATGTTATACAGGCTCAATAAAAAGCGGACAGATGAACATCAAGGAGCGGCCAGGACGAGTCTGAAACGCTGAGCTGCATGCAAAATTAGCTAAGGGGCGTGTGTGTGTGTGTGTGGCGTGAAAATTTTCGTAGACTTTGCAATCGAGTTGGTCGAGAGAGAAAGAGAGAGAGGGCGAGAGAGAAAGAGCGAGAGCGAGCGAGGCTTTTTTGGTATGTCGAGCAGCGTTTACACATCAATACAATTTAAGCCCATTAATACTAAAGGCAAAATTGCAAACACTGTAAACGGAAACGGAAGCAAAACTCGCATACGAACAGTCAGACGGACGGACGTTCGGGACAGACGGATGCCTCCAATGACTACTTATACAAACATTCCAAACCAAAAACTGCACAGGGAAAACGGCATGAAAACTGAACAAACTGGGGAGGAGATGCTGCTGCTGCTGGTTGGAAGGAATCATTGCCGTCTAGCACGTGGTTTGGTTACAGGTCCTGTTTCGATTTTGAACTCACTCTCTCCCTCTCTCTGTCTAATGTGCTTGTGCAGCGTATATTAAAAAGGGAAATGAAATGATTGCGATTGCGATTGCTATGAGTACAAACTTGACCAACTCTCACAATTGGCACAATATCCAAAAGCATTGCCAGACAGGGGGGAGTCCAAGCTAAATTGCCACCAGTTGGGCAAACAGTTGAGAGGCTATCGAGGCTATCGATGCTATTGAGTTGTCCAGCAGCCAATCCCCACTACAATTCCATATCAATATAATTGTGATTGTTCGCCTACAAGTACGGACGATGAATGGGATTTGTATTTGGGTTCCTTTTCAGCTTGTGGTTTTTCATGCTAAATTGTATTAGGGTTGCGGCCATAAATGGAATTTAATAATGATATTTGTAGATTTTGAGAAATTAAACAAGAATTACAGGTGCAAGCATGACCTGGATGAGATTGCGAGTACAAAACTGTTTAATTTGGACTGTGGTTTAAAGTTAAAAATAAGTAGAGGATATTTACTATGGAAACTTTTCTGCCATATTTTTAAACTACAAAACTAATTCCATTTTTTTTTTCGATTTTTTTAAAGGTGTATTTTCTTCTGTTAATTAATCAGAACGTTGAATATTTAACTAAAGTATAACATAGCAAATTCAAAGCGACTAGAAATCAAGCTAAATTTATTTTCTCTGAAATCTGATCAGACAAATATTTATTGTGAAAGTCAAACTCTTTTTTAAGGTTTTTAAAGATCATTTGCTATAGCAACATTTCATCTTTACTTAAAACGCAATAACTTTTTTATTGATTTATTTATTTATTAATTTTTTAATACATTTATTTATTTAAGTATTTATTTAAGATTTTATTGATTTACTTAGCTGTGAATGTTGAAATAATTATTAAAAATAATCAAAGTTAAATTTTGAGCTAGCAATTTTTTGTTCAAAGTTTCCTTGATAGCGAATTTTTTTAAAGGATATTTTAGCAATTTGTTTGGCATAAAGCTGCTTCAATGATTCTTATTGACTGTTGCATAAGTCAATTTAATAGTTGCACAATTTCTAGTCTATTCGTTGTTGGTCTGCTGCAATTTTATACTCTACATCTATTGCAAATTATTTATTTAGGCATAATAATACTTTTGACAGGGTAAATAAAACAAATAAAAAAAAAATAAATAAAAATAAAACAAAAAAAATAAATAAAAATAAAATAAAAAAAAAAATCTTCTGCATGCTTATAAAATAAATTGGTTTTAATTTAAGCTGCGTACAGGATATCCCGCAGTTCAACACACTAGACTTGACGCATTTTTTCACATGGTCTGGTTGCAGCAGTTGCAGCACTAATATAGATGTATTCCCGGGGCGTGCATCAATATCACATACGCAACACAAATTGGCAATTCCGCTTTTTGCCACTTTTTGATGCCATTTTGATGATGGGCTGCCAAACGAAGCGAGCGGCATCTCAACTTTTAACTTTGCATACGGAAAAGGCTTCAACTTCTGGATACAGTTGGCAAATTCTTTTGAACTTCACTGTGTGTGTGTGAGTGTGTGTAAGTGTAGGTATAAGTGAGGGTATAAGTGAGGGTATAAGTGAGGGTATAAGTGTAACTGTGTGTGGTGTTATTTCTCTTTTACTTTTGCTGCTGCTCACCGGATTAGAAGTCACCTTTTTATGGGCAGCACTTAAAGTTCCACACACACACACACACGTTTGAAGTGTATATATATGTGGGTATTAAATCTGTTCAAATAATCACACACACACACACACACACATGCACATAAAGAGACAAGAAGTGGTGAATGTCGAGGGGGGAACTGAGGTGCTGACAAGCTGAACCGACGACAGCCTCGTCGAAGTCATTGCTGATAAATCTTTGAACTCAGCCGCAAACACGTAGAAGCATTCGGTGGTTACGAAAAATTTCAAGCCAAACGTTGTCATAAAATGAAAATGTCCTTCACGTTCTTACACAGTCCTTTTTTGTGGGCGTGGCACCATGGTGTATGGTGTACGGTGTACGGTGTATGGCTTTTGGGTGTGCGTGTCGCCGATAACACTTAAAGCGCACTGCAGATTTCTTTACTTATAACGGGGGCGAAACTGAAATCGCCCTTCCATCTCATGCTCTTGCTTGTTATACCCTGTAAGCGTAAAAATTGATTAAGTTGGGTATAGGAAAGTAGGGGGTAAAGTGTGTAACATTGAAGAGAAAGTATCTTATTAAGGAATAAACATTTGTTAGCTAAACTTTCAGAACTCTGAGATTTTAATAGCTGAAGATAGCAGAGTTGGTATATAGGTAACTGTATAGTTTGTATTTGTATTATATGTTGTTTATAATATATATTTTTTAATTAAGATCTATCTAGCAAGTTCTATTGAATTTTTGATTTTTCCTCCAAAAAATATTTGACCTTTTATGTTATTTTAAATCCCAAAAAAAAGTGGACCAAAAATTAATATTTATTCTGAAAACCAACATTTCAAACTAGGTTATTGCGTTTTTACTTTTATTATTATTATAATTCAGTTGAACAAAGTATTTATTTTTGTTTTTAAATTAGGTAAAGTTTGCTGTTCGACTAATCATGGGTTAATATATTTTTTCGATATTAAACGTGTAATATATATTTTAGATATTATCAATTAATTTAACCCAGAGAATATTACCTTTGATTTGCTGCTTACAACTCTAAGATTCAATATTAATAAAATCAATAGAAAACTTGTTTAAAAACTAAATTCTACATTAATTCTTTGCTGAGTACATGGTAACTCTTAGCTGTACCTACTCGACTAGATTATTCTTAGTTGTTCTTGTTGTTTTAATGGGAATCGCTGACGGTTGTCGGTGACGCTGCCATGTGCAGCATTTATGAGTAATGAACTTCTTGCTCAGAATGGCAGACCGCAAGGTGCGCGACGATGGCGGCGACGATGTTGGCGATATGGTGGGGACGATGATGATGGCATCTCAGCCAAACCACCTTATTCTCCAACTGACTGGCAACATTTTTGAAGGGTGAATTTGTTCGTTTATGTGTGTGTGTGTGGCAACCTTTTTGGACCCGCCGCCGACATCGTCAACGTCGGCTGCAGGCGTCGTCTGAACCGTTTGCTGAAAAGTAACAAACTGTGTCAGCTCGCCTGGCATTTGAGACGTGACTCTGTGTGACTCCAAGGCAGTCTAAAGGTTTCCCTGCTCCCTGCTCCCAGTTATCCACATCCACATCCGCATTCACATCATATGTGTGTGTGTGACATCAAAACGACAATCGCGTGTGAAGCAAAAATTTAATTTATATTTTGACATAAAAATTATAGCAATAAGCGAGCGAGTGTGGAGAACAGCGTGACGGAAACGCATCTCAAACGATGGCGTCTCTGAGATAAGGGGCAGCGTTTTCTCGAATCTTTCCCGGTTTTTCTTCATTTTCATGTTGCGTGTTTACTTTAAGATGCCATCGGCGACGTTGGGCTGATTAACGCGAAATTGATTAAGTGACATGGCAGGCAGCAAACGAGCAGGCATCAGAATGAGAGAAAAGCGCAGCCTCCCCCCCGCCTTACACGTCTCAGATGTATTTGCTGCAAAGTGATGAATGTGTTTTGTGCCTTGGCATACAAATCTGTAAGTGGAGGTCATTGGTAGGTGAGAGATTGACAGGGGTGTGTGCAGGCGACAAAGATTGCAAGTATGTTATTAAGATTGTGTTTTCAAATTGAAAAAAGGTTGTGCTATCGCTGATCGATTACAAATTTGTTAGGCTGCTAGCAACAATTGATGAAAAAAAAACTGCAAATATAGGAACATATATTTTTTTAGTTTATTTTATTTAAAAAGTGTACGTACATGTTTTGATATCAAAATAAGGGCTAAAAATACCTTTTCCAGAAAGTGTTAACTTGTATGTTTAAATATTGTTTACACATATAAATAGAACCGATCAAAATGTTTACTATAAAAAATTTGGCAGTGTAGGGTAGTATTTTTTTTTATAAACTATTTTATAGCTAAAAAAATCAAATGTTTAGTTATTTTTATCTGATTGGCAGGTTACTGCAAAAATTCTTGTGCTTAGTGCGAAAGAAATAGAAAAATAAAAGTAAATTATTTAATAAAAGGAAATTAAAATTTTATGCTATAAATTTATAGTAACATGACAGTGAAAGTGATTGTATTTAATTAATTCAAACTATCCACAATTAATAATGATAAATTTTTTAAAGTTACTAAAATCCAGTTGGTCTCAAAAGCCAATTCCTAAATAGTCAACTCTACAGAGATTGAGATTGACCAAATGTTTGGAGTACCAAAAAATGAACGAATAACATAATGTTGAATGTTGTAAAAGTATTCTATATATATTTCTTTCTGGCGATGAATTGAATAAAACTAAATTTTTATGAGATTGTCAAGGCTCTGTAGAGCTCAAAAAGTAAGACTATTATAAAATAAATAAAAATTCTCTTTAATTATTTTTTGGTTCAAGAATAAACCAGAAAATATGCCAATAAAAAAAATAATTGGCGATCAATGGAACAAAACTTCAATTCAAGGCTCTGTAGAACTCGCAAATTAATGCAATTAAATCATGTTGATTTGAAAAAAAAGACTTAATTTATTTTTAAATTGAAGATTAAACCAGAATAAATATTAATAAAAATAAGGAATGGGTTTGTGTCCTCTGTTTAATTTCATTTGACTTTATTGCATCTAATTATTTCATGCTATTTAAAAACTAAATCAGCATTTAATGAGTAAAATTAAAACTGAATCATTTCATGATATGTGAAAGCAGGTCAAACTTTTTTTTTCTCTTTTTTTAATTATGCGCATTTTTAAAGTTTGCCATTTGAAATAAATGTTTTTTTTTGTGCTTTTCTATTTTATTAATGTGGCATAAACTAGAGCTGTATTTAATTATAAATAACAGTGCATAAACAGAGTTTTTTAATGAATTGCTCCAACAGAATTCTTTCAAATTTTTATTGGACACAATTTAATAGTGCAGTAAAAGTTTTGCTTCAATTGCTTGTCGCCTGTGAGTTTTTGTTTGTTGTTGTGAGTTTGTTTGGCATTTTGCGCTTTTTGGCGTCTCGACACTAAATACGCTCGGGAAATTATACAATACATTCTCAATCAAATGTCTGCGAAATTGGGAAAAATACTTCAAAGTGCCCGACGCTGCATTGACACTCATACCGAGAACTAAAACCAAGCAAACCACCCACAATAGTAGCACCACCTCAACACCTTACCCTGCCCGTCTAAACCACCCGCATTTAAGCGGATGCCTGTTGGCTGCTTCTACTTCTGGCTGCTGGCTGTTGGCTGCTGTTGGCCGTCTGGGGAAATTTGCCATTTTCTGCACAATAAGATTTACTTGTCTAGCTCGTGCCGCGTTTGGTGGCGCCTCCGCAGCGCCAGCGCCAACGCCAGCATCGTTGCTGCATTAAAAAACTTTGACAGCTCATTTACTCGTTGTTCGAAGTTGGCGTTGCTGCTTTTGCTGCTGCTGCTCCTCGAGCTTCTTCTTCTTCTTAGCGGTTAGTTGCAGCCGTTATATTTAGGTTTAAAGTCTATAACTGTTGTCGTTGTCATTACCCCAAAGGATTTTCTATGCTTTGCTGCCCCGTCGTTCAAATTGCTTAGTGCTTATTCGCTCGTAAGTGCCGAAATAATGAAATCCCCTTGTATTATCCGCCACATAAGCTGCAATCGTTCTCCTTTACTTTACAGTGTTTGATATTGCTGTTGTAAGTTTTACTTTTCCTATTTCTATTTTGTATTTTCTATTTTTTTTGTTTGTTGTTATTTGTTTGTACTGTTTGGCCTGGCTTTGAAATCTATTTTGCTATTTTGCTGCACATTTCTTTGGGCGATAAGTCGCAGACATGGCAAATGATGCTGTTGCTGATATGCGCCTCCCCTCCCCTCCTCCCCTTCGTAATGCACTATTGCACTACAATTGATATAATACAGTCCATTGATTGTGGCATGCTCTGGAGGTGACTTGAAAGAAGAGAGTTTACCAAAGTGAAGGTTAAGATCCGTTGCAGGTTTTGTAGAGAATTTTTCGATTTAAATAAATTGTGATTGCTCTCGAAGAACGTATTGAATATTTCAATTAATAGCGAAAATATTATTCTTATAAATATGGATTTATTGTGATTGATTTAATCCAGTTTTATCTTGATGTAAAGTATAATACTTAAATACATATTGGTAAACAAAACATAAAATTTTATCGAAGTTTATTAATTTTTTGTAAAGAAATCAATTGATAATACTATTATAAATATTTAAAATTTTTCTGTAATTTAAATGACAACTCCACACTTGAGTTTATTTAAATTTAAACAGCTTAAACTATTATTTAAAAATTTAATTTAATTTAACTTCTGTAAATTTTATTTCCATTAAATATCCTTTATTTTAAATCCCTGCAATTTATCTAACCATGTGCAGCATTAACATAATTTACAACTGATTCTTGCCACCTTATATATATATAAACATTTATATGTACTATATACTATATACAAGGTTTATATACTTACTGGCCCGGACCACATGTCGTATGCGTAATATTGAAAAATTACCATTTCCAATAGAACGTCACGCATACGCAGCGTGGCCTCACTTATAAGCATCCATCTCCATTAGCGGATACAAACTTCGCCACAGACTAAAGTCGCTGCTGTCTCAATGTACTCCCCGCATCCCCTCATCACTTACATTCCTCACATGTGCCCCCCTTCGTCATATACTATACATATGAGCTGTGTGGCCTCTCTCTATTGCTTTTCTCTGCCTCCCTCTCCCACTCTTATGGTCGCTACTTAAAACTGTTTGCTGTTAAATTCAATTTCAATGCTCGTTTGTTTCCATGCGTTTGGCCATTTTACTGGCTACAACGACCAGGACTAGTAGCTGGGATCAGGATGAGATGGCCTTGCTTTATGCCTTGCGGTGGTGGCTTCGATAGCAAAAACTTTTGTAAAGTAGCTGCTGGTGTTGCAGTTGTATACTACTTTATTTCCTATCCAATGCAATGGGTATTTTAATTTTTTGAGCAAATATGTAACACATTGAAGAAGAAATTTGTGATTTATTGAAGAATAATTATATTTTTGGTCAGCATTAAAAGACGAGTGTACTGAAGTCTATTCATCTGTTTTTCACGGCTTAATAATAATAATAAAATAATAATAACTAATAATAAGAATAATAAAATAATGAAATTTGGGATATATGCCTCGTTTTGTTGCATATATAAAAATATATAAGCTAGGAAAAATTAAAAAAAAAAAAATTGCATACTTGTAGGCGCCGTTTGTTGCACACCCGAGAAATTCGCAAATAATTTTTGCTGACAGTATATAAGGCAAGAAGGTTTCGCTAAATAAATTATTATTTTTTTTTTTTTTTTTTTTTATTATAAATTTTTTGTTAAATAAATATTTTGTTTTCTATTTTAAAGTTAAGTGTTGATAATAATTGTTGTTAAAAAATATTTTCTCATTACATTTTAATACAAAATTAATTAAATTGAATAATTAAAAGGGAAAAGTATTTATTTCTTTGGTTATTTTAGAATAATGTAAAACTTAGCTAAAGTGTATTAAAATGAAAATACCAAAGAAAAGATTTGTTGAAAATTGACTTTATTTAAAAAAAAATCCATTTCTGTTTTCTGCAAAGGGTATATATCTTCGAGAACCAAAAGATATTGGTTCCTTCTTGTTTTTCTTTTATGTTTTTTGATTTCACCGCCAAGTTGCGCATGAGAATGCAGCAAACGGCTTTTTTATTATGGCCATTTGCCATAGTACCGCCAATGTGCTGCCAATTTGGTGCCCTGCCATGGCAACTGTTGCCGGTTCATATGCGAGGTTTTTAGTGCCGTTCAACTGCTGCCTCCCCTGCTCCTTCTGCTGCTGATGTGCCTTATCAACGTCTCCTGCTCGGACTTTGCAACGTTTCGCTATTGCACTTCAAATTGCCCGCTTAAATGTGCGGCGATTACCAACAGCCAAAGCAGCAGCCGCAATGGCCGCTTCAAAGCCAAAAATGTGTAGCAGGCACAAAAAAAAATATAAAAAATAAGAAAAAGTTAATTCTATTTGTGGTTGCAGCAGCAGCAGCCGCAGCAGCAGCCGTCGAGTCGCATTAACGTTGAATTTTTGTAAATTTATACGAGCTTTATACGATCCTCCGCTTTAGTCCGCTTGCTGCAGCCCCTGCGCAGCTTTGTGGCTGTCACATTTGGCAATTTCCATTATTTTATGTCCTCGTCTTTGTCCTCGTCATCATCGTCGAAGCCAAAGTAAATTTTATACGCCACTTTTCGCAGCTAAACAAAAATTAAATAAAATTTAGCGGTCTGCTCGCTCTCGCCCCCTTGCCTATCTAAAAAAGACCAGCCAAGCCACCCAACCACCCTACTACCCAAATCTCTTACCCATCTCTTGTCTGCCTTGCCCTCCCCCTGCTCCCTATTTATGGTCTGTCTAACGATTCCCGGCCAAGTTGCCTGGCGTTGATTAGCCTCTGTGTGAAGCTTGAATTAGGGCCAAGACAAAACGTGCCCAAAAGCGAAACTTGATGCGACAGCTGCACAGTAGTCCCAAATTTGTATATAGCTCTTGAAAATGCAAGAGGGTTAAAGGAAATAGAATTGTGCTATTAAATTCATTAAATTTATTAAATTTTTATTAATAAATTACAAATAATTGGCTAAAATTAATATTGTTTTTTATTAAAATACCATTTATTTGAGAGTATGTGTCGTAAAATTAATTTAATTAATTTGTTTTCCTCCCCAAAAAATTTGTTTTTATTTTTTTATTCAAATAAATAAAAATAATCGAATAAACTAAAATAAATTAAAATGATGATATATGAGTCTAAATATAAAATTTAACGTTCTGACTTAAAATGAATTAAATTTTCTATTTCCTAAATACAGCATTTTAGTGAACAATACAAGCTCCAAAAATACATTTTAAAATTAAATATATTTATAAATAATTTTTTGAAAGTAGTTTTTTAATTTAAAATGATAAAAATTAAAAATATTCGCTGAAATTACAATTTTTTTTTTTAATAAAATACCATTTATTTAAGACTTTTTCATAATATGAATTAAATATTATCATTTTACTAAATTAAAAAAGGAGTACTTGAAATAAATTAAAAAGTTGATATGTGAGTCTTAACCAAAATTTATTTATACTTTATTTATTAAATTAGTAAAGTTTTCTATTTGTTAAATGGAGCTCATGACGTAACCATTATATGTATTGCAACAGCATTCAAGTAAACAATACTGGCTCCATAAATACAATTAATATTTAAATATATATACAACTAATTCTTTGAAGATAATTTTTCAATTGAAACATAGAAATCCTGTCTCAAAAGTTATGTAAAAACATTAGTAGCTTTAACAAGCTTTTTTTTAAAGACAGTTCTTTTTTTATAATGTTGTGCAACTAGAGATGCAGCCTGAAACTAGACAGATTTTTACTACTTTTGATATTTTAAAAAATATTTAAATCTTTAAGTTTGCATTTTAAATTTCCCATGCAATTTCAAATCCCTTCAGACCACTGTGCAAAATTGCCCGTCAGTCAGTCTCGACGCTGTCACAGATGTAACCACATGGTGACTGTGACTTTGATGCTAACGTCGACGTCGACGTCTCGACGCCTCGACGCTTGACGGTATAGAGTTCGGGTCAGGAGGGGATTCTATTTGGGGTGGACATGCAAATGAGCCTGTCCCGTAGTTGGTTTTCTGCTTGGACGCTTCGTTGCCTTTGCCAATGCTAACGCTAACACCAACACAATTGTTGTTGTTGTTGCTGTTGTTGCTGCTGTTGTTGTTGTCGTTTTTTTTTTGTCGTTTTTATGGACGCAGTTGTTAATAGAAAATGAGCTACACGCGGCCGCCTGCCCATCTTGGCCAAATCATAACGGGCCGGCTGTTCTAAAAACCAAAGACGGAATGTTTTTATTGATGTAATTTGCATAAATTTACACTTCGCACACAGAAAATGACACAAGGCAAAAGCGCGCACAATCTGTCAAAATATATTTCAAAGAAATATCATAAAAAATGAAGGCTGCAAATTTTTGCGTCAGTTGAAAAAGTTGAAAAGCTTTTTGCGGCTATCATTAAAATGGACTTAATTAAAAACACAATGGCCGGCTAAAATGCTTGCAACATTGCGTAGTCTACCAAATGCGCTTAATTACGTCATTAGTAAAGTCAATAGAATTAGTTGTTGTTGCTGCCACACAAGGTTGCAATAAGGGCTGACATTTCATTTCGCACTTAAATCAAAATTAAATTGCATAAACGCCGTTGCAGCTGCAGCAGCAATCATAACAAAAACAATAGCAACAATACTGTGGCAGGATATAAAGTCGTTGCCACCAGTCGATGCTGCAGGCGTCGAAGTCAACGTCGGCGTCAGCGTCAGCGTCGACGCCGTCGCCTGACAATAACAATAGAAACTGAAGTGGCAAAACAATAACTGGCGCGTCGCGTTGGGTTTTCCGGGCATCAACCAAATACAACCCACACACACATACACACACACACACACATACACACAGAAATATGCCGGTCTTCAGTGTGTGGGGGAGTAAGCCAAAGGGGTTGTTTGAATAGTTTGTGATAGTTATCCTATAAATATTATGCATAAATTAAATTTTCTTTTGAATTCTCCCCTTTGCAAAAATAATCTTTGATTTTTTAGTGAAGATCTTTGATATAGAATTTTTAATTTTATTTTTAATGAAGTTCATAAATTGGAAAAATTAGATAAAATTCATTGCCTTAGAAGCATATTAAAAATATAAATATTAAACAATTTATATAAATATTAATAATATAAATGTTTAACACTTTTCTGTCTGTATTTATATTCTCAAACCTTAAAAGTAAGTTTTATATAAACTAAATCCATTTTTTTAATATAATGCTTGATGTAGCGAACTATATAAAGTTTACATTCTAAACTATTGAGTGAGACCAGAAATAAAAAATAAAAATCAAATAAGAGAAGGTGCGAAAATAATATTAAAATAAAATATTAATAAATATTAATTATATTATTAAAATGAACTAAATTGGCCTTATTAACTCCAATAAATTCCAATAATAAACAGAAAACAATTTTACAATATTTAAATAGCAATATTCGATCAAATTCTCGTAGTTTAATTTATTTGTAACAATATTCTCCTTAATATGCATTTTTCATATTTTTAATAATGTTTAAGTTTGACATGGACAGGTTCTAGCATTATTTTCTGACACTTTAATGACCATTACAATAAGTTTTAAAATTTGCCTAAATTCTCAAGATTTATTAGTAAAATATTAGTATAATTTTCGAGCATAAATAGCTCCTTTTTCTATGTTTATTCTTAAACTTTTCTAGTATTTCTAGTGACAACAATTATTTCTACTGCTTTAGTATTTGCTCAGTTGTCGGTATCTTTTCAAACGAACCATTTTGCCATTGTCTATAGGCACGCATTACCATTTTCATGTTTCATTTTAATTTTTTTTTGTTTTTTGGCTTGCTGTAGACCCCTCTTGACAAACTGCAGCTCTCTGTGCAATGTGCAATGTCCTGTGCACCGTGGGCATTAGGCAGTCACGATAGGGCTTTTTAGGAATTCTTGGCCAAAATGTTAATGGTCACCTTGTGTGTGTGTGTGTGTACCTTCTGCTCTGTGGCTGTGGCAACTCAATTGCATTTAAATTGCTCGCTAATCAAAGCATTTCAACGTGCCAGCCTCGTATCATTTGCATTTTTGGCCCACGGTGCGGATGATGATGCGGCTGCTGCCGTTGCTGCTGCTGCTGCTGCTGCCGTTGCTTTTCCCGCTGGACTTTGGTGGCGCTGCCTTTATTCGTATTGTTACTGCATGGCATTGTCCTGGGCTTTGGCCATTCGTCGTCCTGCGCCTGTTGGCTCCTCTGTGGAACCTTGGCCGTTGTCGTTGTCGTCGTGGTCGCCGTCGTCGTCGTCGTCTGGCCACAAATCGATGCGCAAATTTTTACAACGCTCTGCGGTTAGCAGCCGCTGGTTGGGCTCGGGTTTTTGCTGTGATACTCTTTTTAAAACAGGTTTTATAACTTTTTAGAGATGTTTATATTGGTTTTTATTAAATTAATTGAAATGCACAAATTTACAATTGGATTTTAATATTTTCTCTATTTTTATTTGCTTTTCTGTGGTTTCAATAGTTTGTAAAAATTCTTAAAGGTCAGTAAAGCATTAGGAGATGTAAATTAAAAGCACTGAATGCTTGAGAAAAATGCTTCATATAATATATATAAAATTTAGGGCTGTTCTGAATTTCCAAATAATTTCACAGTGAAGTGTAAACTATTAACACTGAGATAAATATAATTTATTTGCAGCCGGAAATGTAGAACTGCGACCTTCTGTTCTGCAGTTAGTTAAATTTTTGTATAAAAGCAAAAATATTATTTAAACAAGCGTTTGCGAAAAAGCTATAGAATCTTTTGTCAAATAGTGTAAGAATATATAAAACAAAATTTTCCTGTACGATTATTCCATTTGTAGCTGATTTTTAAAATATTTCCTACATATTTCCGCAGAATTTATTAATGAATTCTTTTTCTTGATATTCGACTCACATCACAACTGAAAATACAATTAATTAGCTTTGAATTTTTATATTTAAATTTTACATTCAAATATATTTAATTTAATTAATTTCTTATATTTTGTTAGAGTATTTAAAAGTAACTTTCTATACTGTTTGCAACCAATTTGCCTTTGCCCTGTGTTTTAATAAAAAACCATTTCTCAATGGGCGTCTGTCTGGACATTGTGCTGCTGCTGCCACTTGTTTCTCACTCCACTTCAGTTATTTGCTATTCATTTTTAATTTTTATTAAAATATTTATGCAAATATTGAACATATGTTTCTGCTGTGAAACGAAACGAATTTACTTTTTCCCCGGCCTTTTGCTGAATGTCTTTAATATTAAAAATTGTGCGTATATGGGAGCAAAAATCAAAAGCTATTTAATTAGTTGAAAGTGTGATACCCCGTCGCCAGTTGCCAGTTGGGAGTGTTGTCTCATTGGACGACAGCGGCAGTCTCTTCTGACACTTGACTGTTAATTAATGCATGACCTGGCGACCAGGACAGACGATCAACCTGTATATATATATATATATATATATATTATATATATATTCCTGACTGTCTGATTGCTGCAGTATGCGCAATTAATTTCATATAAGTTTATTGTCGCCTCTCAACTTCATGCTCGCGCTCCCTCAAATTCAATTGCGGCTTGTCGGGGTTGGGGGGGGGGTATACAAATGGACTTAATTACGTGCACGGAAATCAAGTATTTTCTACAAATTTGCGCGATGCCACGCCCACCACGTATAAGCCGTATGTCGCCCCCCACTTTTCCTCTACGTGGCAACGCAGCACACTCGTCTGCGGTTACTGTTTCCCTATTTTCCCGTTTGTTGTTTGTATTTCAAATTAATCATACGCCGTGTCATACGTGGTCAAATGTAAATCAATTGGCTGCATTCTTGTTAACAATTTCTACACAATTTCTCACTTTAAAAACGTTATATTTACACTTTTATAAAACACTTTTTGCAAAACAACTTTTAACTAATTGTAATTTTTAATTAAAATACGTTTGATCTGTTTTTAAAGCCAATTATTAAGGTTTTACTTAAATACAATAAAACGTATTTATATAAAACAAAAAAAAGTTTATATAATATAGTTTACATTATTTTTATCAAACAAAAAAATGTTTATTAATTGTTTTTTATTTTTATACATTTTTCTCAATTAAATTTTGTTTTCATTGTGTTTATACATTTTTTCCTTTATTTTGTTTAAAATGTGTCCCTTAGGAAACAATCAATAAATTTGATAAGCGTGCTAAAACGAATAAGTTATTACTATTTATTTTTTTTATTGAAAAAATAAAAAATACATTATTTAATTGGGAATTGAACTTGGTTAAGTGTGAGTCAGGGAATAAAATTTTCAAATGAAATTAAAATAAATTAAAATTTGACAAAATGTTATTAAAATCATATTCAAATATTATAAACTTTTCTAAGTAAAGGTTTAGGAAAAATATGATTTTAAGTAATGAATGAATTTGATTTTCCCAAATTGTTTAAAAATAATCCCCTACTCTTTTCTTAAAAGCAAATTATATGCTTAAATGACGTTATTATAAAACTGTCATAGCAAACCAAACAAATAAAAAAAAAAAACGCAATTATAAATAAATAAATATGTTCTGAATTTAGTTTACACTTCATTTCACCTAGCCAATTTAAAAGTAAAGTTTTTTTCTGCAAAGCATTTTTTTAATACATTTTATTGTATTAATAATTCAACAAGCGGCATTTAATGCCCTTTTTTATGATTATAAGAATTAAATAAAATAATATAAAATTTATTCATAATAAATTGTGCGTAACAAATATAAATTTAAATGATATTTATTATTTAACTGTTTTTTTTCCCGTAAATAATTGACTGCGAACTTATTTGCCAACTCATTGAGTTTAATAATAATAATTTGTCGGCTCAGTAAGAAATGTTTTCTTGGAATGCATTTTGTATGATTTATACCCTGCCATAGAATTGGTGTCCTCATTGGCTCTCCTGTCCTGTTCTGTTCTGTTCTGTTGTGTTGTCCTCCACGTGTGTAGAGTTGTAAATGATCCAGACAACTGCCAATTTGCGCATCAATTGTTGAATAAAACATGATAATCATAATAAAGCAGTTGGGGGGGTGCGATGGGAAAAAAATAAAATAAAATAGTAGTAGACGTGCCCAGGTTGTTCCATGCATAAATGAAATGCGAATCAAAGTGAAACCAATCGACATGGTCAGCAGCCAAAACCAGTTCACAACTGTCCAGCACACGCATCATTATCATCCTCATATTCATCAACATCATCATCATCATCATCAACATCAACATCATCAACAACATCCACAGCATTTACAGAGTAAGCTGAGCAAACTGCGTGCAAATAAATAAATGTAATTGAAGGCAATTATTGACGGTAAACTCCAATTGCAATTGGAGTTTTGGCTGGCTGACCACGCCCCTCCCTTCATACCTTCATACCCCTCTGCTGTATAGACAGAAAGCCGCATCAAATAAATAAATAGATAGAGCATAATATTAAACGCTTTAAGCGTCACACCAAAATTTCACAGCCCAACACAAATTGGATATTTGCATTTTATTATGGGTTTTTAACACGACAATGAGGGATTTGGCTAGCTCAACGACTTTAATGTGAAAATTGTAAAAGTCATTTGAAATTATTTGATATCATTTAAAGCTTTAAGAGTTTCAAATTTTGGTGAATTATTAAAAAAAGCAGAAAATATCTAAGCAAATATTTGGAATACAATTTTATTTACAAATAGTTTTATTTAATTTAATGTTAGATAAAATTAAAAGTCAATAAATTTCATGCAACTTTTAAGAGATTTGAATATATATAAATATCAACATACAAAATAGAAAATTATTTACAAAAGTGTTTGCAGTTCATAACCTTACTTTAACGTTGATATTCTTTTTGTTTTTACCTTAAAAAATCAAACTCTTTAAACTTTAAATACTTTATTTATATAGTTATATTCTTTATAAATATATTTTTACTTACTCTAAGAACACAAACTCCTTAAAGCTTCAAACTCTAAATGCTTTATTTATATTGTTATATGCTTTGAAGTTCAATAACCGAATTGTTGTTAAATTTATGAAGTTTATGGCTTTCTATCACAATATTCAATATCGAAACTCTAAGCAAAAATGCCATCATGTCCCAAACTCAAACTCAAAACTCTACACACATCATTGATAAATAGCTCAAGTGAGTTTGTCGTGTGCACGTAGAGTAGCAAGTGGAACATATGGTTTATTTTGGCACTGTCCTGATTTAACCCATTCTAGATTGGATGGAAGAGCACAGCTTTCAGCAGCCCTCTGCATCTGCATCTACTATAATTTTAAAAGCAAACTCATAAATATTCAGCGACCAACTTGACATTTGTGTGTGTGTGTGCGTTTTATATGATTCGGCATTAACTACCCATATAGCACTCTCAAACCATACAAAAAATTCTATTTTCTTTTTAATAAAAGGCCAAAGAACTGATGGCCGTTGTGTGTGTTGGCTGGCTTTTTGAAAAGTCGACCATAAAATTGAATAAACCGCATTGAAGCACATTATTTTTTATTAACTGTGCTTGTCGAACAGCCAGAGAGAGGAGATGCCATCACAGAGAGAGAGAGAGAGATAGAGATAGCGAAAGAGACAAAAGTGTTAAACAAAAATCCAGAGAAGAGCAGGTCGTCGCCTTGGTCATGTCCTGTGCTTTTGACCGACGTTTGTCAAATAGTCTTTGCAATTTACACACACTCAAAACAGGGGGGCCAAAAGTAGGATTGGGTTAGGGAAGTTTCCGGATTTCGGTTTTTGGCTTTCATATTTTTTTGGTGCAACGTTTGTTGGTTATGGGCCAATGCTCCATTGTCCCTCTCTCTGTGTGTGTGTGTGTGCGTGTGTGTCTCTGTGTGCTGGTGTGTGTGTCTGTGAGTGTGCACTTGCCTTTCAAGCACCTTATTTATAAGCACTTTTAATGGAGTTGGCTTACGGGGCGTATGAGTATGGCGAACATATTTCTCTCTTTCTGTTTTGGGTGTGTGTGTGTCTCTGCTGTCTGTGTGTGTGCTTCAAAATCTGATTACGATTTTTATATGACACTTTGATATGATTTATTTGGTCATTCAGCTTTTCAAAGGCAGGCCTCGAGCCGCGCTGCCGCCGTCGCTGCCACCGCCCTTGCCCTTGCCCATCCCTCACCGAAAGGGTGTCAATGGCTTTTGAAATATCTGCAGAGCATTTCATTTTTGTTTGCCCAAAGAGACAGATACAGAGAGAGAGAGCGAGCGAGGATGCCTCTGTTGAGCTGCTTCCTACTTGTGCTTATGGCCGGATAATGTGAGCTTCAAGCCAAGTTATTTGCAACTGCTTATTGTTGTTGTTGTTGTTGTTAGCCATGCAGACGACGTGCCTTGTGGGTCCTGTAATTGATGACCTTCGCGATACGTCCTGCTGGAACCTTTTTCTTTTTTTTTTCTTCCTTTTGCTGGGCAGTTTTTATGGCTGGGCACTAAAAAATTTCTTTTTTAAATTGAATTTAATGAAAAGGCGTGTACATGGCCCAAAGGCACATGGCGCCATATTCAAATGGCACTTAAATGCGATCTATGAATGTGTGTTCCAAAGAACGAACTCACTGCAGTTTTTTTTTTTTTTTTTTTTTTTGACAGACTGTCACCTATTTTTCTACATTTTCACCAATTTAATAAAATTTTATATTTATTTTTTAAAATATTGCCTTTAATTTAGGAACATTTTATTTATTTTTTAAAAAAGCTTTATAGAATTTCGCTTATATTATTAAGGACTAAAAGTCCGGTTTGATTTATTTTTTTACGAAATATTTTATATTTAAATCAGCAGAAAATTCTTTATATTAAGTTGGTCAAACTAATTTTCCAAAACTTGACTTAAAAGTTTATTAATTTTTTTTTGATGCTATTAAAAAAATGTTTTCTAAAATTATTGCTGCTGTATTTACAATAATAAATTTAAAATAAAAGTGAATCGAATTCTGGACCTGCTTATTCATATAATTTATTATATTATTATTCTTAACAATTTGTAATTAAAATTGTCGATTAAAAGTAGAATATCTCAGTATATTTTAAAACCTTTTTGAAACGAATTTAAGCCAAAAGAGATTTAAATATTTCCACACTTGCCATTATCCATAAACTGTATTTAATTAAATCTCCGCCGATATTGAGGTGAAATTGAATTGCAAACAAACCCTTTGAGTCATAAATTGTTTTGTATTTGCAAAAAATAAATCGCTCAATGTAAAGTCCAAGTGCTTATCCTGCCCATTTTATTGCTCGTTTGTGCTTTAACTTTCCGCTTTATTTTTTTTTTTTTTGTTTTTTTATAGCGTTAAAAGATTTCTCTCTGCATCGTTATAATAATTATTGCAGGTATTAAGTCAAGTAGCCGCAAATAGCTGCCACCTTGCCACCAAAGCGTGCTACACCCTGCGTTGCTCGTTTTTTTGTGGTCGCATTTGCTTTGTGTTTTTTATTTGCTATTTTTAATATATATATAGTATATTTTTTTTTTAACTTTTGCCTGCCCACCGTCGCTTTGCATAACAATAATTTGTGTCACGTTCTGCCTGTTGTTGTTGTTGTTGATTATATATGTATGTAGATATATATAAAATATATATATAGAAAAACCGCAGCGATTTTCGCGCAACGCGGTTTTTGCGCAACGGTAGCGTGGCAAACTAAATTGTGTTTAATTAATTTTTTGTTGCATAATTCTGTGGGATTAGTTCTTGGATGCCACGTCCGTCCCATGCGGCTTTTACTCGGCTTTTACTCGGCTTGGCTTGGCTGCTGCAATGCCACTAACACTAACAACAATAAATGCCAAGCGGCTTTTTTGGTTTACACTCACTTTATGTTGTTTTTATTGCTATTTTTGCAGCAACAAATGCCACACACGTGCAATATTAACAGTTGCCTTTTTACCCTCTTGAATAGTTTATAGTGGAGATTGTAAGACTAAGGTATATATATAGATTTAAGGTATATATTTTAGATTTTAACTGGAATTTATATATCTGATTTCAATTCCAATTTCAAAATTAATTTACAGAAAGCGTAACTGATGCATTTCTTAAATGATGTGTAAAAGTTCAATCAATTTTGATAGCAATATTATTTCCAATAGACAAATATACTTTTTCTATTGAGTTGTGAAAATTAAAGAAATTTGAAAAAGTTGTGAAATATAAATTCGACTGGAATTGAGATATCTGAAAAAGGCTTGGTAAAAATTAAACTGAATTGATTAAATAGACATTGGTGTATAAAATGGAACCTTTAAATACAAAATATTGCTAGAGTATTAAAAAAAATTATTAAATCCGAGTTAACATAAAAAAATATAGCAAAAACAAAATATGATATTAAAAAGTGCTTTGCTTAAGTAAACTGTAATTCAATCTGATATTTAATCAACAAAAATATAATTTAAATTAAAGAAAACATTAAAAAATATTAATAAGACAATTTAAAGCTTTAGATTGCTGATTAAACTATTGAAAATGATTTTATAAATGTAGGGTTTTATATATTCTTTTTAGCTTAGTTTGAGTTGAAGACCCTAGAAGCTAAACTTAATTTGTAAATAAATAAGAAATAAAATAAATAAATATTCATAAAATTAAATTGACTTAAAAACATTTTTAAGTGATTTTCATTTTTATTATTTATTTATTATTTATTTATTTTTATTATTTATTTATTAACAGTAAAAATTGTTTTCTTAATATTTTTGTAACCACCCACGTGTGTGGCATAAAACTTATTTTCAATAATTAACAAACGAAGAATTTTGTTGCACAACTGCAACTTTTTCGGTCGGCCTTAGCTCAACAATAACAACAACAACAAGAACACAAAATTTTAGTGCCGCAAGTTTTCTTTAATAAAATGTTCGCTTCACTTGCCACTTGCCGCCTGCATTCGTTTTGTGGCCATGTGACACGCACACATTGCCACACGAATATCTTGCTGCAACATTGACTGCGGCAGCGTACTATGGGCAAAAATTTATACACATTGTGGCATTAAATTGCAATTTAATGAAAACGGAAGGTAAAAAAAATATAAAATATATATTTATGTTATAAAAAATTCCAATTATCATAGTTTATAAAGTTAACTTGAATTAAATGATGTTGCTTGTGCCTTGACACATAAATTTTGGGCTTAAAAAACAGAAAATGCTTTTTTCTATATTTTCTAATGCCAATATAACTACAATTTATGCAGCAATAAATAAAATTGCATTCAACAAGCTGTTGTAGTTTTATGTATTTCTAATATATTTTAAATACTCTTAAGTTTTAATAATTTACCATTTAAAGTCTTCAATTTTTCCCATTGTACAACTGCATCGGCTGCAGACTGTCATTTGTTTACTTGTGTAAACTTTAATTAAATTCCAAAAAGTCGACAACGACGACAACTGATGGCAGGCTGCAGCCGCAGCTGCTGTTCGCATTCTATGGCATTTCCCGGCTTGTCCCTTAACTCCTGCCTAACCCCCCTCTGCTCCTGATGACCTCCATCCTGACACGCCCACTGTGTCACATGTGTTGCATACTTTTAGGCGCAGCTTGACTACCAATTGCCATAATTATGGGTAAGGATGAATACACTCTACACACTCTACACTAGAACTAGAAAGCCAGAGAGCTGGGAAAGCCAGAGATGATAGCTAAAAGTATCGATAGAATAGACAAAGTAAGGAAATTTCATAGAGAATATATCTGAAATCTTAATGTAACTTTAAAAGGGTTTTCAAATATTCCTAGTATATGATATTTTAATTATGCATCATAATAATAATTCAATCTTCCGATTCGATAGTATAGATAACGAAAGCAGCTTTAATTATATCGTTATTAAACATATTTTCTTGTTTGTTACTGGTATTGACTTGATTAAATTGTACCGATAGATTAGATTGTATCGATTCTATCGATTGTGCCATCGCTTGCTTAGCCAGCCTTAATAAACACACAAACAATGAGTCGTACCGCCTGGCAAACAAAGTTGAAAGTAATAGAACAATTGTCGATGGTCATGCATGCAAATTGATGCTGTTGCAGCTGTGCAACATCGCGAGCATCAAATTTTGAAGCCCTTCAGCCGGAGATGCAGCAACTCCAGCAACTACAGCTGACGCACTGCGGCAATGTCGTTGCAAGAAGCCAAAACAAACGTGTGTGTGTCTGCCCCGTGTTCCGTTCTAACTCTCTATGCATTTCTCTGACTGTGTTGCAATGTCAAAACCCGTCAGTCCCAGCTGCAGTTTTACGTAATGGCTGATTATGGGGCAAGTTGGCAGTGCGTGTTGTGTCTTGTGCGTTGTTTCAATCCCACAACGCTGTGGCATTTTGCACTTTGTAGTCAAATCATTTTGGGGAAGAGCGTTTCGATGAAAATTTCAAACACAAATGCCTTGACAATCGAGCAGTGGCAACAAATTTACAGAATATGTGGCTAAAACAGAATTAAGAAAGGGATGGGAACTTCATATTGGAATAATAGTAGGATATATAGGATAGAAAAATGAACTAAATGAATTATGGCGTAAATGAATGAATGCAAAGAAAAAAGAAAATAACAATTATAAGTGAACATCAATTTTATTATATAAATATATTCTGGCATGTGATAAAAAATATCTTCTTTTTTTTAAGTTTAAAAAAAGGTACAATATTTTTAACTTTAAATAAATTTAAGCTTTATAACAAAATATTAAATTAAAAATATGTACATTATGAATATAAATTATGAAATTTCTTGGACAACTGAAATAATAATAATATAGTTTCACTGCAAGTATTCAATTCATAGAAATAATTTCTAGATATTTTTGCATTTAAAAATGAGTAAAATTTAATTAAATTGTTTTTTCCTGAACTTTTGTATACTATATAGTATATGCTGTAATATTTTTTCTACTGTACAATCCTATTATATTTGTTTTATTAAAACTTACATTTTATAAAGAATACTTTGAGTTTTGTACTCACACACATTTCTTAAATTAAATAAATTTTTTAGTTATTTTAGATTTAATAGCTTTTCTACATTTTTCAATGTAATTTAATTATGTCCAAAAAATAATTCTTTTGCGAGCTATAAGCTCAAAAATAATACAACTAGCAAAATTCCAAAAAAAAAAAAAATAAAATGTTGAAACTCCACTTTGCAGCTAAAACAAATGACAAAGCCAAAAACTTTGCTTCCTGGCTAGACATAATTTTGGGTTCTGTGCACATTTGTAAAGTCTTTTAGACATGTAGTAGGACACACACAAAAAAAAGGAAGAACATGTGAAATTCACAAGCGTTGGCAACCCTTAAAAAACCGCCCAGTAAATGTAATTTGGTCTGGCATAGAGAGAAAACTTGTTAGCTATGTTTCTGCTTTTGTCCACCAACAGCATTCGCCTGGAGGTCATTTTTGTGCATAGTTCATTACGATTGAACTGCCACAAAGGTCCTTTCGCAGGACACACACACAAACACACACGTAAAACACTGGAAGTGCAAGTACCGCTATGGGCTAAACTTTCAGTTTTAATACAATATTTTCAGCCTTTTCTATATGCTCTAACTTCTGGGCATTACAACTTTGTCTTGGAATACTTGATGGGTATTGTATTTAATTATTGATGAGAATTTTTCAAGTGACTTGTACTAGAAACATCAAAGAAAAAGCGACTTGTGCCTTGAGAAAAATGAAGTTTTTATAAAATAAATAAACACTCGATATTTATATGGTTATACTTTGCTTTGAAATTACAATTAAAATCTATTTTTTTTAATTGTAATGAGTGCTTAATAAAATAGACTCTTGCAGAAATTAAAAATAAATAAATTTATAAAAATATAAATAAAATATTAATATTATTCTGCCTTAGAGAATTTAATAGAAAAATTATTGCATTATTTTTTATAGAACTTTCTTACACCACACAGCTGATCTAAAGGCTGGAAAAGCGCATGAAAGTTCTACTTATTTTTAATTAAATTTTTATTAAATAGATAGTTCGATTTTATTGTTTTTTCAATTTAAAATAATATCAGAAAAATTCGTAATAATACTTTTGAAAACACTTTACAATTTTGAATATCAACCAAGTGTATTTTTAGTCTCAACCTTATCAGGGAAATTACTTGGCTTTCTTTTATATGTTTTGATAATGGCCTAGCCTGCACTTTGTTGCAAGTTTTTGTGCCCAACAAAAATGTCATAAAGTTACAGAAGCATCTTTCCTCTGGCCTGACTGTCAACCTGATCAGTTTTATACACCAAACCAAGAAGCAGCTAGTTCTGTTGCCTGTTGCAGTTGCCGCAGTTGCCGCTGTTGCCGTTGTTGCTGTTGCTTCTGTGTTGGGTTCCCCATTGTCTGTGGACCTTTTCTTTTGGTCATAAACTTTAAACTTGGAGCATTTGCAACTTCCTGGCAGCCACACAATGTTCTAGGCTATCCTGGCTGCTTCCCACAGTGTCGTCCCGGTCGTCTCTATCTCTATCTCTGACTCTGTCTGTCTTTACGACCATTTTGACCGTTAAATTTTGACATTTGTGCATTTCATTGTGTATGACCTTTCGGCGCGCCACAATAACAGCAGCTGCGGCAGCTGAAGCTGCAACTGCAACTTAAACTAGAGCAGTAGCTGGTATTGGTGTTGGTGTTGCTGTTGTTATTGGTGCTGCAACTGAGGCAGGATTCTAGAGCCGGGGCAGCATGACGCTCTCCACTATTGTCGTCGCTTGTCTACTCATAAACTAAATGTAAATTCCCGCCCTCTGCATTGTGCTGCATCTGCAACACACTTTTATTGCAGTGTTTCGCCGTCTGCATTCACTCTCTAACCTCCCCCCTCTGACCCAGGCAGCACCCTATGACCCTATCACAGACACACACACACACACACTCGACGTGTGGTTGTCCTTATTGTTGTTCTTGTTGTTGTTGTCAACAGGCTGCTGCTTTTGCTGATTCGGCTGCTGTGGCAAGGACTTCATTGTCTGGTTGCCTGGTTGTGCCATTTGAATTTAGAAATCTATGGGACTTGACCCTTAAGTTGTGCAGCATTTGTGCGGAATTAAAAAGAGGGGGGAAATTGTTTAAAGGGTGCTAAAAAAAACTTAATAAAAAACCGAGACTAAAACTTGAACATAATCATAAAATAAAGCAAAGAAAAAATCGAATAAAAATATTAATTTAGTAAAACCATTTGAATATTTTATATAAAAATCACAAAATGAATTTTCTATAAATATTTTTAATATAAATTTATAAAAAGAAATTTTTCTTTTAATTTTGAATATTTTATATGACAATAAAGAAATGTATTTTTCATAAATATTTTCTATATATGTAAATCTGTAAAATGCATTTTTTTTAAGCTTTATTTTGCAGTTCAACATAATTATTAATTTTTTCTCATCATTAATAAATATATGTAGTACTATAAATAATCTTGATCTTAATTATTATTAATTGAGCTGGTGTCAATTCTAAATATAATTTTATTTAATTCAGTTTTTACTTACTTTATGCATTATTTTGAAGGGAGTTTAAGAATCATCTGTATAGTGACGTTTTGAATTTTATTTTGCAGTAGACATAAAGAAAACTGAATTTCCAATAAATTTGGATCTGTAAATTTTTACTCAAAATTTGCAATCACATTTTTTAGAGGGTTTTATAATTTAATTCGCGAATTTGGCATGAATCTGCTGAAAAGGAGAAAGAAGGGAGAAAATAAATGTAAATATTCATATGTCAGATTTTTTAATTAACTAATAGCCTTTCTGCACTCTGATAGAATCAATAAAGAACCCTTTTTTTGATTTTTATATCAATATCTTTTTTATTTTTCATCGTTGTGTCTGGCTGCTGCCAGTTAGAACTCTCTGTTGGAATATAATTCTCCAAATATGCCATTTCTATTGCTAAAAACCCAGAGACAGAGATCAACCCTAGAGCTCTATTCACTTTCTAATGGACACGTTGAAGCTTTAAACTGTTTTCTCCCCCGCTGCCACAATTCTGGCTGTGCAACCCCAAGTCTGGCACTATACTTGTGTGTGCTTCCCCTCCCCTCTCTGCATACAATTGTCATCATGTCAGGGTAATACTCTGGCATACACAATGCAATCTGGAACCCTTTAATCTCATCCTTAGCGCATATATGCATAAAAATCTACTCAAGGGACACAGCGTTGACAACTTGTTACATATTTCTTAGCAAGTTCTTAACTTGCCCCGACTTCTGCTATATATGTTTGTATATATATGTATAATTTGCATTGTGCTGCTGTCCATTCGAGGCTTAACATACGTTGCGTATATAAATTGCATAATTTATGTGAATTATGCGGCAAAACATTGTTCACCCTTCACCTCTGTCGCTGTCTCGCTGTATGTGTGCGTGTATTTTGTTGCCTTTGGGGTACAATGAACTAACAAAGTGGCCTTGTCCAGGACATTGGCACGTTGTGCCTGCGCCGCCTCTCTCTTTAATTGCCACAATTGTCAAAACACTTCCTGGTCGCTTCTGGCCAAAATCCAATTAGTTACAACCTGGTTTAGTCATGGCCCAATCACTCACTCGCCTACTCAATAATTTAGCAAACGTTGTGCAAAATGTGAAAACTAGCACACTTTACCTTTTGTTATTTCTTTTTTTTTTTTCTCCTTTTTTTGATAACAAGTTTTCTGACATTCTGTCGTTAAACGTTTCGTGTTGTTTCAATCAATGATGCCAATCAAATACGAAAGATTTTTAGCCACTCTTTGCCAGAGTTTGAAGTTAGGGTTGAACAATGGATATAGTCGATGAGAATTGTAGATTAAAGAGAGGAAATTGAACTGAATTGTAGTCATGAAAATTTATAGAATTTTTTAATTTAGCATTTGAAATTGGTAACTATTGTAAATGAAACTAAGACAGAAATTTCTGAAACAGCTTAAAATGTTATTAAATTTAATTATATTATTTAAATGTATTTTTTAAAATTCTATGCTCTGCTAAATTTATTCAACAACTTTTTTATTTTTTGCTTATGTTTGACTTGACTCTACTTTACAGATTTAATAATTTGAAAGCTAAAGACCAAAAACTCAAATAATTCAGCGTAAAAAGTTTGATTACTTTGCCAATACAGAGAAGGGTAACTTTTCATTACAATATTCAACTCTCAACTCCTCTCAACAGAACTAAAAATCTTCATTAAAATCTGATACTTAAGTTTTGTGTTGTTGGATTAAAATTTCTTGCTTGAATGTTTATGACTTTTATGACCATTTCAGTGGCTCCTTAGTCAGCCATTAGGACAACGCTGCGTATGCGTAATAAATAATTGAAATTTCCAACGTGGGACCCCAAGACCTGTGCAAAAGGTTAAATGGAGAGACTAAAAGATGAGCTAAGAGCCAAAAGCAGGGTAAAAGAGTTGCGAGTTGTAGATGTGTACTACGAGTATTTAGCTTTTGGGCAAGCGAGCGCACCAAAGCGAAATGAAAATAATTTTCATTGCGCTAAGACTTGGAAGAGTTGTGCGTGGTGGGTGGGGAGAGGTTGAAGAGAGAGGGGGTTGGGGCTAGTAATGAACACACTTTTCGCATTTAAGCGTACTGCAGCACGCTAATGGGACAACAGCAACGAACAACAACAACAACTATGTACAACAAACAAGTACAAGGCAGCAACTGTTGCTGCCAGTGGCGCCTGCTTTTCGACTCATTTTTAATTCCTTGGCACATTTGTGTAACGTGACATGAAATCCATTTGATGTTGTCCTCGTCGCCGTCGTCGTCGTCGTCGTCCTGGCTGCCAACATTTACTTCTCTCGTCCTGCAGTTGTTAACAAACAAACACGCTTTTCTACTTTTTATTGCTAATTTTTATTTTATTTTTTTTTTTGTATTTTTATATATTTTTTTTCTTCTCTTCATTCTCGTATCTGTGCGAACAGAGCGCAGCATTTTAACGCGATAACTCCCCTGGCAGTTGAGCTCATAAATTTATAAATGAGCCAGCGACTGTAAAATGCCAACGAGCCGTATAACTCGGGGAAACTGGGAACTTGGAACTGGCAAACTGGATACTTAGATCAGGGAAATATCGCAAAGGGGGCGAAGACGCTAGTACCGAACAAAATATTGGTGGGGAAACACACACACTTTTGTAAAGCACTCATCTTTTTGACAGACTTTTCGGCAGCATAGATTGGTTATTTTAGCTAAGTCAGAATGTTTGAGACAAATTCGAATTTTTAATATTTAAATTGGAAATTTCTATAATGCGTTTATTGATCTTCGAACTTGGAAAATTTTATTTTTTATGAAGTAGAAAAGTGCATATATCAGAAAATGCCTTTTAATGTGAATATTAATTTTGTACGATTTTTTTGTTGCTTATAAATATATTTTGTATAAATTTTTATTAATTTTAAGCTTCTAATATGGAAATTTATATTTATTTAATTTTTTTTAAATCAGTTTCAAATTGAAGTGAAATTAAAAATCAAAAAATAGTTATTTTAGCTAAGTCAGAATGTTAGAGACAGCCTAAAGAACTTGAAAAATTATATTTGTCATGTAAATCGGTTTTGGAAGTAGAAGAATGCATATATCAAAAGATTCCTATTAATCTGAATTTTAAATTTGCGTAAAAATTTTATTTTGTTAAAAAATATATATTTTTTATAACTTGTTATTCATTTTAAGCTTCTAAAATGGCAATTTATATTAATTTTATATTTTTAAAATACATTTTAAAATAAAAGTAGCATCCACATATAGAGTATTTAAAATTCCCTTAAACCTAAATTACTTTAATGTTTTTGTATTATTATTATTTTTTTTTTTTTTTGTATTCTTGTATTATTTACGTAACTTTTGTCACTCATAATTATTTGCCTGTTGGGCTGACAACGTCTGCGGAAATGGAAACAAGTGAAATATTTGTCGAAAATGTGCTTGTGAGCATCTAGGAGAATTAAACTGAATACGCGAAATGGCTGAAACGAATAACAAAAGTGCCAAAGAGCAGAGTGCGGTATGAGTACTGAGTGCCACTTCAATATACATTTGAATATTTCATTTTGTAGCTCATGAATTTGTATTATTTTGGTGCGCCCCGCGCCATTAAAAGAGACAAAAATCATTTTAAATATGCATTTATGCTTTTATAATATAATATACCCCAGCTAGAAATCACTTTGAAAATATATATTCTATGAAAGGTTCTCGTTTCAATTATTGTTTATTTGTTTATGCTCTCTCTCTTCGCTGTGTTGTGATTAAATTAACATTTTGTTTATTGTATTCAATATGTTTCACTTGGTTGAGCTTTTGTTTTTGGCAAAATTCAAAACAAAATTATTGCCCAATAAATGCAATTAAAAAAAGTTTTTAAAATGGAAAAGCCAATATATTTATACATTGATGTGCAGTGAACTGTGCATATTGGGTTTTTAAAATTTGTCCAAGCCACAAAAATATTCTTAAGCCCAAGCTGAATTTCTTTTATGCTTAGTTAACAAAATTAAAATTTATTTTACAAATTGTGGCAAAGTAAAATGTTTTTGTAAATAAAAAAATACATATCTAACAATTTTTATTTAAAGATGAAATCTTAAAGATATTTAAGAATTTAATAATTGTATTATATATTTACAACAGAGTTAATTAAGAGTAAAACTATCTATTACATTCAAACAAAAGAATGCAGTTGAATTCCTAACAAATAGAAATGTGTTAAGATATGCCAACAACATTGACATATGTATAAAATAAAAAGTATAAATTGTAATAATAAATTTGACCAATTATGACAAAATACTTTAACACAGCTGAAAGTATTGTATATAAAAAAAAATGTCAAATTAGCAAAATGTCTAGACCAATTTGCTCTAATAGCGTTTTACATGTTAACCCAAAAAGCCAAAAAGTACATTTAACTTTTGATATAGCTAAACCAAAAAGAAAACATTCCACGCTGTGTGTGTGTGTGTGTGTGTGTCTGCCACAAATTGTTGTACGTTTTGGTTGCTTAAACACACCGAAAATTTCGTTTGTTGACTTCAAACATGACTGGAATAATTGTCATTTTGACATTTATAAACATATACATTTTAAATAAACTTCAATCAAAGCCATAGACATGCACCCAAGGCGTTGCCAATGATAGATTCCCATAGAAAAAAAAAAAATAATATAATAGGAAAATAAGAAAAAAGAACAGAGAGAGCGTGCCCTAAAAGTCAATTTGCCGTAGGCATTGCTAACAAAATATAAAGCGGTCCCAGACAATGCATATATAAAAAAGATTCACAAATTTCCATACAACTCATTCAAAAAAGAAGAAAAAAATGAATATATATAAAAAATAATAACAAAAAAACAACAACAATAACAGCAACGGTAAAAAGGGGCGAAAAATTTCACGCAGCTTAAAAACCGCACTCACGCACAAAATATTTTTATTTACCTTCGCTTCGCGCACAGGCTCTGTTCGGTTTTTGGTCCTGTATGTTGCTCCTGCTGCCACTCCTATCGTTCCTTTATGCCGCTGTGCTTGGTAAACAATAAGCTGCTGCCGCCGCCTCCATCTCCTCCTTCTCCTGCTTTCTTCCATTTATTGTATAGTACAGAGACCAGGCCGCACGGCCGCGCCACTAAAAGCGCCTTATTTACGACGTTTACATGCAATATTTACATGAAATCTCTTACAATAACAGTTATGCCTTTTGATGCGACCCCAGATCCGCACAAAAGACTCCTTTACTCGAAATCATATTGCCCCTTTTTCGCGCGCCCCGAGCTTCTTACTTTGGCTTTGCGTTTCTCCCACTACAAATTCATTTTCTTTTTTTTTTTTTTTTTTTTTTTATTAATTTGTCAAATAAACAAACAAAAAATTGAATACAAATCAGGGCTGCATAAGTGGTGTATTAAAGTCAATTATTGGCAAATAAATTGGGGGAAAATCAATTTCAAATTTTAATTTAATTTAAATAAAAAAAATTAAATACTTCGCAGACTTTTGGCCAAATGTTTTACTAGATTTGAATTTATATTTATTTCTGGTAATCATCGTAGCTGATTTTCAATATTTATAGTTTATAAACTTACTCCCAATAAATTCTTTATTAAGTCTGACATTTAAACTGTTATTGAATCAACTTTCAAAGCGTATTAAGCGTTTGCTTTTAATACTTAATACAGTTTCAATTTATATGCACTCCTTTGTAGTTTTAAATCTTTAGCTATTAAAACTGACTTAATATATACATACAACCAGCTTTTAGTAGAGAACAATTTTTTTGTTTGCCATCCCTGTGGAAAATATGCACAGTGCTCTCTGTTGGCAGTTGGCGAATGCACGTTTAATATTTTAGCATTAAAACTGATTTTCAGCACGTACCGCATAGGCGACTCCGACGCCTCAAAGCAGGCTACAAATATTGCCGCCGTCGTCGTCGAGCCGCATTCATATGCAAATACATAAAAGGCAAGCTTTAGAGTACAAAAAAAATATAAAAAAAAAAAAAAAAAATTCGTATCCGCAAAAAGCGCGATGCGCAAATAGCGCGCTTCCTGAAATAATAATTCAAATGCTGTGATAAAAATCGACTATAAACCCGCATGCTGTGCAAAGCCACGCCCCCCTACACGAGACAGCACCCATATATGCAATTCGAGCGACCATCCCCTCACCCTCCTCTACCCTCCCAATACTCTGTTTGCTTTCAGTGTACCCCCCATACTCTGTACGAACCTCCCGCCATACCCTAACTCTTGGCAACGGCCCCGGTGCGTACGTGCGCATATTTCATTCCCTAACGACCCCTTTTAACTGAGAAAATGTGTTTTCGTTACTTTTAGCATCTTTATCAAATAATAATATTACGCCGCACGAACCCAAACGTCGTCGAGGTGCCCCCACTCTCTGCCCACCTTCACTCCACTCTACCCCATTGGAAAAAAATTTGTTTTTTCTCCACTTAGCACTCAAAGAAGTGCAAAATGTAAAAGACAAAAATATTTCAAGAAATTGAAATTAAATAGGTTAGAAACGATATTTATATACTCTGACCTTAAGTCTTTGAGGAGGTAGAAATGTTAGTTACATAGTAAAAGGTTTATGGATATATCTCTCTATTCATAAATAAATTCAATTAAAAAATTGTTTGCTTCCTAAAAAAAATTTGCTTGGTTCAAAGAATATAAATTTAAAAATTAAAAAAAATATCTAGACCTCTATAAAAATTAAATTAAAAATTAAAATTATATTAAAAATTAATTAAAATTATTGCTAAACTAGGTTTTTAATTTTTTTTATAATAAATTACTATTTATTTTATTAAAACTTAGAAAAATGCAACTGAAACATCGATATATCCTAGAGATCCAGCATTTTTAACTTCTCCACTTTTTCTATAACAAAACCAACAGATTCTACAATTTTTAGAGTATAGGCACAAAAAAAAAAATATGAAAAAAAAATTGGGCGGCGCAGGCATGCAAAAATATTGAACAAAGTTTTTTGAGGGTCGGGTATCGAAGCAGCAGGTAGATGAGAAGGGGGGCAGGCAACGTGGCAACAGCTTCGACACTTTTCCTACCATTTCCTGGGCAACTTCATCGCATCGTGTTGGTGAGGGGGGGAGGGCACTGTGGGCGTTTTGCTTTATTTCGATTGTGTTCAATTGAAAAATTTGCATGCCAAGAATTATGCAAAGCATTCGCAAGTAGTAAAAAGGACGGCGTTTTGGCCAGTTTTGTCTGGAATGGTCCAAAGAAAAACAACGGCGAAAAATAAGTTTTGTTTCGGGCGGGCAAAAGGTTTGCGCTTTTCTTTCGCTTCGATGGCATTTTTCTTTTCTATATTGGACATAACACAAAGCAAAAAACCATTGAGAAGCCATCGAAGATCATTTGCTTGGTTTTTTTCTTTCAAAATACCCTGTAGTTATTTAAAGGGAGTAAAAAGGGGTTATAGAACGGAGGAAATGTGTGTAACAGTTAACTGAAGAATTATTTATAAATAGTAATAAATAAATTAAATTATATGCATGCTTAATAGCTAATTCTATATATAGCTATGTTTGTGTGAATAAGTATAAGTCGGACAATTTTTTTTTTTATATTTATTTTAGTCCAATCTAAAAAATTAAATACGCTTTTGAGAGGAAAACTTCGAGTGATGTGTAGCCTGGACTTAGACTCTATGAAATGTTAACTCTAAAAGGGATTTCACAGAATTCGTCTGGATACATGTTTGTCATTAATGTATCCCAAATGAAAGAGGATAATCGACAGGAAACGAGCAAATAATAAATTATTATAAACAATGATTCAATTTAGACCGAATAATTCCTCTTATGCCACACTTCTAAGCCACATTTATTCATAGATAACTCTTTAACTTAATGACAAATTTAAAACCCCTAAAGGGTGTCTTATAGTCAGGTAAATTAGAGTATTTTTACTGTCTTTTTATTTTTTCTTGGTTACATTTTTGTATTTCATTCTCGTTTCGTGTTTCGGGTTTTTGCCACCCTCCATTATTCTTGGCGGTAATTGAACAACGTGGCCCACTCTTTTGGCCCCCTGTAATAAATGTAGAGAGCTGTTTGGCAAAAAAGCTTAAAACAAATGTCCTCTAAAACGCCCAGCAATCGAGAGATGCTACAGCTTTATTCATCTATCGATGACATTGCGCATACGCCCTGTGTATCCCTTTTCTGTGGCTGTATATGTATTGGTGTTTGTTTGTATATTCATATATAGATATTTGAATATTATTATCGGCATGGCTTATATTATGGCAAAAAGGTTATGACAATCATATTGCAAACGATATCAAGGCGTTTGCCATTTGATTAGTTTTCTATTTTATAACAAGAATTTTATTTAAAGCTTTCTTTGGGTTTTTCGAATTTTGAGCCTGGGCTTTTATCACTATGTTAAGCAATTAAATATTTATATGTGCGTGCCTTAATTCGTTTAAAGTTTTGATCGGGGTAAGGGCCATTTCAATACACATAGTTATGCATAATTAAAATGCACAAGCCTCAAATGTTAACTGCAAAAAGTAACAAAAAAATAAAATGTAAAAGTAAATAAATAAATAAATATAAATTTAAATAAACTGCCGCCATTATATAGAGTCGATTTGCCTTTGAAGCACGTTTTCCAAAAGGTTTTTACATTTTAAATGCTCCAAAGCTTTTAATAAAATTGCCAAACAAATATGTGGTGGGTATGTGTTGGGTAACTTATTTATGGGAATTTACATTTTTATTGAGTTTTTCGGCTGTAATTGCAAAGTTCACTGGCCATGCCTTTAGTTACATATTTATTTTGGGCTTCACAATTTTAAATGTTACCACAGACTTATTTATCAGCATTCGTTTGAATTACGTATTTGATTTAATTGCAAAAATTTAACATATTTAAAAATATAAATAATTATAAATAATTGCAGCAAATTGATTGATTTGGATTTATCAAGTTAGTTCGCCTGAATGGCGATAAGCCGATTGACAACTAAGTTGGAAAAGTTTAAGCTACTTTAAAATACGATACATTAAATTACAATTCATAAAATTAAACATTTATTTTTCCTTAGAAATAAAACACGACACAAGGAAATCAAAAGAAATTTTGTATCCCAAATTTCTCGGAAATTAGCGTCAAGTCTGTTTATCTATCAAGTTAAAGTTTATTTGATTTCATTTGTTTCTTATCTGACAGATATTGCCACACTCCAAAATGTAGCCAACAATTTTCCGCTATTGATTTAAAATGAATTTTCAGCTTAAATCTGATATTACGAAACACTAAACGATTTCCAATGAAATTTACTTGAACCAATTAGGTTAAATTAAAATTTGCATTGCCATGCTTTTTTGCCGCTGACACGTATACACAAAGACAATTTTGTTTCTATCTGATATCTGTCTGGCATATTAAACACGTACTTAAAGCATTTATATCTACTACAGAGTAACGCTTTGAGACAACCTTAGAACCTCCCCCTCACCTAAACCTATTCACGCAAATTTCCCATAGATTTCTTGATGTGGTTAATTAGAGTTTGAAAACAACAAGCCCCAAAAGCAGACTGACAGAACAAATTGTACATTTGTTTCGACTGCTGTTACTGCATATTTTATACAACAAGTAACAGCAACAAGATGGGGAAAAAAAAACTTTAGTTCAGTATGACAAAGTTTAAATGCACTTAATTTGTTTATTGTGTTAAATAGTTTTTTATAATAGTTTTTTAAGTATTCAATGGGCTGTTAAAGATATATGCGCTTGAAGGGAATATAACTGAAAAAATATTATTTGCAGGAACGATTATAATATGGCTTTACAAAAAATATTAACTAATTAAAAAATATTTAAGATTTTCCTGAAAAGTGAGTAAATATTAATTTAATTATTTTTAAGACTAAAATCTTAAATAATTATATTCAAAATTTTTTTTTTACGACTTGGATTGGATGATTTATTTATTTCTTAACCGAATATTTATTTTGTTAAAAGTTTTTTAAATTTACAATTACTTTAATAGTAAATAACTACTAATTTTATTTTTAAAGCTCTAAAATCTAAAATAATAGATTGGGGAAAAATAAATTAATTTGTTTTACCGTCTGTATATTTAAAGTTAATTTATTAAGACTTGGTTTGGCCGGTTTACTTATGGAATACTTATTTCCTAGCCTAATATTTATTCCCTTTATAGTTTTTGGAATTTACAATTAATTTAATAGTAAATAAAAAATATATAACTATTAATTCAATTTTTAAAATCTAAAATAATAGGTTGGGGGAAAATAAATTCATTTTTTACTCTGTATATATTAAAATAAATTTATTAAGACTTGGGTTGGCCGATTTAGTTATTCCCCAGCCTTATATTTATTCAGTTTAAATTTTACAATTAATTAATAAAAGAAATCAGCGTTTTTTTAAATAATAAATTCCACTACATACCGAAGAATAATTGTTAAAAAAAATATTAAAATTATGATTTTTTATAAAATTATTACATATAAGATATTATTTTTATAATTTGGCTTTTCCCATAATTTCTTTTTCATAATTTTTTTATTCTCCTATTTTTCAGTTTTTCTCTAGACGTATGAGGAACAAACTTGTTTTATGAGTAAGTTTTATTAACTACAGATAAATTAATTATTAAAAAAAATAATAAAATGGTTAATTATTAAAAAATATTAACAGTAAGATATTATTTGGTTCTGACTTTTTCCCATAATTTTCTTCTACAAGTTTTTAATTTTTCCATTTTTGATTTTTCACTTGAGACGTATGAGTAACCAACTTGTTGACAAATAGAAAATGCTCACTGAAAGTTATATTAAAGATTTTTTAGTTGGCATATAAAAGTTTTCATTGTTTTTCGTAACTGTCTTCAAGGCGACAAAGCACTGCCCTCTCCCCTTATACCCTAACGCTAGCCCTTAAATGCCAGAGTTGCCCCATTGGAGTTCCCTTTTCTGGTTGCGCACCATTTAGCAAAGTGAGTCACGTTCAAGTCTGCAAATTGTTGGCCCTATGGCTACACAGCAACCAGTTATCATAGAAGAATATACTACACTATGCTACACTTTTCTTATATTATTGCAGGCGTTGTAATTTTTACAGCTTGTCACTTGTTGTGCAGGACGAAACACCAAGAGTAAAATGGGAAAAATTCAACACTCGGAGCTTTCACTCGGTGCTTTTTGTTTGTCATTCAGTCAATTTTCGTTAGTAGACCCCTGAGACATCTTTAATTGAGACTGGATGTACTTTTTGTTGTGCTCGCTGTTGTTGCCAGTTTATGGCCAACAATAAAATGTAGAAAACCTTTCTGACAGGAGCCAATAAAAAACAAAATTTCAAACATTAAACTCAAGCGCTCGCGAGCTGCCATTTTAAAGTCACGCATTAAAAATGGGAACCGCAATACGGAAATCAACTTGCAATGTGGTGGAATCAATTTGTAATAGTTGGCATATCTCCAGCTAGAAAATACAGCAGCCCCCGAGGCAGTTCGAGGCAGTTCTCAGAAGCCAAAAGACTCTTTCTCTCTCTTTTCTATCGTATGTATGAACCCTTGTCATTTGCTTTTCATTTTTATGTCATATTATAGATTTTTGCTTGGCCCTTGCCTGGCCCATTCATATACCATCCGTATATTATCGCCCCGTTTCACCAACCCACACACTTCCTAGCCGGGGCGGTCTCAAGTTCATTTTTCATTCCTAACATGGTTTAGTTGACGGAAATGTTGTCGAAATGAGCTGATTTCCAAAATATACTTACTTATATATATATATATATATATATAGATGGTCTTGCTTGTCCTGTAGCTTCGGTTATTTGGGTTTTGATTAAATGTTGTTGATAGTCACCACACAGAGCTTCGAATTGCGGGTCATCGATTGGCTTGAAGGTTGGAGGTTGAGAGATTCTGATGATGGTTGTGTTGCCTTGTTGCTTCTGTCGATTGATTTTGTTTATTGATATGCCATTTTACTTGCAGTTTTGACATCAAACATGGCATAATCCAAACGTATGGTTTATACAGAAAGACAGAGAGAGAGAAATGCATAAATATCTATCTATTTATATTTGTGTGCATTTAATGAGTATGGAAATTTTGGTCGATTAATCCCATATGGTATAAGTGCATATTCATGTAAAACTCATATCATATTTAATTGTTAAATCATAATTGAAAGATGGTTATGATATTATTAAGCATATCAATATAAATATCAACATATATATATTGGTTGCCTAATTAACAGTATTTGAGTAACAGCAAAAGTAAATTATACAGCACTCAAATTGCATATCATTATTTTATGTTATATATAAGATGGAATTAATGCTGTAAATTGGTAAAATTTATTTATAATTTATAATGAAAATTTAAGTTGAAATGGAAATGGAATCTATTGCTATTTTATTTGATTTGTAATTTATTCAATTTGTCTCTTTCCAACTTCAGTTATTTGTTCCATATATTAAAGCATTTTATCATATTTAATTTAATTTTCTTTGGTTTCAATATATCCTTTACGCTGATTCATTTGATATTACCGAAACTTGTCATGTGAACAACCTGGCTGGGTCCCAATGAGATTGTATTCAAGTTCTTGCAGTCTGAGTGCTCTGACTGTGGTTGTCCCATACTATCATTGTCTGCTTCAACTGTCCAGGCTGTAACTAAGCACAGCTTGTTTATCCCAATGCCATCTAACTCCCTTGGAAAAACCCTGTGTCTTTGTCCTTTGGCATGCACACAGTTGGCATTTTGAGTGTCGCTGGGAAAACCCCCAAAAGGAAACTAAATTCGTGGATTGTTGCGCTCTTTGGCGTTTGTCGGTGTTAGCCCTGACGTCGTTCAGGTTGAGGTTTTAAGTTCAGGTTGAGGTTGATGCCGCTGCGGCTGCTGCTGCTCTGCGGCAAAAGGGACAAAAAGTGTAGAACGGATGGCAAGAATGAGAATTGTCGTCGGTTGTGCCACACAAACCAGATCAGACGAGACCAAAACCAGACCAGACCAGCAGACGAGACTAGAGACTCATCCCATACCGTGTGTTGCCATTACTTAAACAGTGCGCTGAAAAATCAAAGCAGCAAAATATCAATATTTTATGATGTACGCTTCCTGTCCCAATGGATGAGCATACGATTTTTGGCTCTGTGGTGCCAGTTTTTTCTATAGCACTGTAAGTATTTTTGTAGTTGCTGCTGTTGAGCATTTTATATTATTGTGCACAGCATGTGCACTTGTAGCAATAGTTTTCTTTCGATATACCCCCAAAAATGGCACCCTCATCGTTTTAGTTCAGTGATTTTAGGCAGCGACTTCCTCAGCGTCCTCAATGCTGTCTGTCGTCAGGAAGAAAAAAAAGAAGAAATAGGAGTGTAGGAATTACATTTCCTTCAACTCGAAAAAGTTTTTCGCAAGCCGATTCGAAAGTGGCAACAACATCAGCAATTGCAATAGCAACAGCAACATCAACAGCAACAATAACAGTAACAGCAACAGCAATGGCAACATCACAGGAAGAGGATGTGTTCGGTTCTGCGTTGTGGTTCTGTTGCTCGTTCCTCTGTTGCCTTCTACACTTGTTGTTCTTGTTGTGGCAAGTTGCTGTTGTTGTTGCTGCTGGTCGGTATGTTGCCTGCTTGTGCGCATTTCCAAATCATTTATCATAATTTTGTGGCATTGAGTACCGCCCCATTACGTCCTGTAACCCGTTTCCAGCAACCGAATCGGGCACGTTGATAAAAACGTTGAACCGGAGCCTAATTTATGTGTGTATTGGTATTAGAGCGTAGTGTGTGTGTGCGTGTGTGTGTGTGTGTGCTTGTGTGCGTGTGTGTGTATGCTGGTCGTAATATTAATTTCTAATTTGCATAACCTACAAAAGCTTTGAACTTTAAACTCTCAAGCCGAGAGTCTATTATGCAAAAGTTATCCATTCTCCACATTCCACAGTTTTTTCTCTTGTGGGTGGGTGTGTGAGCTGGGCATGAAAAAGTTTTTCAGCTGTCGGAGAGTAATAAATCGAGTGGAATGAGAATCACAAAATGGGATCAGAAAAGAGAATCAGGCAAGTGCGTGAGAATATTTCATGGTTTTAATCTAGATAGAGAGAAAGCGAGAAAAATAGGTGAGAGTTGTGTATTACATAAATTAAAGATGCACTTTAAAGTGATGTCTAATTTTAAATTAAAAGAAAATCCCTTTAATAAAAGCATCCCTATTTAAATTAAATACTTTATAAATTATAATTGCATATTGATTAAAAGTTAAAATAATTTTGATTAAACAAAAATAAGAAAATTAGGATAAATTGTCAATTTGAATGAAAACATCCATAAATAATTCTTACTCATAATTTTTATACTTAACAATTATGCGAGTAAATATTCCTGATAAAATTCTACTGAAATAATTAAATAAACCTTTACAATAATTGAATTAAATTTATAAGTAAATACACTAAAAATAAATTAGAAAATTTTTAATAATTTATTGAATTATTTACCATTTTTATGGAGTCCGAAATATATCTCCTTTTTAGGCAGCAGTTGCCATTTCTTATATTGAGCATAAAATGAATATGAATTCCTTTTAAACTTTAAACTAAAATATTGTTATTTGTATATTAAAGAAACAACTATAAATAATAATTTAAAATCCTTTTAACGACTAATAACCATGGCTAGTCAGGATTTAGCAGCAAAGTTTAAACTGTGCAAAAAACCCTGTAACTACAAACATAAGCTGAAAGCTATAAATCGCATTAAAATGTGTAAACTTAAGTTAAATGCTATGAAATTAATATGCAAGGCACAAAAGTTTCTAAGTGTATGATAATTTACAAGAGCTGGCAGCTATAAAACACATTATTTATGTTGGAAGAATCAGAATTTTCACAACTTTAGCATTTTATATGCAACCTGGTCTTAACTCTTACAAGCATAGTTAATGCATAACAAAAGCCATAAAAATAACACAAATAGCTAAACTTTCGAGTCCAAGCCAACTACATATATATAACGTTATAAAAAGTTATGACTGAATCAGAATTCTATTTATTTTTAAGCAGCAGTTGGGGTTATAAGTTTATTGCTTCTATTGCCAATTTGTGCAAATCGATTTTTTGACTAATTCACAAATTTTAATTGCGCATGCATTGAGCATGAATAAATAATGTGCATATAAAACTCTCTATTGCAGTTAGTCGTATTATGTTATGTATTTCATTTGGCAAACATTGTATTGCGAAGCAAAACATAAACTATCAAGTTTTATGATGCCGAAAAGATGTACAAAATATACAAGGATGTTGCTTTTAATGCCCAGCCCCTAGTCTACTAGCAAATAGTTTTATACCAAAACCCAGACCCAGACTCAGACTCAGACTGTGAGTGAGCCGGCATAGACAGACGCATCCGAGGGCTGCAAAACTTTTTGGCAAAGAGCATAAATTTCTACGCCTGACAACGCACTAAACCCAAGACCCAAAACATTCAACCCAAAGCATTGCAACTTTTTCTGCCTCTCTGCACATAATCAAGTTTCAATTTTCAGTTGTTGCTTGAAGATTTCTTTTTTTTTTTTTTTTTAGAACTATGCAAGAGACGATGTGATACTACCAACAACAAAAACTGGCCAACAGTTGTCAACGGCTAAGCAACTCCGTAGAGGGTACACCGAAAAGGCTCTCGCGTAATTACACTGTTAAACAAAATAAATAATCTTAGAATTAATCCTGAACTACAAAGAGTTTCAAAGCCAGAGCTTCAGGTGCCTTCTGCTTGGACGAAATAATACTGGTATAGATTATTTGATTATTTGGAAATTTTGGTTGATTTTATATTGTTCGTTTTGCTAGGCGATTTTTAAAATGTAAAGGGCGTGGAAATGGGCACAATTGTTTATAGAGATCGTACATATATTATGTGATCTGCCTTTCTCAAAAATTCTCCAAATGTTGTGTGAGTTTTAATGTCTGCAAAAATGTATATTGAACTTTTCGATAATTCCATTTGTTAATATTTTTGTAGGTATATTTTTATCCCCTTTCTGACTTCGGTAATTTCATTTTTTAATATTATTGTAAATTCAACCTGTTTCTGAATTCACTAAGAATAATAATATATTGGGCATGCCATCAGGAATTAATCTGCCGCTTTGTATTTTTAGTAAAAATTAAATTTTTATAAAATTTTTACATTCAAGCAAATTGGGCTCAAAATTTGTGTTATAAATGGCAATTGTATAAGATTTATTTTTATTTTAAATATTTCATTAAATGATCAATATTTTTTGCAACACATTTATTTTAACAACCTGAATTTCAAGCCTTAAAATTTTATTCATGTATATGGATATGTTTTCCCTGATAAATTAGATCACAATCTGACTAATGTTATTAATAAATTAAATTAATTACTTATCTCTTTCTATCCCATCAAATCACTGCAAAATATTCCAATCCAATCTACATTTATTTAACTAAAAAAATATTTATTATAAATAACAAATTTTTAAAGTTTCTTTATTCCGGTTGCATAGTGTTTGCTGGCGGTCATCTCATGCCGTTGCAGTTAATATATATATATACATTTTTCTTTTTCTCACATTTTAACAGCAATTTAGCAATGTCTTTTAGATTAAATTAAAAAAGAAATCATAAGGAAAATTTCAGAGAAAACTGTACAAATCAGTTACAAAAAGGCACAAAACTTTTGACTCGGCTTTGCTTCTGGTTTAGTTTCGGGGGGTACGGTTTGGTTTTTTGGGTTGGTTTTTTGGGTTTTTTGGTACGACATACTTTTGGTAAAGTTTTAGTCGTTTAGCCCTTTCCTTCTTCTTGCACTGATATTTTAATGCTTCCTTATTTTTTTTTTTGTATTTTGGCGGCCAAGAAGACGTTGGCACAAGGATTTCATTTAATTTGCTGTCCTTCCAACGCCTCCGTCTCCGCCTATCCGAGTTCCCGACCTTCTCTGGGGCTCAGACGAACCGACTCTAAAGTTCATTTCTACGCTCATTACACTTTTGCTTACGAAAATTGTTTTTCAAGCCGCACTGAAGAAGAAATAGATAAAGACGAAGATATAGCAGGAGAAGGAAGAGGAGGTAAAAGTGGAGACGGGAGCGGGTTAAGCGAAGTTCCCGGTCCATTGCTGGGCAACATCCAAGCCGGGCTATATGGTTGACTAATTCATTTAATTCAAGAGTTTTAATAAAGTTTGGTGCCCAAACACATTTTTTGGGCCCCATCGACCCCATCATCTAAGCTACCCGACCACTTTATTAAGCGTATAGCTTGAATTTTTGTTTTATTTTACTTAAATTTTTTTTTTTTTTGTTGGCAACGTCTGGCAGCCCATTTTTAGGTATAACTTGGGCCCTTTGCCTTCGCTTTGATATAATCAAAAGTGTTGCGACCTTTAGATGAAGCTTTTCCTAGGCTCTTTCATTTTCTGTTCCTCCAACTTGTGCAATAACTCATTTTTTCTGTCCGGGTGTAGTGAGACCTCTCAAAATTTGCTTGATTTGCTTTTGCGGCGTGAAAATAACCAAAATAATAAAAAAAAAAAAAAACCTTTTGTCTGCACCTCCGAAACTTCCCTTATACGAGTATATATATGCAAATTTGTTTGCTCTACTCTGTAATTTATTTTAAAAAATTTGTTAGGCTTATCTGGCATTGGGTTGGAGTTGGGTTCAGCTCCACTCCACTCTCCCTTCTGCTCTTGAAAGTAAAGTTTCTGCACATTTTATATAAAATTTTTCCATTTTATATTTTTGTTGCCGGCGGACACGAGTTGCTTGAAAATTTGCATTTTTATTCTAGTTTTCATAATTGGCAAAAGTTGAATTTCTGTAAATTATATGGAAAACTAATAAGTGATGAGGTTTTGATTTACATGCACTTTCCAAAGCATTATATTACGAGGGGTTCTTGCGGTTGAAACTTTTTGAAGTTTGATGATTGATGGGCATATTAAAGTTATAAAATCAATAAATGAACATGCCTCAAGGAGTTGGACTGAGAGAATTTCTGGCAAAATGGGCAATTAAATTAAATTAATCAAAGTTGAAGTTTGAATAATGTAATCAAAATATTATTGAGTGTAATAGAGAAAGTTTAAGATTAAACCTCAAACGAAGAAACTATCAAATATTCTATGGTGAATTTTTTGTAGTTTTGGCAGATTTGCCTAGCTTAAAACTGAAGTATACTAAAAGTATTGAAAACCATCTATCAAATGGTGAAAATACTGAATGCTAAAGCAGCAAAACCTTTCAAATTAAAATCATCAATCAATGTTTTCTTGCCTTTTTCCAGCTGATACTATTATTTTTCTAATTTCTAAATTATATATCGAAAACTTTAACAATTTTTTAAAGATGTTTTAGTACAATCCCAATCTCAGCAGCAACTTAGAAACCACATCCGTGGAATCCTTTGCAAAGTGCAACCACAATAGACTAGGGTACTTATACAGGGTGGTGCAAATGAATGAATTTTTAATGGGGTCCAACTTCTAGTCCAACTACATCGTCTTCATCTTCGTCTCGCCACAAATCTCGTAGTCTGGCATATTTCAAATATAGCTGAAGCAAACATTATGCATTCTTTGCTGCAAAAACCACATAAATCTGCCACGCAAACACACGCACACACAAGCTAGACTGGCAAATTGGTGGGGGGAGGAAGGGGGAACTGATGCTGCGGCATTTCTCAATATGCGTTACACGTACGCATTAATAACTAATATATGCATATACACAGTAACAGAAAGCTAGAAAAGAGAGAGAGAGAGTATGGAACAGAGGCGGATTCCCCCGCTGCAAAAACACCAAACGCCTCTACACTTCCCCGCCCTCTAGAACCACACATTCATGTCTGACTTCTTATTGTTTGCATGCATGGCATATATTATATGTGTATAAATCTAAAAACTGTTTATATGTATGTGTTTACATTCATATATATAAATATATGTGTGTGTGTGTGTGTAGGGTATTTGCAATTGCTCGGCAAAATATGATTACTAATGCCAGAGACCATCAACATATCCACTCAATGTGCATTATATTAACTTTTATACACATTCGCCTATATGCAATGGCTTTTGTTTGCACTCTCCTCTCGCACTAGGCTCTATTATTATATAGTATAGCAGCATATTGAATTGAATAAACTCAATTAATTATATGCAAGAAATCTTTAATCAATAGAGTTAATTGGCTGTGCCAGAGAAATCGTTTTATATTGATATTTAAGGTGATCAGAGTCTAGTGAACTGAAATGAGAATTAAATTGGATAATATCTACAAAAGACTTGATTTTAGTCTCTATGCCTAGACATTGATTTGGGCACTTGGTGTTAACTGTATTTGCGACAATTTAATATGTATAATTTGCTAGACAATGCTTTTATGCTTTTTATCTTGAATTATAGTAAGAAATATTAGTAGAAAACTAAGTTTTACTATTAAGAACACCACAAAGCAGTTTTAGTTTCATATTATAGCAAAAATAGTTACGAAAGCAAGTAAAAATGATATAGTTAAGTATTTGCGACTACAGAACACCCTGTACTCAGTTCGAGATCTGAAAACATTAATTCAAGCATTGCAAATAAGAATTTGAACGTCAACCAGTTCAACTGCCAAGCTGGTACAACAAGGAGAAAATAATCTAGAAATATTTCATCTAGAAACCCTTTTTTTTGTCTTAATAAAAAATATGTAAAAAATAATTATTTATACCGCAGACAGACAGTTATTTCAGACATATTTATAAAAGATACTTACATAAAATAAATCGCTTTTTAAACTTACTCAATATACCTATACAGTTCAGCATTCAAATTCTTAAATAATACCGAAATTACGCAATTATTACAATTTCTAAATAATTAAAAAACTGTTTGACGTTATACCTGCTAAATTAAAAATAATCACAATTTCTACTATATTTTAATTTGCTCTTGATTATAATCAATATAAATAATTATCAATTATCTATCCTTGCGATTTTTCAATTACAGAGTATCTTTAAATTCGCTGTCTATGGTTGTACTCTTCATTTATTTTGTTGGCAGGCGTCAACATGCCTTGTTCTGTAGTATATATATAAGTATCTTCAATTTCATATCCTACTCTACAGCTACAGTTGCCCGCTTCCTTCGTATATTATGGCTGTGTGTGTGCGTGCCAGTTTTCCAAGTGCCAAGTTTAATCTGTTACAGTTTCCTTTAGCTGGGTATTTCAGTAGCGTCTAACGGCCCCCGTGCATTTCCATGTCCGTTTTGAAAACCAAAGTTCCGCTTTTGCCCACAGGGCGTGGCATTGCCATTACTATCTTTCTTCTATCTTCCATCTGCCATATCTGCCATACAGAGTGCACTAGGTCAATAGAGCGGCAATGGCGGCAGTTGCGGCAATGGCGGCTCTGGCATTTGCCATTGTTGTTATTTAAAGCGCATTTGCTGTTAATTTTGCCAGGCGTTTGTGAAGCTTCGCGCACATTCCCGGATATCCTGTGTGTGCTCAGTGTGTGTGTGTGTGTAAATTGCTCTATCTGTGTGTGGTGTGCCGCCTGACTGCTCATTATGTATTTGTTGTGTTTGACTTCTGGTCTGACTGACTGACTGTCTGCCTGCCTGCCCGCCTGTCTTGTAACCCCCCTCTCTACAGTTGTTGTTGGCCTCGGCCCCGAACTTTAATTGAATAATTTTCAGTCATGAATATTTCTAATGGCCAAACAAATTTTGCAAGCACTTGCAAAAATGCAGGCAACCTTCCATAGCATGTTTGTTGTGTGTTTGGTTGTTTGTTTGTTTGTTCGTTTACTCTCGTGCCTCTTCTACACGTTTCGGTTTTCTCTATTTACCTTTGGGGGCTAGGGTCTGGCAGCATTTTTAATTATATGCACACAAAAGGCCGCCACAAAAGCATTCGCCACCTTTATTGATGGTCGTTGTCGGCTACAAGTCAAACACCCAAACAACCAGCCAACCAGCCAACCAGGCAGCCAGGCAGCCAGACATAGTTTGCTCAGTGCGCAAATTTCATCAACTTGTTCAAAAATTCAAATGTAAATAAATCTAGACGAGCACCGACCTGGACTACTGTGCGTCTGGTTATACTACTACTCTGGGGCTGCCAAGTCAAGTGTTTTGTTAGCAGCCACAGCAAATTTGCAATTTTCAATCGCTAGACAAAACTTTGTTTGTTAGTCGGTCGGTTCATCGTCATTCTCAACGTCATTTTCATCGTCATCGTCATCGTCATTTCAGTTTCAGTTAAAATTTCGCTGCACTCAGCAAAATTGGCCCATAATATTTGTTTATCTCCTGAGCAACAAAAATACAGTGGTTAAAAAACAACAAACTGCATTTGCCAACAATGACAGCAAACTGATTGCTGTATAACTAATGAGCTTCAGGTAGTAGATAAATGCTAATTGCTATGCAACTTTGTGCAATTGTCTCTTTAAAATCTATAAATAAATAAAATAATAATCAATTTTTGTGCCCAGGGTTTTAATCGACTGGTAAAATAAATTCAATTTAATTACATTTATTGCTGTGTACTAGTATTATGTAGGTTTTCGTTAGTATTAGGATAATTACAATGTTCAGGCTTTTGTTGTCTTTTTAAATAATATTAAATAAAGAAATTATTTTGCGATAAATGCGTATTTGAATATTCTGATTAACAATTTGCCTTTGACTAGCAATTTTCAGATGCGTTCTAAGTACAGTGCATATCAGATTAGTCTGAAGTTTTTAAGGAATAAGACATTTACGACTTCCTAAAGCTTATACATTCCTGATCAGCTAAGTCTAACTATCCATAAATATCGATTTTTACCAGGAATCGCAAATTATATATTTTGCATTATGAATTAAAAATTATTGATTTTTTTATGAAAATTTATAAAAGAATTACACCTTTTTTTGACCCAAGAAATTAAATTGTGAAAAATTATTAAATTCAAATTTTGATATAAAAATCATGGTAATAATTATTTGCCAAATTTTATTTTAAATGTTTTATATCACAATTTATTTTTTTTGATAGAAAAAAACCATCAAAAATTTATTTTCCTAATAAAAATTTAAATTTTTAGGATACTACAGCCTGAATTGGCACATTTTAGACTTTTCATCCATATAAATTATTTTTTTCAGGCTTAATTTTTTTAACTCGTAACTCTTATTTGCAATCTCTGTTTTTAATTGAAATTAATTTAATTTTTAGAAATATGTTGGTATAACTTGGAAAAATCGGTATTAACATGTGTATTTGAACAATTAAATTTTTATCAAAATCTGTCTACTATATCAGTAAAAATTAAATTTTTTATAAAAATGCTTTTTTATACAGTTTTATTCTTCAATTTCAAATGCCCACACTGTGCAACATAATCTCCTGTCTCATAACCCTCGGGGCAGGCAACAATTGCAGCCCTGGACTGCCATTTTGGGGCAGTTTGGTGCGTTTTCTAGTCCTTCGGAGCAGCCAAGTGGCTTCAGAGTGTTTTGGCTTGTTGCTCTTGTTCTTGCTGTTGTTCTTGTTGTTGTTGTTGTTATTATTAAGTGGTTGATAGGCGCGGTTGGGGGTGGTCGTCTGTATTTTGGGTTACCTGGCTGAGTGCCCAACTGGCTGCCTGACTGAGCTCTATAATTATTTGCTATAATCTAAAATTAAATGGGATTTGACAGTTGATGAATTGCAGAACAGTTCGATTGGAAATGCATCGGGGTCGAGTACCTGGAGAGTTTGCAGCAGATTCAGTTAAAGTGCCTCATTGAATGGCTCAAAGTGCTCAGTTATGCATTGAATGTAAAGTGAATGGGTTTATGACCAGAGTCTAATAATACCATCCAGCCATTGCAGTCTAAAATGTGATTGCGTCCAAGTATTCACTAGAATTATTAGTTGACTGTGAATAATTTAATCGTGATTGTACAAATTGTTGTCTAGTTAACTATTAAGATGGAAATTTCAAATGCAGTTAAATAAAGTATAGAAAAAGACGGGTTAAAATACTTAGCATTGTATATCGAACTTTATTGTTTTACTGAAAAAATCTTGATAGAATTAAAAAAAATATTGATCTCTTGAATTCAAAATAAAATCAAACCATATAACAAACACAGTAATATTTGTCAGATATCAATTTATACAAACACCAGGTTCATAATTATACAACAGCAGGAACACTCAACAATATTATTGTAACAAAAAACACTTACTATAAAGCTACATTGCATAAAGCTTTATAAAAAACCAATATATTTTTACTACTAAAAAATAAACCAAAATATTGAATAAAAATGGATGAAAATGCTTCTGAAAATCCGGAACCAGTTGCGACTGAGGCGGCACCAGAGGAAATGCCAGCTGATGCCGTAACTCCAACTTTAGCCGTGACTAAGAATCCAGAATTAATGGCTAATCCATTAGATGTTGAAGATAATATAGATAACGAATCAGTACATAAATATGATAAAGAATCGGATGAATTGGAGTCCCAAATTGATTCCGTACAACCAGATGCCGAAGGAACTGTTGCCGATACAAGCGGCATAGATGAAAATGTGGAACCAGGTGAGAAACTCACAGTTGAAGCTATTGAGCAAATGGATCGAGAGAAAAGGAAAAAGAAACGTGAGGAAAAAAGAAAACAACGTGAAGCATATTTGAAGCCAATGAGAAAGCAAGAGGAGGAATCTGAAACTAAACCAGAGGTGGCAAAACCCAAAGTATCCATACTTGTGTCGCAAACATCTTTAGAAAGAAAAGAATCAATTAGAGAAAAATCTGCAATGCTTATGTCTGGCACATACGACAAGCGCGCTATGGAAGAAATCGCAGAAATAAGTGAACCAGAAGTTTCATCATCTTCAGACGAAGGGCAGCTGCGACGCCAGTGTTCTGTATCCTTTAAGACA